>CAHIKZ030001100.1:315000-397500 GCA_903632075.3 Acanthosepion pharaonis | reverse complement strand
TTTGCCTAAACACACATTTAATAGAAATTTTCACAATATGTACATAAATGTTTTGGAGGCATATTAATAAACTGCAGTGGATGTTGCAATACGCTACCCCTTACTTACTATAACGGCTGTTAAATTTAGACGAAATATCCTTCTCACCGAAATTAATTCCAGTTCTATTCCGTTACTATTATTAAATACCATGGTCAAAGTTATGGACATTCCTCCTGTGAATTAATTTTACATTCCGCCCATAGGTTTTACTGTAGGTGTTGTTGTTCTTCTTTTTCTTCTGCTTTCTTTTCCTCTTCCTCTTTCTCTCCTCCTCCTCCTCCTCCTTTTTCCTCTTAGTCTTCTTCTTTACCGTGTCTATTCATATCATGGAAGATCAGGGCTTTTCTCAATTTCCCCTTATAGTTGTTAGAAAATTTCATCCTTTTTGCTATCTCTCCTAAACCTGTCATGTCAATCATCCACCCAATCTTTGTAGGTAGCTTATATGTAGTTTACTCCAGTAGTTCTTGTATTTAATACTAGCAGCCATATACAGCTGATCGAAAGAAAAATCGTTCAATTAGAATGGAGCAAAAACAGCATCGTGTTTAGATGTAACAGAGTCCATCTTCCTCAATTACTTTAAAGTAATTTCATTAAAAACATTTTGAATTAATATAGTTACCGTTATAAAAGAGTAGTCTGTATTTATTCAATCGAAGTTAGTCGAGGACATGAAGGGGTAAAACAGACAACATGAAGACGCACTTTAAACCACAATTATGCTACCAGGGATGTAAAAAAAAAGATACATTTATAAAGTAATTCTTAAGTCTGATGAAAATGTTTTGAAAGATCAACGAAAAATAAGACAGAAACCAGTAAATTCTCCATTTTTCGCTATTTACGTGGGTTTTCCCGATATGGGTGGACATAATTATCAAGTTAAATGACTGTTAAATAATCAACTTATTATTAGCTACAATTGAATGAAATCTGTACTAGATTGCTTGAAAATTGAGAGTGCTTTTCGTTTAAAATTTGTGTTGAAATCAATTTGTGTTGAAATCGACTTTTAATTTTTCTCGGGTTTTATCTAAACGCAGTGATGTAGAAATAAAAATGAGGTATCCTTGAGCTCGTCATGGTATAATTAACCTACATACCGAGTTTGAACAAAATCGGAGGAAAAAATTTAATTTATTTATTTTTGATCTGTTTTATCGATTATTGATTTTTAAAAAAAAATATCAATATTTTACGTTAAGAACCTATCTTTTACATTGTACAATGCAGGTGCCATGTTTGGTCAAAATCCCTTCGATGGATCTCGAGTAAAAAGGTATCACACAGATAGACACGGAGTCACCCAGACCTCCCCTGTTTTATATATATATATATATATATATATATATATATGCCTCGAGTGTCAAGTTTTTTAAACCGTCATTCCATAATAAATGCCCTAGAAAGTCCAATCGTCTCTTTCTCGCAATACGTGTACTCTTTGGTTCCCGCTTCTCTAAAATTCTACATTGCTCACAGAATCCTGTCCATAGTATTCAACGCATCCATCTCTACAATCGCATCTCCTTGTGCCCTATAGCGCTTCTTCATCTGTGAGGAGATTCGCCAGCATTCACAGAAAATGTGCTATACTATAATGTAATATCTGTCCTCCTATACGTTACAGTACAGTACTTTTTCTTCGTTTCTCAGGAAATTAATTGCCCACTATATTTTTTGTGCTTTCAACCACATTCGCCTTTACCTTGGAGTAATGTCTTGAATATTATCATGATGAAACAGTCGACTCTTATGTAGTTGAAGATGTTTCACAGATTGAACCACTTATGCCATTTTTTGAAGACAGAACTCTATCCATTGATCCTTCAGTGATAAGTAATGCACCTGTATCCAAGAAAAAAAAAAACCCAAAATCCTCATAATTTCGTCACCATAATTAACCGTTGTGATAATTTTTCAAGGTTTATACAAACAGCAGATTTTTCTCCAGATATGTCTAGAACGGTTTTTACCAAAGAGTTCAATCTATTGCTCGGCTGGCCAGATTAATTTATTCCAGAATAAAGAATAGACTCTGGGACAAACATGAGAAAGATTATATCGGGCTCTACATAAAAGGCTCTAGTAAGATTTTTTTTCACATATGCCTGAGATTGCAGTTTTAAACCATGGAATATCTGACAGATTGTAACTTTGCACAATTCTGTCACAACTGTTGGCACGCACTTATGAAATTCTTCCCGAGCAGTCAATTGGTTTCATGTTATTTCCGGAAAATGGATTTAGTTCCATGAAGAGTTGTGTCCGGCCATTTTGTTTTCATTTTCAAATGATAGCTCATATTGTATGGATGAGGTAATTAAGATGGGATATAGGAAGATATCCAATGATATTCCACAATTGTGATAGTCAATTACCACTGGATTAATATCTTGAGAGAGCCTTTCCAGTTCTTTAAACATTTGTCAGACAGAAATTCAATATTTGCTGTGTTGTACTCCTTCATTATATAAACGATCATGGCTCTCCACAATTTCCTGTCCTATTTACCTCTAAGTATGTCTCTTCATATGTCCCCCTAATCCTGTTGTGCCAATCATTTACACAAGGCCGTTAGTTATGTTATTTAATGTTTTCATCTCATCCTATCGTCTTCAAAATGGCCTGTATTTAAGCCTCACCAAGATATTTAAATTTTCGTACTTGCTTGATTTTGGTGTCATGAATCCGTAGTTAGTATCATGTGCTGTTTATTTTGCTGAGAACCTTTTGTTGTCATACGATACATTATTTTTTTCTACTCAATTTCGTTTATACATTCTATAGGAGTTCCTGTCGTTTTCCTTTTGTAACATCAACACGGTATCATCTTCGTATCTCATGTTGTTAAGACTGTAGTCACCAATAATGAATCTTGGTAGGGCATTTTATTCTTTCAGCATCAGAACTGTTAAGATTGACTTTTTAATTTTTAGTATTTATCGAATTCATTTTCTATCCGATTGGAGGCGCTTTGCTCTTAGTATAGATTCTAGCACAATATGTACACAATATACTCTTAGTGTTCAGAGGAAATTCAATCACAAAAAATAAATATTATTATATTTTATTCGTAATATCAGAAAACCAAAACCTCACCATAGCACTAAAATGTTTCATTTACATATAAGATTGTTCATAAACTGTTGTGACCAAGTCATTGGCCAAGCAATAACAAAACAAGAGTTTGCTGATAAATAATGTATTGAACAGTAAATGCAACAGAAATGTTTTACAAGACTTGAGAGTGTGTGTCGATTCACCGGGGTTCAGTCTATATCACTGTTAACATTCAACATTCCCCCATGAGGGATGTATGTAGCACAAGGCCGAGTTTACCGTGGGTTCTCCGAGCCCGTAGGCTAGACGAAAAATATTCCCTTATTCCCAGACAGACCCTGAACCCGCATAAACGGGTTCAGGGTCTGTCTACCTCCCCGGACGAAACTTTGCCCTGCGGCAAAGTCTCATCTAGCTTCCTCTCCGCTGAGGCAGAAAGTTTGACAGTTGAACAGTCTGGAGTACTGTTCAGTATTTATCGTTCCACCCACGAGGATCGAATATGGCACAAGGCCTCTGGAGTACTGTTCCCACCGATGTTTACGTTTCCTACTATTTTATAGAAAGTGGAAGAGTCCACAATAGCCTCAGTAGAGGAAAGACACCACAATATAAACAAAAATAATCGTTATTTCTTCATAGCTACAGAATAACTTAAAAGCTCGTATTTACTATTTTCAACTAGATTTTTAGCCGCGTAAACACACCAGAAAGAAAGTTTTTCTTAAAACATTAAAAAAAATATGGATATAATGCATACATGTGTTTTTATGTTATCCTAGAGTATGTTGAAATTATTTCAGCTCGATCCAGGAAACTTTATATATATTAAGCTAAGACATAAGTAATTTCTGTTTTGTGAAATCCTCATCCGAACTTCTAATCATTACAGGAATATATAAAGAATTATTAGTAGAGAAACATACAACAATACTTAAAGTAAATATTAGTGTATTGACAAGGATACATCTCCACAAATGACTCCAAAAGCTGATTGCATTGGATGATAAATATTATACAGTGAGAACTATTAAAATGCAATGATATACTAAATGCATATTTATACATCCATCGGCATTATACATCCAGTATCTATTAAGGGTTACGTAGAAAAAAATTCTACACGTTGTTCTTCAAAAGAATGGTTTTATCCTCCATGACATCGCGAAACCGGATAGGTTAATGATAATATTAAAAACTATTTCCGAAATCTGGAGTTTTGTTCCATATTATCCAACATGAACTTTCACCAAATCAATTTATTATGTTGATCGATTACTGCAAAACTCTTAGATTTGGAAAACGTTCGTTAATGGATACTAGATTATAGAGTCGAAAAGATTTTCATGTGAAAACCTGCCTATTTTATTCAAAATATATCGAAGATTTGCTTCAGACGTGGCAACAAGGCATTACAAATAATGGTAAATATGTAAGTGAATAAAATCTAATAGTATGTTATTTTTCGAAAAAAATAAAATTAATAAACAAAAAGCAGGGGGGTGTTCATGACTCAAGATAATATTTTGTGCATTTCAGCTTAACTTTCGTATTTTTTAATAACCGCGATGATCCGTAATTGCATAATTGATTTTTCTGATGGAAAATATTCCCGCCGTTAGACTGAGTATAAAGTGGGACAGAAACGTCAGTTTTCGATACCTAACCGCTATTAGAGACGCAACAACAGGATCAGGAACGACATCCAGACTTGGCCGGCGGTGGA
The DNA here is from genome assembly GCA_903632075.3 of Acanthosepion pharaonis. Lineage (NCBI taxonomy): Eukaryota > Metazoa > Mollusca > Cephalopoda > Sepiida > Sepiidae > Acanthosepion > Acanthosepion pharaonis. The sequence continues at coordinate 392,666 of CAHIKZ030001100.1, read as the reverse complement.
ATTTTACAATCGTGATTTAACTGAAAATTAATATACAAACGTTGGCGGCGAGTTGGATCGTTCCTTGCCACTTGTTGCGCATTCGCCACAGGACGCACATTCATTCCATAATTCTACGGAGACGAGAAAACGACATCTCAATATAATGCAATGTTTAAATAAAGAAAAATGTATTTATAAACAAAGTAAAGTACACATATGCAAAGGCACCAGTTTTAAAATGCCATACAGTAGCAGTATGTGGCACGCCACAACTTCCTTTTCTTTATAAGATCGATGAATTGTCATGAGGTATTCTTAAAGATAGCGAAGTGATTTCATGTTGCTTTCCCTTTGAAATTTAGTGTTGTCTTTCTAGACTGGTTGATTTTCAACGCTAGGGAACCCACTTTTCCGAACTATTTAACCCTTAGTTGATGTGCTGTGAAAAGAGACGAATTATGATTTTTCTCAAGGAATTTGTGATAAAGTAAATGTAATGTAGTTCGATCGTTGCAACAAGTATGATATAAACAGATAAATACATAAATGCATACATAAGTAGATAGATAAATTAGATAGAAACAGAAAATGACAAGTCCTAGTAACTGAATGAGATAGATAGATGATGGATGGATGATTTATAGATGCAAGTTTAAATAGATATGTGAATGCAGACAGAATGAGATATTCTAACAGATGATATATATATATATATATATATATATATATATATATATATATATATATATATATAAACCGATTTTTTCTTTTATTTGGGCAGTGTTGCAAACTGAATGAGATACATTTTAATGACATTTTGTGGCTCTTAATAAATATTTTCTTATCAGTTTTTTTTCCACAACGTCCACGCACACACACACACGTGCGCAGCACTGTTTCCTCTTTTCACACACACACACACACACACACACACACACACACACACACACACACATTATATATATATATATATATATATATATATATATATATATATATATATATATTATTGTTTCTCCGTTTTCTGATATGACATCTTGTCACATAAGGTCCAATTAACATTGGCATTCCAAGCGTTGAAATTCTGAGTTGTGGCTCTGCTTTGACTGGATAGTCCACCTCCTTGTGCTCTGGTACGTAATATAGTCTAACATTCATGGCCATATAGGAAGATATGTGTTCATACATTTCCCTAATATTCCTTGTTTTCTGAGGAAAGGATTTGAAATCCGTTATCTGGTTCCATTTAGGAATATATCTTTGGTCATCCCTGATTGCTGCATTGAAACAAATTCTTAAATTGATTGCCTCTAATGTTCCCAAAGATTTTTTTTTTAGATAAATTGATTTTTCATCTAATAGATGTTATCATTTTGTTTCTTTTTGAATCTGTATATATTAAGTCCTACCAACCATCTCTCTGAAAGTAGTTGTTGGATGGGTGGATTTATGGGTATTAATTTTTAATATGATATGTTTTGCATATAAACAGGGTATTCAGTTTCATATATTATTTGCTGCTTACGAGTTGTTATAGTTTTTTTCTTTGATGAGAGAAGGTCAATAAACCTTACATTTTTTTTCTTTTTTTGGGCATATGTTCCCACAGTTTCATTTGTAATCACATTTTGCTCCAGTTATTAATTATCATTTGTGGCTCTTAATAAATGTTTTCTTTTAAGATATTTTTCCAAAACACTCCAAGCACATCAAGGATGCTATGCACTGTTTCCCTCTTTTTCTCTTTCCGTCAATCTCTCCTGTGAGTATCAGATTTTCCATTGCCCCTTTTCCTCATTACATACCCTAGAAATTTTAACTGTCTCTTCCTGAGTTTAAGTATAAGTTAGCTTATTGTTTCTATTTTTTTCTAAAACTTCGTTGGTCATATATATATATATATTAATATATATCCTTTTATATATATAAATTTCTGAGAGAGAGAGTCTCTTCTTTGAGAATATAGTCCAGATGCTTGAAGCCACTGTTTTCAGAATATAGTCTAACATTCAGTGCCATATAGGAGGACAGATTTGACATGTCTGTTTTATTGTTCAATAAACTTTTCCTTGTTTCTATATATATATTTTTTTATATTTATATAATATCTGCCCATCTTTAGGAATATATCTTTGGTCATTCCAGTGGTCTACCTTGATTTCAGCGTCGCACTTCCTTTATCTGTTAAACAGTTCCCAGATTTTTTTTTTTACTTGTTTGGTTTTTAATCACCGATGTATATATATATATTTATTTATTTTGATCATAAGTATATGTTCCATATTTAAATGTTTTCAGTCAATTAACTCCATTCTTCTGTAGGTAACAAAGAAATTTATTTCCTTATTTGCTATAAACTCTGTCAAAAGAAAATATCTTATATAAGTTAATATTAACAACTTCAATTATAAATCTCAGGTTGACTCGATTTATAGGTTGAATGATATTCCGGGAGAAGACACATCCTTGTCTTGTAATACCTTTCTATTTTTAGAATATTATCTGAACTGTTTCATTTGTATACAGACATTTGCTTTCTCAGTTTTTCAAATATCCTTCATTTCCAGCGATTATCAAGTTTGCTGATTAATTAACAGATCTTCATCAGTCTCAAATACTTCATCAAGATACTTTGGCATAATCTATAAATACACATGACACCACTTTCTGTATTTAATACCTACTTTTTCTGATAAAATCTTTTTTCCATAAATATCGAGTTTCTTTCCATCTCTCATTGTCAAATACGCTACTTTCTCGTCTCATTTCCGATTTTGTTTTGCAAATCTAGTATTCATCAGATGATGTTGATTTTATTTAATATTAACCCTAAAATATATTAATATATATATATATATTGTTATATATATAATATATATAGAGAGAGAGAGAACTGAGGTAGATTTATATATTTGGGAAAATAGATAGATAATGATAGATCTATATATATATATATATATTCAAAGAAATTTGGAGAAAATGAATTCAATAAATATATTTGTTTAGAAAATCCATTTGACATGGATCTGATTTTTTAGTAGTTTTAATAAAATTTATGAATGAATCCTGAATATATATATGTATATATATATATATATATATATATATATATATATATATATATATATATATATTTATAAATGAAGCCACGAATACTTTCTCCACTACGGAATATATATATAATATAAAACACTAAAATCAATTAAAATTAAAAAAAATTGCTAATTTTCAACTTTTTAACCGATATCTTATATATAATATATATATATATATATATATATATATATTTAGAATATTTTAATCTATATCAGTACAAATTTTGTACTCCATTGTAACATTAATAAAAACTGAAAAACGTATTATTTATCTAAAAAAAATCAGAAAAAATTACAATTAAAAAAACAAATTGAAAACTATGTACCCATGGTTAACCCTAAATTAACAAAATATGTTTTTATTCATTTCTCAGGTCTTCTGTTATTTCCTTGTTTTTTGTGGTATTTTCCGTTTTTCTCAATTGATATGCTTGTATCGTGTAATATCTTCGGTCATTTATTGTATCATTTCACCCCAAACAAGGCAGCAATGCCAAACGAACTCAGGTGGAGGCTACAAGGAGTGAAAATGAAAGACAATGAATAGACTGAGAATAATAAGGATTGAGTAAAAGACAAAAAAAAAATGAACGGGATTCAAGAATTAGATATGTAATTGATACAGTGTTGATAACAGACATATGAAGGAAACTACACTTACAGAAGGCAGTAAAGGAAAGCAAGAAGAAAGGACTAAGTATCAATTGTAAGAAGACATAATATATGGGTGTCAACAAAACAAAACAGTTCCACTTGCGACACGTAATTTGAAGATAAAAAATAAACAAGAGCAAAAATTTAAATATCAAGAAAGCTTTTTTTGAACGGAGGAGAGAAAATGAAATAAAAATATCTGAACGGGAAATGGAATAACGGAAGACGTTTTCGAAAAGCTAAGCAAGGTATTCTGAAACAGGAAAATGTCATTAGAAACAAAAGATAATACTGAACTGTTATGTAAATCCGTTACTCCTATATTGAACTACTGACTGTGATAAGCAAGATATAACTGTATATTACGTAATTTTATTACCCTGTTTATACTATGAAACACTTAACAGACCCAAATCCACCTCGGATAGGCACAGGCAGGAAAACTGTATGACAGGTAGATATATAAACGCCATAGAAAATAAAAGAGTCTCATGAATCCACACGAGAATGTAGGACCCATCTTCTGAGACAATAAGTGATGAAGTCCGATGCTAAAATCAATTAATTCTACAAGGTACCCGACAAAAAAAAAACAGGACATTTGGTACCGTTTACGTAATTGATAGAATTTTTTTTACAATTATTTGAAACAAAATCAAAGGGTATACATACAGTATCTTATAACAGAACAAAAACACAGATGTTCAAAATGCTTTCCGTTGAGTTGCACAACGGCATGAACTGTTTAGCAAAATCGTAGTCGCCCTTTCAATAAATTCAAACGGGATATTGTTCCAAGATTCTGTCAGCGCATTTTTAAAGCATGTCTGCCTTTGATCTCATTCCTCTGTAATTGAAATTGATGTAACAGTAAACTCCACACGATAAAATTTTCATCATATATTAAATATAAAATTTCCACTTTTTTGTGTGGCAACCTGTATGTATAAGTGATTTTGTCTCGGGTTTTATTTTTTCATCACTACGGCATTAACATTGCATATAGAAATGAAAAAAAATCCTATTTAACAATGAACGAAATGCAAAATAATACAAAAAACAGACACAAGAAGTATTCGTAAAGAATAAAATTGTAAGATTTCCTTTGGGTTTCGAAAAGAATTCATTAAAGGCCATGAGACATTTCGATTTGAGATAAGTGTGGAATTCGCGGGGCAAGAAAAAAGTAAATTGGGCTCAGAACCCGAATAAATAGATTTTCGGTACAATTCATAAGATATTTTCGCACATAACTTAAATTTAATTAGCCAAGTATACAAGAGACAATATAATTAAATATATCTGGTGCAATAAAAAAATGACTTGAATACGGTAATATTGTCGTTGTCAAGGAAGTTTCCTCTCCGTATAATGCATTTCATTCGCCATTTTTCGTTATTTCTGATGCGTGAAGTTCAAAATCCAAGAAGGGCTCAAAGGTTAACAGAAAGGAAATCTAACATCGTTAATTTAATGTTTATACTTTAGTATCGAAATTCTTTTGGTCATTCAAATTATGGAAAAAAAAAAGATTATTTAATGTTGGCGGGTTCTCAGGTACAATGAAGTCCAGAATTTTGAGTCTAGTTTTGCATTGTGTCCTATATAAGATAAAACAAGGTAAAATGATTAGATAGATAGATAGATAGATAGATAGAGAGATAGAGAGAGAGAGTATTTTTAAGTTGCGTGTACAAATACAAATAAAATAACTAGTATACTATACATCAGATCGTTTTCTTAATTTATGGTAACTACTATAAATTGTCGAGAGTTCAGTCGGCCTAAGCCATTATCAATGTTATCTTGTGTTACTGATTCTCAACTATTGCGTTTTAGCCTATCAGCTTTATTGTCGCTATATTTTTAATGTTTCTAATGAAATGTACTTATTATACTTGAGGTTATTCTTAAATTTTATAAAATTTAATTGATTTTGCGATATTCTTTCTATTCAAATTAATGTTTCTTGTTTTTGTATTTTTTCATTACTGCTTATAAAATAAATAACTGTTGTGTCGGATTCTTGTTTAGTTCGTTGTTGGTACGCGACTTCAATGAAATATTGTCAGGTAAGTGGAAAATTAATAAACCCAATCATTTAGTAGATACAAAAGGAATGTATGTGTTATAATTATATATATATATATATATATATATATATATATATATATATATATATATATATATATATATAATTAATGTGTGTGTGTGGTAAAGGTAAAATGAATTCCGTATGTGTGTAATACAAGTGGGTCGTAGTAATAAAAAATATTAAAATTTATCAACAAAAAATACAGATCGATATATTTTATTTGTACAGTGCAATATGACGAATAATAAAAAAAGATACTATGGGAAAAGACACTATTTCGACAGACATTAAATGTGGCCGTCTGTCTCTCCAACTCTGATATGGGATGGAGTTTTCTATATCGGGGTTGAAGAGACAGATGACCACATTTATTCTCGGTCGAAATAGCCTAAATATGGAGAAATTACCTTATTTAATATTGCCTTCATCTCAGGTACAACAACCTTTGCATTGTGTACTATATAACATAAAACAAGGTAAAATAATATATATATATATATATATATATATATATATATATAGATAGATAGATAGATAGATAGATAGATAGATAGATAGAATATTTTAAGTGGAGTGTATTTGTAAAGGAAAAAAAAATGAATGAGAAAGTATGTAGAAATGTATGACATAAAAATCCGACTGCAATTTAAACAATATTTATTTATTAAAAATATATTTCTTGAATATTACTCTCTTATATTGTCTTACTCGAATTTGAATTATGGCATTTTGTGTCCTCCACGGATTTTAACTGACCTTCCCAGCACATGATAAATATTCATGAACGTCCTCAAATTTAAAATTGTTAATAAAACAATGGCATCCTTGCTTTTGTATATATACAACAAATTTAGCCTTGATAAAGTTCCAAAGGGTTCTGAACGCATCGGTTAAGAACGGTTTTTTTTCTTTTGTATATATATATATATATATATATATATATATATATATATATATATATATATATATATATATATATAGGTAGGTAGGTAGGTAGGTATGTGTGTGTGTGTATATTGTTCGCAGAAGAATAAACACTGCATGATTTCAGTCAATTACACACTTTAATGTTATTTCCTTTGTTCTTTAAAAAGTAAATGTATCTGGAATTTAAACAGATATCACGCAGTGTTGGTTCACGTGATGACAAAGGAAATTTATATATGGAAATTAGCAGGGCATGTTATTGATCAACATTTCTATTCTATCCTCTGTTACTATATGGATTACTCTTTCTACACTATTTTCTATCTCTGTACAATTCGTTATAGTATTTCTCTATTCGGATCGCTATATGGATCCCTATACGTTGGTTACTTTGCGAGCGAGTATAATCGAGCAAGTACTATTAGTGCTAGTGTTATTCGAAGGCGTCTGACACCAGTATTATTCAACGGCGTTACTATAGTTATATCTGCGATTACAAAGTCTCTACTACAACGAGCATTACGAAACTGACAGTGACAATTCGTTGACAAGAATGGCAATGAGTGTTCGTTAACATAAAAAATTATCTTGCTGGAAATTAAATCGCCGACCTAAATGAAGATTTTGCGTTGTATAATTATAGATTTCCATGCAGAATTTTCATATAGTCTGCAGATTTCATTATTCTTCTTATTGTCATTAATAGTCCAGTCCCCGCTTGAGCTAAAACAAGCCTAAACATCATGGTGCCACCTCCATGTTTTAATGTTGCCACTGTGTTCTTTGGGGGGAAAGCCGCAACTTACTTGCGCCAAATCTTCTGTATACAAAAGGCTCAATTTTTGTTTTTTCACTCCACAGTACTTGTTCCGAAAAAGCAATTTTCTTAGTCCAAAAACGTTTTGGCAAAATTAAACCGAGCAACAATGTGATATTGGTCGTCGTGGTCAGTTTCCATACAACCCATTTCTAATTAACGTTGTATTGTGCGAGAACTTACGTTGATATATCTAAACTTTTGGCGATGTCTTTCAAAGCAACTCTTGGGTTTGTATTAACATCGGGCAGTTTTCTTGCAGTTTTAGTGATTGTTTTTTTCTACGTCCAAGTAAATTCTCTGCCGTGCCGAAGTGGTTAATCTTCTTTATAACGAACTGTGCCCTAAATCTAGGGATAGCTAACCGGTTTGGAATAGTGCTAATACTATTTTGCGACTTAGACAAGTCGATAATTATCTGTTTGAAATCAACGCTAAGCTCTTTTTTCTTCCCCAGCGTGCAGTTAACGTAAGAATGATAATGGTGAAACTCTAGGAATGACGTGATATTCTTTGCTGGAATCATCACAAATATTCTAATGAATACGTAGTCTATAAAGCTCCATCGATAAAATAATTATGTAAATTACTTATACTTACATGAATAGTACAATTTAAAACCCGTTCTGGTTATGACGATAAACTACATCCGCGGCCTGGGTAAGACGATAAACAACGTCCAACAGCAAGACCTCAGGAGGTTGTGAGGAGCGTAGAACTACCTCTTAATTGCTATTATTCCCAGGTCCACCCTAACCCGGGGTGGTAGCACCGGTTAGGGTCCCAGGTATGGGTAAATAGTTAACCCCGAAACTGGTGTAAAAAGACTACGAAAGTGTAATAATAGGTTTTAATGCAAGAAATACATTGGAAAAAATTATTATCAGCAATAAAATTTGGAAGGAAAAAAATACTATCAACAATATGTTTTTGAAAAAAATAATACCAGCAATATGTTTTTGAAAAAAATATTACCAACAATATGTTTTTGAAAAAAATATTACCAGCTATACATTTTTGAGGAAAAAATATTACCAGCAATACTTGTTTTGAAAAAAAATTATACCAGCAATGCAATTTTGAAGGAAAAATTATTACCAGAAATAGATTTTTTACAAAATAAAAAATTACCAGTCATAAAAATTTTGTCAGCATTACATAGCACATTGAGGTTGATATGCCGTAAAACAAACCAAACCAAACCAAATCAATTTAAAAAGATATTTTCAACTGTACGAATAATTTTGTCTTTTTTCGTTTTTGAATTATTCAGCTGTCAAATTTGTAGCATTTAACCTATTCTTCTGAAAATTGAGTTTTATATTCCTTATATTTTGCTTATTAACATGGATAGAAATATTCAAAATTAATTGGTGTACAAATCATTTCGTCGTTGACTATATATATATATATATATATATATATATATATATATATATATATATATAATAGTAAAACTCGTTTGAAAAAAATTGGATATAAGCAACTTGTAGATATTCCAAAACAAATCCGTAAGCGAGAAAAAAAAATGGAAAAAAAAACTAAAAACATTAAAACATGGTGAAACAAATCGTCCATTGGCTTAAGTCTTTAGTCCAAAGAAGAAAACACAAGCGAGTAGTAAGAGTAGCACTTAGAGTGCTCAATACGGTATGTAGAGCGGGAATAAATAAAATAAATCCTAGAGAGCTAGGAAAACCAACCTAGGTTTCACCTAAACGAATCTACAGTGTAAGCTGGCTTTTCCTGGCTTTTTAGGATCTAATATATATATATATATATATATATATATATATATATATATATATATATATATATATATATATATATATATATATATATATATATAAAAATAACAAATTCGATTTATAAGTTAGTATCTAATTAGAGAAAGAATAGTTATTTAAAGTATATTTGTGAATCACATTCTTAGTAAGTGAAATTTCAATTACAAAACACACACAAACACAGGCATCTGTCTATCTATCTATCTATCTATCTATCTATATATATATATATATATATATATATATATATATATATATATATATATATATATATATGTGTGTGTGTCTGTGTTTGTAATTATTTTTGTGTTTATGTGTGTGTGCCTGTGTGTGCGCGTGTGTATGAGGTATGTCTGGAAATTGTCCATTTAACCGATTCTACAGTTTTGATGTTACTTGGCAAGCAATCAGATGGTACTTTACTTCGCATGCATGAACATTTCTCTGTCTGGTTATTCAGCAGCAGTCAAATTCCTATTGTCTGTGGTGTAACCGTCGCATTGGAAGTAACCGAATGAGTAGATTTGAAGTGAAATTACTACTGACCATTCTCATCCGTGGGAACATCAATTTCATTTTATACTCTAAACAAAATTCGACTATAAAACAATTTTAAAATATTTGACATAACTGGGTTAAGATAAGTAGGCGCGGGATGCCACGCGCTGATATCTCCAGCTGAGCTTCCGTCATATTCCTTCATTATCGTTGAAAGCCTCATAATGAAGGACATTGATATTATTTAATGAATGTCCAGTAACCCACGTTAAAAAGTAAAAGGTTAAAATATAATTTAAGACATATAGGTTGAGCGATCGCCCTTAAATATAGGACCGTTGAAGTATCTAGAGGCCGTGTTATTGGTTGAATATAAATTTACCCCCATTCACAAGGAGAGGATAAGTATTCTTAGTTATTGCATCGCATATGTCTGGTATTTGTAGCGAGGCAGAAGTTTAAAATATAGGATATATTTTGCGCTTACAAGATAAAACGGGACGTTCTTACAACGTTACATGGATGCTGTATTTTAATTGTTTGGTATGTAACGTTATGACGAGGTTACTGCAATGTTCTTGATTCCAATCTTGCGGCTTATTCATGTAAAGATTTGGTAACGTTACGAATTAATATAAATTAGCATTGGAATGACTTTTATATCTTAATGTTATCTATGGAAGTTATAAAATGTTCTTTTCTCAATTAAAGTAAATATGTTTTAATTAAGACTCACTATTTTAGAGGAAGATGTCAAGTTCTAATAACTTCTTAGATTTTATTACACATTGTTAGACGGATTACATGCCACGTTGCAAGGTAACACATTTTATAACATTACAAGGTAACGTTGTGTACTCGTTCCAGGGTATCTCCAAAAACATTTTAATGTATACTGTATGTAATATTGCAGAAATTTTGCAGCACCGTTATTTATCAACATTTCGCTTTTATTTTAACACGACATTTAAAATCTGACTTGCGGTTGTAAAAAAATCGCAAGAGACTGATACGTCGACAAAAAGACAATATCATGCCCGGTTGCAAATGCTGCTGGTGCCATCACAAGTGGCCTTAGCCACCGAAACTGTGTTACCTACCTTAGCTGGCGCCTGACGAGGGCAGAGTATCGAAAGTGCTTTCACACGTTGCATGTAAAAGTGAAAATTTGTAACACAAACAAGTAACGACTGTAGCTATCATACCTGTGGAAATTTTTAAATTAATAAATTATATTATTTTCTTAAACCTGGAACAAGATAACTATGGTACTTGCTAAAATTATTTAAAAACAATAAAAGTGAAGTACCAAATAAACATCGTGTCGTTGAGAGATTACAAGAGAGCAATTTAAATATGCTGGCAATTAGATTTTCATGATTATTCAAATATATTTCCGTATACTTTTCTCTATTAACTAAATGAAAGCCGCCATTGAAGAAATGTCCTAATCTCAAAAAACATTTTGAATCCCATTTCAACCCTGACCTCACTAAACTCAAGATGTCAGCAGAAATAAGGCATATACGAATAATCATCCAATCGTTACACAGTCAGTCTCCAAACAATAATTAAATTACTGATGGTAAAACTGAGGTAGATCTTAAAATATCTAAGTAATAATAAGCTTCACTCGACACTGAGACTGGACATTTTACAATAGTTTACTGTATGCCAGAATTCAATAACAAGTTTCTTTATTTTATGAAAATAGTCTGGAATCAGAAATGCATCCCCTAAAAATGGAATTTATCACGCATCAATGCACTATAGAAACATAGAGGTAACCCCGAAGACACTCACACAGGGAGATATATTTCTCTGTTGGATCTCTTATGGTGAAAGTATTAATAAACATTATAATTGGCTCTCATTGTTTTATCAAAGAAAATTCCTCACGACCCAGATAGATTTTCGTCCTGGTAAACGATGAAAGGAGGGAATAGATGTAATCAAACAACTCCAGGAAATTGCTTGCTTCTCGAACAGGAAACTATACCTTCTAAGTCGAGATCATGTCATCATAGGATCACATCAAGAAAGATTTCTTGTTCTCAGCCATTAGAAACAGTCTTCATCTGAATTAGTTGATCTACTAGATGAAATGTATCGATCTACAGAATATTATATTAAAACATCATAAGGAGTTCGAAAAGGAGGAAATGAGAAGCCCAGTCTATTTCAGTTTTTCCTAAACTATGTTCCGTGCATTCACAGGCACAGATGTGATGAGATGGCGACTGACCATTTGAGAATTCAATATCACATGCCAAACGAAACAACCAATAGAAGACAACGATACTGCTTTCAATGACGACGTTAATATAATGATGACGATAGGAATACCTTATTGGCGATATAGATATTACTGGTTTGGATGAAAGGATCTTGAACAGAAACTCAACATCCTCTAACAAGTGTACCAAGAAATAAGATTAAGATAAACCTTTTTTCAAACAAAACTACGATTTAGAATTGGAATGAAAGCAGTGTGCTCACATACCATAAATCTATTATATATATATATATATATATATATATATATATATATATATATATATATATATATATATATATAAAAAGATTGTGTCTGTATGTATGTGTTTGTAAACGATCATAAAGGAAATTTGGTGAAGAACAGTAAACATAAAACTTCAATAAAATTCACATTTTGTTTTTGTCTGCGACGGATTTAAAAAATAATTAAAAAATGATGAAAAATAAAAAAAATTAATAAACGATAAAGCATAATAAAAAAAAGAACAAGAATAAAAACAACAAATCTAAAATCGACCGACCAGTTACTGAAAATCAGCTCTGAATTGTGAAATAAAACGACGTTATTTAATGAGAAAACATTGTAATTGATTTTGTGAATAATATATGTTAAGGTTAATATTGTCTAAAACAAAATATATTCCGATGAAAATGAATTTTTAGAATAATTGTTTTCTTTTTTTACAATTTTAATTACAATATTTCATAAAATTGTTAAATCTTTTTAAAAATTCAAATTAAATGTACTGTTATTAAGTAACACAATTTTTACTAATCATAAATCTGGGTCAGGGTGGACCTGAGAACATCAGAAATTAAGCGGTGGTTCCATGCGCCTCAAAATCTCCTGATCAGAGGCCTTGCTGTTGGACGCACTTTCTCATCTTACCCAGGACGCGACTGTAGTTTATCGACATACCCAGAACGGGATTAATTAAACGCTACAATATATAACATATTCTAAAACAAGATTAATGTATACACTCACCACAACATGAGATCATATATCTCCATCGAGACATGCTATATATGCGAAATAAATATTGTTTCTATAAATGAAGACTTCAAGAATGTAGTGTATCTAGTAGAACTCCCAATTTTGTAGATGTTAAAAAAATAAACTTATGAACTAGTTTGATCAAGTATTTACATTCTTACACGATATCCGCTTTACAGCATATTTAGGGACTTGTAAAAAAAAATAATGATGTGTTTTATTCTACCTCAGTCAGTTATGCGTCATGCACGCTTAGGCGATCATGTGTCTTTCGATACATGACTGACAAGGCAGATTTTTTCCCCCGTAGTAGGCTGCCATTTCGTTCTGCGGTAGACTAATTGAAATTCAAGGCTGGGGGAAAAGAATGGGATTCATACCTTTCCCAATGGTATTAACGCATAAGTGAAAATAATGGATTCGACTGGATTTCGAACTCGGCTCCCCGATTTCTCAATCCGCGCCGCTATCCATTACTCCACTATTCAGGAAATTCTAAAACTGAGATGTTATTGGCAATGAAACCGACTAATTATATATTGAGAACGAAATAACAGATTTTTATGCTTTCATTTAACCCCCATTAGTAAAATCTACGCTAGTAATCAAGCATATATATATATATATATATATATATATGGAAAGGATTCACTCATATGCTATTAACAAGAGAGTAATATACATTGATATAATTCGCCTTAGTAGGCAAATACATAATGATTCTAAAAAAACTAAAACGGAAATTCTATAAAATTCGCCTTCGCAGGAGAATCCTGAAGTATTCTATAAAACGTTATTTCCATGTATGTAGAACGAATGTTTATTGATTTATTGATAGGGGTCATTTAATGCGTAAATTTAATTTTCTTGGGAATTTTTATAGTAAGAAAAATAGGATATCATGTTATTCTTCTTTCACAGTTGAATGCATGGTAGATGATACTCAGCTTTTGTGCATATAGATGTTTGTGTGGACATAATTACTAGTTTTATGGGTTTTTTTTGAAGTTATATATTGGAATTCAGTTTGATTTAAGAAATTATCAGATATTATATGGATTAATGTAATGAAAGTGTTTTATGTTGGTTGTTTATTTGGTCTGTTGATATTGTTTAGCGGCATATCAATATTTATGAGTTATTTATTGCCGAAATCTAAATAATTTGAACGCAATTGTATGCCATGGAATTTAGATAAAATATATTACTGGTCATTTTACTCGAAATGTTTATTGTTGGTCCACTTTTTTATATATAAATATGTATTCTTTTTTACTACAAAAATATAGAGTTTTTTGGGGTTTTTTTTTTTGGAAGTTGAGTATTCTTCCATAGATTGGACCCTAACAAGTGCTACAACCCCGACTGAAGATGGGCCTGGGAACAAAAGCAATTAAGAGGTGGTTCCGTGATTCTCAAAACAACCTCTCTCCCAATCAGCTGCCTTACTGCCGGATGTAGTTTATCATTATACCCAGGACTGGTAAAACATTTACGCCAAATAGTTCATTCTTATTGATACATATAATATATTCTTTGTTCATAAAAAAAAAAATGTTGTATTGAAGATATATTGTTCTGTTATAATGAGATTGCAAATCCCGTGACGATTTAAACCGTGAAACTGAAACTAAGCATGTATATCTAACAGAGAAGGCGAGAAATTAATAGATCGCTCGAAATACAACATATTGGTATTGGCAACAACATACAAAATCCCGATAAAATTACAACATTACATCTGTCAAAAGCTATTGCCATGGTGAGATACTAAAGGAGAGCACTGGTCAAAGATCGTGTCATTTCAAATCTAAAGCCAGGTCTGACCTCATATATATATATATATATATATATATATATATATATATATATATATATATATTATAAAGAATTTAATTAGCAATGTTAATGTGATTAATGGCGAAATCAGTTCCCTAACAAGGTATAATGAGACATTAACTTCCTATTCATTTCAGTAAGTTAATTTCTCATTAAGCCTTATTAAAGAAGTGATTTAGCCTTTAATCACATTAAAAATTGCTAATTAATTCTTTGTATAAATCGAAACAACGAAAATATAGATGCACAACCTTAAAATTTCAAATTCAAACTCAGCGTTGCGACCGCACGTTCCAAAACAATAACACATTTCTCATAGCATTTTTTCGGATTACATCTATATTTTATCTCTTATTACCGAGAAGTAAAAAAACAAGAACAAATCTATTTCCATACCTGAGGATGTCTGTAGCAACAGACGAAAACTTGTAAAAATTAAAAATACTTTATGCAACTGGAATTTATAAACAGGGATCATATCATTCATATACAGGTTCGGGGTAAGTGTATCTTATTGAAATTGTTTGCGAAGATGTATTCTCGCCATTTAAATCATTAACCTCTATATTTGTTTTTTTTTGTATGAATGATTCATGTAATATATATATATATATATATATATATATATATATATATATATATATATATATACAAGTTTCTGTATTCCTAATGGTAATATTAGAATTTTCGTACACGAAATATTGACCAAGCAGCAAGGGCTACTGCTGGTTATCATTTATAAAACGTTTCCCTTGAAAGAAGTTTTTCAGAAACATAGCTTTCTCAAATGAAGTAAATCATTATTTCCCTCAATACTTCTATCAATATATTAAAGGGCGATAACCTTTATCACTCTTTGCAGTATTGATATATTTTTACTTTCTTGCCATTTTTTCTGAAGTAGTTTGGTATGTCAACATTATTATTATTATTATTATGACATTATTGTATCTTTGAGTTACATGCAATATCGATTTTCGTTGCTGCTCTTCCTTAAAAGACATCAGATGACTTAATTTCTATTATTTGGTACAATTATTTATTCTTCATTCTGTAGAATGATTCCAATAGATTCGAATAAATATCGTCTACGCTAAGACATACGGACTTCATTCGTTCGAAGCCAGTTTTCATCATTAAGCTGAAAAGGCTCTTCTATACAGCAACTCTTAGATCCTTTTGAAAGGCTTTAGCGCTATGCATGGCATCAATAGTTGATCTGAAGAGGCTAGTTTAGAAGACGACTCGAATTTTACGTTATTATTTTTTATCAGCTTGCGATAATAAACCAAACTAGTCATTGTGAAGCCTATTTCAAGTTCAATTTCGTATCTTCAAAGTAAATTTATATATTAAGGTTCGCCTTAAGGAAATTGCACCCATCAGCACTTTCTGCCAATCTAAAGAAACAGCCCATATGAAATAAACTATCATTCAGCACAGGAGAAGGTATATTATACTTCATATGGTGTTATTAAAGTGCGCATATATTTTATCAGTATTATAATAAAAATAATAAAATAAAATAAAAATATTTTAAAACATTACTAAAAAAAATAAATCGCATTCTTCTTGTGGGGTTTCCTTTCCAATAGTCGTCACGTTAGACCATTTTAAACAACTAGATTCCCCAAAAATACCAGCATGCAGAAAAATGAATTCTAACTATCCTACAGACATCATATCGGTCTTGATAATGACTCCGAAAGTCAAACGTACTTGAACCAAAATAACAAAATATTAAATTTGGACAGTTCGTACACAATAATCAACATTTTATCCGATTATTGTAAAAACGCAATAAAAATTACAGATCAATTGTGTTCTTATTAAACGGACTTGTGTGTGTGTTTGTGTGCGTGTATATATATATATATATATATTGTGTTGTGTAGGAACCTACCGACCCTCTTGAAGACAAGGACGTTAATGAGTGGCATGTAAAAAGACAGTGTCGGAGAAGTTCTGGGCTGAGTTAGTTATAGACTACTCAGGCGGTTTCTGTACCAACTTACCAACCAGAATAAACCCCATTTTATTGTTACATGTCATTTACTTTATTAACCACAAATTAAAATCATAACATATATATATATAATATATATATATATATATATATATATATATATATATATATATATATATATATATATATATATGGAACAATGCTTTTAATTTAATTGCAAAATTTAGGGTTTTAGCTTCTATTTTGAAACATGGTTGGAACTGTGTAGTGAAAATAACCATATTTAAATCAATTAATTTATAATATATATATATATATATATATATATATATATATATATTTATTTTTATTTTTTTAAGAGTGCGTTTTTTACTAATATGGTACTTTTGAGAATTTTTTATTAGTAAAGTTAATAATATAAAATGGAGAAATCCGTTCGCAACCAAAATTCGCATTAATTTTTTCGTCTCTGATACTACCTGGATTTTACTAAAAACAAAATAATTTCAATGCCTGAGGATGACTGAATGTACAGTTAAAAGTACTTGCAGATTTAAAAAAAAGACCTTATACAGCTTGCAGTTATTAAAACAAGGATCATATAATTCATCGAGTGATTCGTAGGTTAATGCAAATTTTTTGAGCGAAAGGACTTCGCTATTTTATATCATTAATTATTCTAATCTAATTTTTTGTATGACTAATTCATTGTAATATAAATTGAACTGCACCACATATTTGATATATATATATATATATATATATATATATATATATATATATATAGAGAGAGAGAGAGAGAGCGAGAGCGAGAAAGGAGATGTTATGGAATAGATCACTGTGATTTTCATGTAGTCTTCTGAGATTCTGGGAGATTTCGGCAATGTATGTTATTGAACATTTTGTTCAATTTATATATATATATATATATATATATATATATATATATATATATATAAATGAAAAAGTAGAGTAAGATATATAATTGGTGTTCTTAATAATGTTTTTATTTAAAAAAAAACAGTGCTCAATGCAAGTCTACGAAGCATAAATATTATAAATTACTTATTTGAATTTGTTAAAACATTTAGATTTCCCCATATTTATAGAAAACAATATTGCGAACGTACGTTCTTTTAGAACTCAGTAAATTTCAAAATAAGTTATTAAAAAATTCACTTTAAGAAGAAACAGAACTAGGGACTTTAATTTATTTACATGATATAATTTGAAGTTTATAGCTTCTGATTTTGAAAAGTGGTATTTCCTGTGTAGCGATGGAACCGAATATTTAAATAAGTAAATATATATATATATATATATATATATATATATATATATATATATATATATATATATATATATATATGGTAAGAGTGCCCAATATCTGATATACAGCATTTGTAGATGCAGTCTGGACATAGAAATCAATATTGTATGATAACTACGTTATATACTTGAAGTTAACTTAAAATCCTGAGTAAAGATGGCGTGAGGCATTAAACTGATAATTACCATACACTTTTGATTTCTGTCGCCACTCACTCTATTTACAATAAAAGGGAGAAAATATAGTTTTAAGGTAAGCTATATATATGGGTTAAAAGGGCACAATATCAGGCACAGAGTGTATGTAAATGGAAAATGGACATTAAAGTCAACACCCAGCTGCGATATCCTTTTCATGCTTAAACGCAATTATCACATATGGCCTTATAAGCATCAAGCAGGATGTCTGCGATGGGTTTTGACCTCATATATATATATATATATATATATATATATATATATATATATATATATATACCTATGAGGATCTGATCTGACAACTTATTGATTCAGTTATGAAAGTTTGTGCGATAACATATATATATATATATATATATATATATATATATATATATATATATATATAAATCATGTAATCTTCTGAGATTTGGGCAGGTTTCGGCAATGTATGTCATTGAAAATTTTGTCAATTTATATATATCTCACTTATTATAAAACGCAGATTGTGTGTGTGTGTCTGTAACGTTTATATATTGGATCGATTTCCTATATTTTACAACCAATTTCAACAAAACTTTACATGACTACATAAAATTACCTTGTGGTGGTTCTAACAGCACCAAAAATAGGAAAAATGTAATTGTTTTTGCACAAAATCAATTTAAAACACGATTAAGAGACATCGTGAAAATGAAAGGGGGACAACTCACATCGGGTTGTTTGTGTGTGTGTGGGTTCCTTTAAATATGGAAGCGGATTTCCTATATTTTTCAGTCGATAAAACAAAACTTCACTTTTTTTTTTGGCAGGTACTGTTTCTTATTCTCTTGCACACTTTTTTCTTTATTTTTAACATTCAGAATACTTTAAAAATTCCATTTACAAGACAATTATTTATAATAAAATTCTATTCAATTGGGAGACTCATAACGATTGAAAACAATGTTTTTGTTTGAGTTTGGATTTGACCAATTCGTAAAAAATAAAAAAAATAAAAAAACTAATTAAGATATGCGTGTCCGTCAACCTTAAACAATAATCTAACGATCTCTACTGATTGTACGAATCCAAACATCGGAATAAATTCTTTATCTTTAGGTAAAGGAAATGAAATCTAAACATACACAAGTCCTAACTAAAAATAATAACCGGAACAGGAAACTACTTTAAATACACATGGCGTCCAATTTTTTTACTGTATTCAATGAGTAAAAATCATAAATTGTAAAAGATTATTATTACAGAAAGGCTACTAAATGAATAAGATTTGTTAGATCATAATTAATAAACCCAAATAAAGTTAATATTTTTTGTATTAGAAACAACAGTGGAAAATATATTCAAATCAGAATTTTAATTATGAATCACCACAAACAAAATATGCAAATATTTTTACTGTATTCAATAAGTAAAAATCATAAATTGTAAAACTAAAAAGATTACAGAAAAGGCTACCTACATTTTTCAACCGATTTCAACAAAACTTCACTTTTTTTTTGGCATATAGTGTTTCTTATTGTCTTGCACACTTTTTCTTTATTTTTACATTCAGAATGCTTTAAAAATTCCATTTACAAGACAATTGTTTATAAAATTATTCTATTCAATCAGGAGACTCATAACAATTGAAAACAATGTTTTTGTTTGAGTTTGGGTTTGACCAATTCGTAAAAATAACAAAAAAAAAAAAAAAAAATAATGAAGACATGCGTGTCCGTCAACCTTAAACAATAATCTTTGTCAATTTTATTTTTCAGTCTTTATGATGGTGGATACTTGATCTATCTCTTACTGTTATATCCCCAGGCAACGCCGGCTCTACTGCTAATATATATATATATATATATATATATATATATATATATATATATATATATATATATATCACCATTGAACCCTTTTTAAATGGAACATAACACTTTAAAGAGAAAACATAGGTAGCAACACCACCAAATATAAAGTCGCGTTTAAAAAATACATTATTTCATTTTTATACAGATCCATTATTCATGAATCTAACTTATCTCTTTCTAATACATAAAAATCCAAAAAAATGTGCAAGATATACGAGAATCACGAGGTATACTTTAATGAAAAATCAAACCAAAACATCATTAAAAAAAAAAAAAACTGCGCATCTTACAAACTTTTACACACTTGAGCGTGCAGAAAGTCTCACACATATTTGTTTATTATCTTTTACTTCATTACACGTGGCACATTATTCTAAGCAATAAGCAATAACCAAACTCAACATACCATTAATCTGTGTCTCTTTGCTTTTTATCATTTTTATTTTCATCTCCGCCGGAGCTTAAATAAAGTGAAACATATTAGATCTGTCTAGTACTTGTTCTCCAGTCTTTCAGTTTGTCGAATTCTTGTCGTATTCCTTTTCATACTTGAGTTTTTCTCTCTCTCTCTCTCTCTCTCTCTCTCTCTCTCTCTTTATATACAGGATATCCATAAAGTTCGTGTGCACTTAAAAAAATTATAATTTTATTTGTATTTGCGATAGAAATAATTTGTAAAAAGGATTAGAAAAAAAGTAAATCTATATTTTTAAAGATTTTATTGAAATTTTATTTACGTTTCCACATGTCCCCCATCATTATCAATACAAAGGTAATACCATGTTTCAGTTCACGGAAAACATTTGCCAACTGATTTACGGTAATGCCTGAAATCACATTAGTTATTTTAGCTATACTTAAAACTAGGTATACTAAAATTTAAAACATTTTTGACAGATTATTTCTATCGCAAATACAAATAAAGTTATAAATTTTTTAAAGTGCACACGAAATGTATGGACACCCTGTACACACACACACATACACACACACACACATATATATATATATATATATATATATATATATATATATATATATATATATATATATATATATATATATACTTGTATTTGCACATTTAAATTTCTATATCTCTATATTCGATTTATCATATAAAATCACCTGTTTGCGTATTTCTACATAAGTATACTCTGGTAAATAGAGATACTAAACTGACTATACGTACACCTGTCTGCTTTGTTCTTTGCAGACGTACCCCAATTTATCTTTTCTTATATAGACTCTTTTCTTGAATAACTCCTTTCATAAGTCATATGAACAGGAAAATACCATAAAAAAATATAGTCTCTGAAAGTTCTCAGTTTCCGATTTCTCTTATCTTTTCCATCATATTTCTCCAGAATATAATGGTGGCTAAGTGTGTGGCGAGAGGTCACTGCAAATCTGGACACTCTTGTTTCCATACGTATCTAAACATGCTATTCTGGCTACGCGAAGATCATTTAAAGCCCACCATTCTGCATTCTTTTATTACTAAATCATTATATACTTGACCAATATATTTCTAGAGGTTACGGGGTCGCAGCATCATTAAAGTTGGCGTTCAATAACAAAAATGAAAAAGAAAAATGATTCAATTGAACCAGTATATAATGAACAAGGTTTATTAAACAAATTCTGTGGAATTTAAACAGATATCGCAAATCCTTTCTTTTTGTGTTATTAAGTTTAAAATTTACGGTAGACGCTGTTGAATATACAATCCAAAATTCAAACCAAAAATACTTATTACCATAGTTTGTGGTACCATGGCTCTTATGTCATCGACGCGACGATAAACAAATGCTTGGATGATACCGCTAGTTTCGGTCTGGAAACGCAATATGATACAGCCGTGTAGCCTCGCGTGCATTACCA
The DNA here is from genome assembly GCA_903632075.3 of Acanthosepion pharaonis. Classification (NCBI taxonomy): domain Eukaryota; kingdom Metazoa; phylum Mollusca; class Cephalopoda; order Sepiida; family Sepiidae; genus Acanthosepion; species Acanthosepion pharaonis. The sequence continues at coordinate 370,489 of CAHIKZ030001100.1, read as the reverse complement.
TTTGCTCGGCCGTATGTAAAAATAATATCTGCCTGCTCATGATATAAATATTCTGTCATTGTTAAACTGAAAACATCTCAGTTAATTCACTACTATACTCGTTAAACGTTGAAAAGAGACTAGCCACAAATATACACGAATGACAAATGCAACCTAGTCGATATGTTAACACAGTGCCATATACCCTAAATATACTTTAAACATAATAACTCAAAAAGGAGGGATTTGTGGACATATGTTTATATGGTCTTTTCTATATGGTTTAGGTGTAAGCAACCCGCCCCAAAAATTTGTAAAAATATTTTTGGTACCCCCCTGTATTTATGAAAAAAATAAATAAATAAAACAATGTGTATGAAATAAACAGGTTTGAGTATACATGCAAAGCTATAAAACTGATAACATTCTAAACTCAAACCAAGATTCTTCTTCTTCTTCTTCTTCTTCTTCTTCTTCTTCTTCTTCTTCAGTATGTGGTTGATCATGGCCCTCTACGACATTTAATTGTTTGTAGTTCTAAGCTAATTTTACCCGCTCCCAAGTTGTCCCAATTCCGTTCCGTTATTCATTTAACCGCTGTTCTATTCCGGATTTTAGTATGTCTTTTTTTAAAAACTTTTCTGGCCCACTTTCCTTGTTAAATATTCACTTGATACCAGCTATGGGTTAAATAGTAGAAAAATAATCTTCTCCAAAACATGTTAATTCCCTCGCAAATTATTATTACAAATCACAAGATGTAAAAATGAAAATGCTAGTTGAAACTATAAGTTATATGTACATAGTTTCACACTCTGAAAAACTTCGGTTTTGGAACTATGTTCCGGTTTTATGCTTTCGTTTTAACTACGAGGAGGCACGGTGGGGTACTGGATAGCGGCTCGGATTCAAAAATCGGAGATTCGGGTTCGTAATTCCAGTCGAATCCAGTACGTTCTAATTTCCTTGGGAAAGGTATGAATCTTCTTCTTTTCCCGCAGCTATGGTTAAATAGTAATAGAGTCAGGGTTCTATAGCCTTGGATGGCAACTGGTCTACCGCAGGAAGAAATGGCAACCTAATGCAGAAAAAATGATGCAAAAATTCAAATTACAAGTCGGGGATGCTAAACTCAAGCAGATACAGAAATTGGTTTTCGAACAGAAAATTCGAGGAGAAAACATTGCCGAACCGAGCCGTTCCGAGTTAACCCGAACGGAATCATTTCTGAGTCGACCGCCATATTGTATAACTTCGTGTGATATGCTGTGCTTATTTTTCCCAATTTTATTTTACTGTGCCTTTCTTTCTCTTTATTAGTCCTTAGTCTTGACTTCAAAAAAAAACTAGCAGTGATACTGGTAAAGAAAAAAGAAAAGTTGAGAGACAAATAATTCTTTAGTATAGTGTCTCTTCCTACACAGTTTAGTATAGCCAAATCAATGATCTATACCATTCTCATCAATAAGAGACGCTCATGTCCTTCATTCCCATTTTCCAAAAATATATCATCTCTTTCCATTCCCTTTCTCTTACGCCATCATCTCTGCGACTTACAGGTACGGTAAAATTAAAATTTTCGTCTATATTCTATCTATTTAGTATTGGGCTTCTTTATTTTTTCTTAGATTTAATGATTTTCATTAGTTTTGTGTATAAACTTGTGCACAAAGTACTGTCGTTAAAGTGTAAATAATCTATCATCTTGTGACCAGGAACGGATTAATCCACTTTGCAGTGATTCCTATTAGAAAATAGTTTCGGTTAACGAACATTTCGGTTTACAAACGGGCTTCAGGAAGGAATTATTTCGTAAACCGAGGTTCCACTGTATCTGGGCAGTCTTCTAACAGAGGATGCAAAGTGTGACACTGAGATTGGATAACCAAGGATGCATTCTAAAAGCTAAGCAGATAATTACGAGAGGGGGAATTTTAATTGTAAGCAGATAATTACGAGAGGGGGAATTTTAATTGTAAGCAGATAATTACGAGAGGGGGAATTTTAATTGTAAGCAGATAATTACGAGAGGGGGAATTTTAATTGTAAGCAGATAATTACGAGAGGGGGAATTTTAATTGGAAATAAAAAAGAAAAAAAAAACAGCATACTGAACTGTTACGTGATCTCTGTCTTCCTGGATGGCAGCATAAGCTGGACAATCTCCTCAAAGATGAAGAAGAGACACGAAGTTATAGAAATGTGATTCTACAAAAGGATGCTGAACATGTGAGTAACGACGAGGTTTTGGAGAGAATGAAAGCAAAGGGAAAACTTATAGATAACATCAATGAGAGGCATTTGAAATTTCTGGGACATGTAATGAGGAAAGAGTGCTTGGAAAACCTGATACTCACATGATGGATAGAGGGAAAGAGGGACAGGGGAAAGCAATGTGTTACGTATTTAATGGGCTTTAGCAAATGGATGACAGAACAAGTTATGAGAGAAAGGACAAAAAGACAAAACCTAAAAAGCTACAAGTGTCAAAAGGTTGCTGAGGACCATGATCGCCTATGTCTTGAAAGGTTACGGCACATAAAAGAAGTTCATAGGGAACGGAATTTGAAGTTTAAAATTTTCAATTTATTATGCTTTTACAAAATTTTAAAACTTTACTTTGATTTCCAGGTAATAAATAGAAAATAAAGATTTTTTTTTCAGGATTTACCACCAATTTTACGATAGAATGTATATAATGCAATTATAGGGTTTCTATAGAATATCAGGAGATTTTAGGTAAAATTGTAGAAAATGGAGTTATATTTGGAACAGACACATATTGAAATTGATAAGTTCTGGTATCTCGATTACCAATGTGAAATCTCACTACGATGTTCTGAATGTCCCGGGAGAATAAAATGGCTTGCTTGTGTCAATAACGGCTCATATCGCGTATTCAGATTAGTAAATCGATTGAAAAATAACACAAAACACAGGATCCTCTCACTTTTCGGCTCAAGTTCACAGTTTCCGAAACATTAATAATGTCAGTACATTTAGATTTATCCCATACATACTTTGACAGGATTTTGATCTTTTTGTATTTATATAAAGTATTCTCGTCTTTTCAGCTGCAGTTCAACAACATCACGTAGTGATCTGGTCAGTCAATGCAACAAGTTTGATGATGCAGGCCAGTTAAATTAACAATTCTAAGCCAGTTGCATTGGCGAAAGCGTCTTTAATGTCCATATGAATGGTAGTACTAGATCTAATATCAATATGGTTAAATCATATGTTTCATGGGATGTTTTTCTTCTGGAAAAATGGACGAGCGTCGCGTCGGTATAAACTGAAAGGGAGCTCAAAGGTGTCGGTTAACAGCATCATGGTTTTAAATAGGTTCTTTTGATAAACACTTGTAAGATATAAGGTAGCCTTGTCTTTCCAGCTGCAGATCCTATTTATAACCTTCAAATTTTTTACCAGATTCTCCATATTAGGTGATGTTTCTATGTTTATATATATATAATTTAATTTAATTATTTACATTCCATACATGACAGTATTTTGATCTTTTTCTATTTAGACGTTCCCGTTGATATTTTACAGCTGTAATAACATGAAACGTCTCGCTGAGTAATGGACCTATACAATATTGGTCCCATAAGCATTTACATCTCTTCATTGCCTTATTACTATATATATATATATATATATATATATATATATATATATATATATATATATATATATATATATATATATAATGCCACTAAGACGCAAGGGTTACTGGATGCAGACTATAATTAGACGACTTCACTGTGGAGAAATTGCAAGAAAAGGATTTAGGAAGACAAGATTGCGATTGTCGCTGCATTTACATTCTTGAATATTGTAGGTAGCAGGGAAGCCAAAAGTTGTATGAGCGAGAAAAGAAACTAGTAAAAGAGAACTTATTGTTACATTTAGTAATTTTATCAGTAAAAAGACGAGACCTATTTGCCAATTTAGTTGTGCATTAAATTCACGAGGTTGAAGTAAAAATGAGGAAGAACCCATCACCCTTTTGCAGGTTGCTTAAAGTCATAAAATATTATAAAATTTATGATTTTTCTGGGTGATATTATAATGTCAGATGAGGTAGAGTCATTCTCTTCCGAAAGGTATTTGTGCGTAAATGAATATAACGTACCCAAAATGATTTGGGTACTCGGCTCTCCGATTAACTATTCAGAGTAATAATCCATTAAATTACCATAGAACCTGGTATTTTCAAGCGGTCACTCTTCTAGGTACTGACTATATTCGAAGTTGCTTACCTTAAGTGATCGCACGAGAACCGGTGTTTCAACATGATATGACCTTAAGTCCAACGGTGTCTAACCAAGAATTTGAAGATTATGCCCAATAACGTGACCGCTGAGAGCATACATGCTGTAATACCATAAATCGGACGGGAACCCTTATTTCACCAATTATTAGGCATCAAATTTCTCGTGTATTTCCGTGCGTACGCACACACACCCACACACACACACACACACACACACATATATATATATATATATATATATATATAGTGATAGAGAGAGGGGTTAAATTATTTTGTATCTATGGAGAAGAATTGCACAATATCCATTACAGCACTTTTATGTAAAGAGACTGTGAATTCATGAATCAAACTACCTATACATTATTTACATTATTCGGACTATTGTCATCATCGTCGCCATATTTATTACGACGTTTCGTCCGTTGTACGTTCCGGCCTTCTTTAGGTGGTTGGAATGTCGAACCTAAAGCTTTATTTCGCTCACTGTGGAAGACTTTTCTAGTTCCACGTGCCATGTTTTAATGGATGTCAGTTATCGGTGATCTCCTGTTAATTTCCTCCTGAAAGTTCTCCACTGGCTTAACCGGGTATTGAAATCACACTCTTTGGGTCCTGTCTACACCAGTGAGCGAAATAAAGGGTTAAGTTCGACATTCCCAAGACCTGAAGAAGGCCGGAGCGTACCACGGCCTAAACTTTGTAATAAATATGGCGACTAAGATAAAGATAATAGTCGGAACAATGTAAATAATGTACATACTACCTCATCTCAGAAATATAGTCAAACTACCTGGTGACTATCAATTCTCCACCTCAAATTTTCCCTCTTCCCAGTCCCCGTTAGGCTTTAGTGACCTATATATACCAAATATGAAGGCAGTAGTTACAAACTGACAGATGATTCCTTGAGTTGCCTCTCTTTGCTGATTCCTATGGTAACTCTTTGTATTAATCAGTATTTATTCATTATTTATTCACTACACAGTGTAACTTCTGCATCCTCTCGGATCTTCACGCTACTACATAAAATGAACATTTCTTTTTCTTATTCATTTTATTAGGAGAAAGTAGTGGCAGTTTGGATTCTGAGAGGCAGCGGGAGGAATGACGGCACAGAAACTTATGACGTGCGTTGCGTCAGCATCCTTCAGTGCTAGTCTTCTGCGGACTCAATGTTGTATGATTTAATTGCTGTTATTATTTTTTCCTAGCCGAATATTTGGTTATATTATTCATTGATGTATACTTTCATGGCAAAATCCATTAATTAAGACCAGTGAAGCGGCTTTTGAAGTCTTTCCTTTTATGGATATAGTGCGTCAATTTCGAGAAACATTAACTTTCCACCCTGACAAATATTGCTAAACTACCCATTACTGAAACTATTAGTAGCCACATTTATCGACGTTTTCTTCATGGAGTGCTTAAAAAACGCTACTCTAAATGGCCATGTTATTCCACAATTCGCCTGGCTTCAACATTATGCATTGTATCTGGCTATATTTCTGAGATGAGGTATTATGTACATTATTTATATTATTTGGATTATTGTCCTGATCTTTATCGCCATATTTATTACAACGTTTCGGCCATTGTACGCTCAGGCCTACCCTACAACGTAACAACTACCATGGGTACATGGCAGCAGATCCAAAAACTGGGATAGGCGGGTACAAGAGGAGGACAACAACACCCAGAAAACAGTCTGCCTGCCCTATGTGAAGGAGTTATCAGAGAAAATACAAAGGTCCATATAACATCAGGAAAACCTTCAAAAGCTTGTCGACACTTCGCATATATCTCTCCCGAGTAAGCCCCCCCCCCCCAATAGAGGAGAACATGACTAAAGACTAAGTGTACTCTATCCCTTGCAGCTGCGGAAAGAAATATAAAGGGGAGACAGGTCGCCCCCTTAAGGTAAGGCTTCAAGAACACCAGAAAGCAGTAACACGAGGGGAAGTGGAAAAATCAGGCGTGGCTGACCACATATGGAGGGAGAAGCGAGATCACCGCCCTCTGTGGGATCAGGTTGAGATCATAGATAAAGAACACCGTTGGAAAATTCGTAAACTTAAGGAATCAGCACATATGCTAGGCCACAAAAATCTCCTGAACCGACCAATCATGGAAATAAATACAATATGGGAACCAGTAATAAGGAGTGCCAGAGAAAAGCAATAATAACAACCAACGTTGCAATATGAGCTCTGGTAAAATATAACAAAAATTGCAATATGAGCACTGGTAAAAATGATTGCTGAGACATTAGGTTTATAATACACAGAAATTCATACACAGATGTCCTCAAGGACACATGTCACAGTGTATAAAGGCGTTGGTTAGATCCAGTGGCAGGGGCCAAAGAGTGTGGGTTCAATACCCTGTTAAGGCAGTGGAGAACTTTCAGAGGGGAATTAACAGAAGATAACTGATAACTGAGATCCATTAAACATTGTACGTAGAACTAGAACAGTCTACCCCGGTGAGCGAAATAAAGGTTTCAATTCGACATTCCAACCACCTGAAGATGACCGGAGCGTACAACGGCCTAAACGTTGTATTAAATATGCATTGTATTCATAAAGCCTGAAGTCTTTAGGACGCCTTTTGTTAACATTCACTATTAAATATAACGAACTTTTACTTTGCCCGTACACAATTCTAAAGAACTTAAAATTTGTGCCCATTCTGTTTTTTTACGCTGGTGGATTAAATTGGAGGCTATATGACAGACGTTATATGCCTGAATAGGCGACCATTCTCTAGAATGCTTTTGGCGAAATAAGTAATGATACAGTAGTATACGTTAATAGATTTCCCTATATCATTGCTTATGTTCAGGCAGCTGAAGTGGCATTTGAAGAAGCAAATTAAGAAATGGCAATTTAAGAATGAAGCAATAATTACTTTATTCGAAATCGTATATAATACAAGGTAAACTACGTAATTTCCCTATCTTCCTCGACCATTTTTTGACAGACCAAAAGATTGAAGATGATTTATGGGTAGTGTGATTTGTAGGTCGGGAACACTAGAATCAAACAGATTCAGAAGTTTAAATATCTGGAAAGCGTTCTGTCAGAGAACGTTAAGTTCGATACTGAGATTCCTTCGGGATGGCTAAGGAAGCATTCCAAATGCTGGGCAGAGTATTGCGAAACAGGAGGTTTTCTTTAGTAACAAAATTAAAAGAATACTGAGCTGTTACCTGACATCTGTCCTTCTTTACGGCAACGAACTTTGGACGGTTTCCTCAAAGATGAAGAAGTGAGTCAAGGCGACGTAGATGTCCTTCTACAGAAGAATGCTAAGGATATCATTGGCCGAGCATGTGAGCAGCGATGACGTCTTAAGGAAGATACAAACGAGGAGGAGACTTATAATTAACATCACGAAGAGGCAGCTGAACTGGGGCATAAAAATGAGATAGGAGGGTCTGGAGAATCTGATACCCACGAGTCGAAAAGAGGGAGAGAGAGATAAGGGAAAACAACAAATGACATACATAGCGGCATTAATTAAGTGGATGGCAGTGGTCTGTGGAAGGTGGCAGAGGGAAGGAACTTGTTGAGAGCTGCAAGGGATAGAAGGAGGTGGAGAGCCATGATCGTCGACGTTCTGAAAGGTCATGGCACATAGAAAGAAATACTGTTATCCATGCGGAAATGCTATTGGCTTACCGATTTCAGATTCGTTCATGTCGCACTATGCTTCTTGCAAAACATATGAATCAATGTTCTTTATCCTTATAGGTTTAAAAGCAGGCGAAAAAAAAATCTTAATTCTTCACATGCATGAAAAAGTATATGCTCTGTCAGGCTATTCTGTTTTGATACACCCATTGCTGCTATGGATTCAGTAAATGGTGAAAGCCCAACGGCAAATGAAAACAATCTCTAAATTTCTCGAGTAGTTTCTAGTCTTCTTTAAATAGGAAGGGCATCAGTATTATGCTGATCATATAATCGTAATAAAAGTTCATTTGGAGAATCAGTATACCGAACCCACAACATAAGTTGAGCCGAAATCCGTTAACCTCTACACAAAGTCCAACCCTTACCTCACAGTCGGTGGGGGGGGGTAAACGGTAGTGTCAGAGCTATTCCGCCCGGAACTTCGTTCCTGGTAGGGCCACCCAAGGCGGACAGGTCTGACACACACACGCCGGCTAACAAGGGCTCTGGTGAAAATCCAAGGAGCGTCTGCATCGGTAACCGGCGGCTTCTGGTCGTTCCTGTCTCTGCGTCTGTGGGAACCCCGCGGCAAGTAAGAACGTTATCCGAGTAGGCCTGGTTACCCTACTTCTGGAATTTATCCCAAGAATCTTCTTATAACAGGAAGAAGCCGGCTCAATCCGCCCAGGGTGAATGCCGCATCAGTACAGTAGTAGTAGTAGTAACCTCTACGCGGGTACACTATAGAAAAAATAATCAATATAAAAAAGGATCCAGTGACATTTACCGCTTGACCACGGAGTAGGACGCAAAAATATTAAAAGTATAAAATTATAAAAAAATGGTGAAAATTAATATTTCTCATTTATCCCTATTATTATTTACATGTTTTCATTTTCTTTGATGATGGTGTAATGGATAGAGGCTCAGAAGGAGAATTTGAAGAGCCGAGTTCAAATTCCAGTGTTTTTCTTTATATTCATTTACACGCAAATACTCTTGGCAATGGTGTGAATGTATCAATACCTCCTCCAGTTAAGGGTTAAATAGATGACTATCTGGCCGTGATTATCAACCAGTGTAGGAGAAAAAGAGTTCTGATTTCAAAGAGGTAACGACTAAATTACTATTTGCCCATTGTTAAAGCATGGAATCAGAAAGTTCACCCTGTCATTGTTACGAAAAAGACATAGGCAGGAGGATGTGAGATGTGGTCAATAGCAGAATTTAACCGGATTTCCACTGAACGGGAATAATGTGACGCAGAAGATCGTTCATGCTGGACAAGGGATGAAACCTAATTATGCCGAGTTCGCCAAAAATGCGGGAACATATAGGGTGTCGTCATTTGTCTCGTGATATATACGCTGCCGAAACCTATATGATGACTCAGGTAGAGAGAACTGGGAGAAGGGTGTTGATGTTATAGATCGTCCTGACGGACGAATTAGTCACTTCATTAGTTTTAGTTTTACAAGACGCAAAACCCATTCCATGTAGCGGGGGGCACTGAATGAGGTTGACATAAAGGAAGACAAAGATTGAGTAAGAGATATATGGGAATGTGTAGAATAGATAACGGTTGGTTTAAAATGGTTAATGATGATCAGCGATTCTGCTGCATAACTATTTTTGAAAGAAGAAATCTGAATGAACTTCCTCCTTACTAATGGAATACAAAGGGACTAAGTCCGCGTCGATTCTATGTACGTGGCTTGGTGTGTTGTGGCTGTAGACGTTTTTACGCGTTCGGTGTTGCCACATTTTTATTTGTTTATTCATCTTATCACTTGCCGATGTACAATTAAATTTCCCAAACAAAACACAGATAAAAAAAACCCCAAAAACACGCACAGCATCGAATGAATGAAATTAATAACGTCTAAAATACATTGGAAATTGTCAGTATGTGGTTTATTTTTCATTTTAAATACGACCGAAGGATAAAAGCCTTTCCTCAAGAGTTACCCCAGAACCTAAAAGGTAACGGTTCAAATAGGTCGTACCGTTGAGGTGTGCTGTCTTTAATTATGTTTTCTACTATGCTGTGTAGAAATTTACCAATTTGCCAGCGAGTAGCCGATCACTATGTGGACAATATTTATAACCCTGTGGAGGTTACGGCATCACGGTCTTAATAGAGCAGTGAAAGTTGGTCATCATGAGCTCCATTTGTGAAGCCATTTATTCCTGAGAATTGGCTGTGAATAGAGTTAATGCAGTGACTTCTTGACTATCGTGATGATATCAGTCGTCCAAGAGAGATCCTTTGCAATGCATGTGCCTAGAAAGTTCATTCTAACACCCCCTCCAAAAAAAAAGGAAAAATAAAAGAAAAAAAAAGCCGCCGATAACAAAATGGAGAGGTTATATAGATTTTGTCTCAAGTCCATCATCAAATGCAGAATTGTAAGCTTTATAAAACGCGTTTATTCTCTAATCTCCATGCAGCCAATCTTTTTATCTCTCGTCTGTAATCCTCCTTATCAAACCCCAATGTCGTCCGCAGAGTTTGGGGATGCATATAGACACAGTCACAAGTGTCGATGGTCTATAGAAGCGGGATTAATACACATCTCTGTAGGACATCAATGCTTAGCATGAAAATTGGACAGATGCAGGTCAATTCTGAGAATTTGTTGAAGAATTCTCAGAAATTCTTTAACCGAATGACAGATGGACTGAAAAAGTCTACCTTTTGTGTTTACTGTGATCTGTCTTCTCAGGATGATCGTATTTAAGGCTCAAGTCAACAAATGTATTCCCCTCTTCTATAAGTAAGCTAATGCAATGTGAATGACAGTCGGAATGACACCATCTCTCGATCTATTCGTTATGTATGCAAAGTGGCATTGATCAAAAGGTGACAGCGAAATAACCTTGACATCCCGCCGGAAAAAATCTTTCAAAACGCTCCATGCTTCCACCAAGAAATCATAAAGTAAATTCTATAAATAAAGTTTATTTGTCTCCTCACAGAATCACTTCTTTATTCTTCCTGAATTGATAGGTATTCTTGAGAATGGTAGTACAGTGTTTTAACCCTATCTTCTGTTTGGTTTTGAATACATATTTCTGTTTGTAGACTAGTTGCTAACCAGTGGCATGGCAATCAGACAGCTCAGTTATTTAGTATATAGCTGCCGTTGTTTTAGACAAAAAAAAATGATGTTTTGCCTTTCCAAGACGTATCAGTGCAAAAGTAATACATCATATTGATACTTGAACTTGATTTACCGTCGAAATTTCCTGAGTCGATATCTCTAAAACTAACGCTACGTAATCAACTAAAATTAAGTCCGGAATAGGCAATATGGCAAATACTCGAACTGAAAGAGTGAAAACAACCTGCCTTCTACCTGGTTAAATAAAAACTCCATATACAGATAGCTATTTTGCTTTCAGTATCTGTCAATATTTCTGAGATAAGGTATTATGTATACTATTTACATTAATCGGACTATTGTCCTCATTTTGTCATCATATTTATTACAACGTTTCGGCCCTTCAGTATCTATCTACATTTCTGAGATCTATATTTTCAGAGATGAGTCGCCATATTTATTATTTTCAGTATCTGTCTATATTTCTGAGATGAGAGTATTTACATTATTTATTCGGATTATTGTCCTCATCTTTGTCGCCATATTTATTACAACGTTTCGTCCTTTCATTATCTGTCTATAGTTCTGAGATGAGGTATTATGTATACTATTTACATTATTCGGACTATTGTCCTCATCTTTACTGACATATTATTCACAACGTTTCGGCCGTGGTACGCTTCGGCCTTCTTCAGGTGGCTGGAATGTCGAACTGAACCCTTTATTTTGCTCATTGGGGTAGACTGTTCTAGTTCCATGTGCCATGTTCAATGGATGTCAGTGTCCTCAAGGACACATGGCACAGTGGATAAAGGCATTGGTTAGATTCAGTGACAGTACCGAAAGGGTGTGAGTTCAATACCCGGTTAAGGCAGTAAAGAACTTGGAGAGGGGAATTAACAGGAGATAACTGATAACTGACATCCATTAAACATGGCACGTGGAACTAGAACATTCTACCCTAGTGAGCGAAATAAAGGGTTCAGTTCGACATTCCAACCACTTGAAGAAGGTCGGAGCGTACAATGGCTGAAACGTTGTAATAAATATGGCGACCAAGATGAGGACAATAGTCCGAATAATGCAAATAGTGTAGTTTACTTTCATTCTTTGTTTCAACTGAGACTGTACGTTTTTATTTTCAAACCGGTAAATAAGAAATACACGACCAGAAAAATGTCACCTGAAATTACAGAATAAGATCTGGCATTGTCTCTGCTTCTCTCCAAAGCAACTTCGCTTCGATCTGCGTAAATAAACAGTGTTTCCAGTTCTTTTACATCATATGAATTTTGTTTCTTTATTGATCAGAGGCTATGATAAAAAGACAGCCTCTAGAATCAAACGACACCTCATGTTGTAACTGCTTCCGACTATAATCAGCTGTAATTTTCCGTCATAAAATATTCTTATATAAACTTAGCTTTGTGGTAAAATTCGTCCACTGCTCTAATGTCAACGAAATCACTCATGTGATATGTGAAAACCTCGGCTAGGACTTCGCAGGAGGAATTAGAATTTGATTTGTCAGAGATCAAACCACCCGCACGTTTATTAAGCTGCTAACGTCAGATACCATGTGCTATTGATCAAGGCGAACTTCGATAGTGAATTAATACCCTGGGCCTCTTCATGGTGGGATTGGCTGTAAATGTCTACCTTCTGCTCTATTATGATCGATCTTTGGCCAGAATACTTTCATCTTTAGTGAATCTTTTGGCAAATGGTCGTAATTATTTTTTAACTCGTTTGCTTAGAGCAGAAATCAATTTTCGCAAAGACTTGGATCTCAGAGTACCGACTGTATGGGCCGTTGAGAATAATAATGATTGATAGATAATGATAAATGCAATCGATATTAATAATAATAATAATAATAATAATAATATCAACATAAGGAAGAAAAAAGAATAGGTGGAAGAGAGATATATCAATGGGAAATGGTCTAAGGGAACACGGAAAACGCAAAGAAAGTTTATTTCATTGAGATTGGAATATGCACATCGTTATCCTAAAATTATACTGCAAAATAGTATTATTATATTTTGTCTTCTGAAAAGATTAATTTTAATTTCAGGCAAGCGTACATAGGCATGTATTCTCTTATATGAACTTCCATGTATAGAAATGTAAAAAAAAAACTTTAAAAATCTGACTATTTTTTAAATAATAATTTTTCCGCTTTACAAGGCCTAAGAGCCACTTGAGGTAGTGATTCAGAAAACAAGAGGCATATTTCATAGAGTAAAAGTGTAAACTCGAGATTTGCAGGAATTAAGATAGTATTAATCCGGAAGGAATGCTCTTGGAAGTTGTTTCGACAGTGTAGTTATACATAGGAGGAAGCTATTTGAGTAGAAATTACCTCTTGCCAACGGTATACTAAGAGAATGAGGGTGGTTCCATAAAATGTGCCTAGTTTGGCGCGCTTTAGCCGTGAAGTTTAGAATCCGTGGAGCTAAGGAATGTAATTTGTTCCAACACTCTCTGTAGAAATAGCGATGGTAAGGTGATATTTTTTAAACATTTCATCTATGGTAAAGTGGTTCTAGCGTTGAAAATAATCACACACAAGGCTACTTTTGGACTATGTCAAGAATAAAAGGTGACGACTGGTAGCCTTCTACCAATATATATATATATCAACAGTATTCCATTTTCGATCTGGTCTAGTTCTTGTAAATATGCAGGTTTCAGGAGGACCCGGGTACTTACTGGGGCGGTACTGAGAAGCGACTATTTATCCAGCACATGTACGAATTCCTGTTCAGAATGGGTTGAGTTTATTTCCCAAGGGACACTCAAAGAATAGAGCATCCAGTAGAAAATATCCGTTTATCACGATATGGACTGCTGAACCTAAACAACTACCAATGACGAAAAAATTGTAAAGCAACAATAATTGCTTGGGACAAAAAATTCAGGCATTTGTGGAGAAACATAATCATATAAATCCTGAAGTGACATTACAAGGTGTGTGTGTGTGTGAGTGTGTGTGTGTGTGTGTGTGTGTGTGTGAGAGAGAGAGAGAGAGAGAGAGAAGATATCCCACAAGATATATGCCAACTTTTACAACCTATTTTTCAATATGTTTTTTCTGGGTGCAAAATAAATGTAAATTCATTTTATCCTGATTACTGACCGAACTGCAAACAATTGTTCACACCAATTGTACAATGCGTCTTACATTTCAAGCTGGAGAGAAGATCTCAAAAGAGAAGGAACAGTTCTAGACAACCACAAACATTATCCAGGAATAACGTGTATTCCCCTCAGAACCCCCGTGAGAAAAATACTGCTAAAATTTTAACATTAATCTTGAAAAATTATTTGCCAGTGGTTTGTGGTCGAATGTCTTCATGAATTATTTGGAAGAAAATGATGATCCATGACTAGTTTACATCCTCAAAGAGAATCAACTTGACTGTCAAGATTTGAGATCATGTCTTGATTATAAGTTTTTCAGTGGATTTATTGCACTAATCATTAGTTTCAGTTACCACGTGTATTCTACAAATATGAGGCCTCATGACATTTTTAGGTAACTGAATTTATCTTTCGAAATTATTGTGATAACAGTAATCATTATCTTACTCGAATAAAAAATAGTTATCGGGTTACATGAGTCTATGAACGGGAGCAAATATTCTTAAAGCATTGCAATCTTGCAGTCAAATGTCAACTTCTTGTATATAATAGGAGCAGCGTACCCCGTGAAATCAGCCCTCTTTAGCGAATCATCACTATGCTTTGGGGACAACTGAGGTTCGTCAATGCATGCTCTATCTCAGACCCATACCCTGTCATTAAGTTGAACCGTATGGAAGCTTGACTCATGGCTACAGTTTGTCAAATTCTGGGTTTCAATAAAGTCACAATCCCATGTACAGAGACGTTTATAACAAGGGTATCACAGTGGAAATTCTATCACCATTTCAGCTACAAAAACAGAAGTGGCCACATAGACACGCGTCCGGATAGTCCTGCATATAATGTACATGTGATCTGCGACGTGTTTGTTTATCCATTATTGTAGATAATATCCACGGGACAATCTACAATGAAAGTTAGTTCCAATCGTCAGGTTTTCCCGTTACCAACGTAATCAAGGGATCTAAAAATGTCCCTACAATATCTTAAATGAGAAATCCCATCTGTCTTGTACCTATAATTATAAACTTTCATTGCCATGAGTAATTAAGCATTGGATCGTATTTAGCCACTCAGCTTATTGTAATAGTAGTAATAGTAGCTATAGTAGTGTTATCTCAAGAGATAATGGTATCGCCCTGTTTAGTTAACCTCCAGTACTTTGTTGGTGAAACTGGGGTCTCTTCTCTAGGGTGCATGTCTGGGCAATGGTACATAGAGTGTGTACGCTGCTCAGACTACATGTCACGTGTCTTGGCCGTATCGACAAGTTCCAAATGAATACAGGGCATTAAACCTGTGGATGTCTTGACTGGAGGTATTGCTAGAATGTTGTCAATTATTGACAGTCAACTGCATTTGTTTTTTTTGTTTTTTTGTTTTGTTTTTCTGTCAGGATTAACATTTTCCTTGTTTGGATATGAACGCAAAGAAGAGAAGTATTTAAATCAAGGTTTTTCTTCCCCTATATATGCAGCGTTCTTGGGCTATCGAGCTTAGGTTACCCGAGACAGCTGCTTATGAGATGCAAGTTTTTCACCTTTGGCCATTCTCTGGCTTGGATCACGAATTAGTTGTCAGAGACGCATATCACTGAAGCATTTTATAGACAATGGGACCTTGTACCCAATATCATCTCAGGCTATGACAACCTTGCAAACATATGTAATGTACGAATATAAAGATTATGTACATTACGTTTTTTAGAAGCTAGGAAAAATTAACCTGCTTATATGTGTTTGGATTCAAATATACATAAACGAATTTTACCTGATGATGTCCTTTATAAGATAAACGTCTTAAATGAGTTTTGTCATTGAAAAGCATAAATGAAAAGTACAATGCATTTTTTTTTAATGATCTCACCCCGAGCAATGCGAAAATGCCACAAGAAGGCAGGAAGTTCAAACGACTGAAAAAGAATGTGAATACTTTAAGGAGGGATGGCTGAGTAAAGGACAAAAATTGACAGGTTTCAAAAGAATAGAAGATGGAGATCGACGATGAATTTACAGTTTTGAAGATTGTATTTATTACGGTAGCAAGAAGCCGAAAAGTAGTTCCACAGGTGAGATGTTCGACAAAAGAGTAAGGAATAGAATTGGCAGTTGCATCTAGCAAGTTCAAAAGTAGAACGGTGAGACCTAGTTGCCAATCTGGTAGCACGGTTCAATTCATGTAATCGGGGTACAAAGGAAAAAAGTTCCAGATTCATAAAAAATATAGACGAAAACCACGTCACATTCGGTGAGAGTGAATAAAGTCGAGATACCTGGTCAGAATCAATTACATTACAAACCAATTTTGGGGTTTTATCAAGAATCTTGAGATGTACAGTAGGAGCACCAGATCGGATATGGCAGCAATATTCAATGCATGGATGAAAGTGAGATTTATTAATATGCAAGATGGAATTTTACACTGCATCATGTCAGTGGAAAACGTGAGGTCAACAATGCGTAGAATATTACTGTCCTGGAGTTTAGCATCAGTCGGGAGCAAAGGTTTTCTGTGGTGATATTTTATTGAATTTCTGTTAGCACGAAAATTGCCGAACACGTCTCTTAATTTTTTTTTTAAGAGAGTAATAAGAATAATAAGAAATACAAGATCCAGGTCAAGTATTACCCACAAGTTGGGCTTAGCATAAATTATATAAATGAATATCGATTAATCAAATAAAAAGACTGTGTCATACCGTATAAACTCTCCATTTATTCTTGATAAGATATCGACCTATGATTATATCGCCTAAAATGACATTTCAAAAAATGTATCCATCAGCATACATTATTTTCTAATCGATAAATCTACAAAATACAATATTACGAAAACGGGTAGAAACGCGTCGTAATAACCACGTGCCTAACCATTAGAGATTAAAGGCAGGTGCACCAAAAAAACAATATTAATGTCCTTGTAGCCTAAATAATATAACTGTTGGTCAAACGTGAGTTGTTTTTTTTTTGGGTTTTAATAATGTTCTATTCATGTTTTTGTAATGAGGTACATTAATTTATTGGAACTGTTATTTTACACAATATTATCACAGACATGACGTTTCGAGCAAATGCTTCTGAATGCTTGTCGTCCTGGGTATGAAGATGATCTACATCCATGAGCAAGGCCTCCCGATCGGGAAAATTTCAGGAGCCTGAAACCAACTCTTAAATGCACTTTTCCAGGTCCATCCTGAAACAGGATGGTAGGATACCAACTATGGGCAAATAATTAACCCCAAATCTCTGAAAATTTAAAAAATATATATTTGTATAGTAAAAATACTAGCAATTCCATTATAAAAAAATACCAGCAATAAATTTATATATACATATAACCTGAACAAAATAATGAAATTTCCACAAATATTCTTAAATGCCTATAATTGATATCAAAAGCCATTGATTTATATCAACGGCTTCCCATACTTTATACTTCTCGTTTTCATTCTCGCGTGGTCATGTGTTACGTCATGAGCTGCGGTGTGATTTTCGCTTCCGCGTCTCGTATACACGAGTTTGTCGTTTCTTGGAAATATTTCATACAACAAAAACAAACTATCATTATTATTTTGTCCGTGTATTTTTAATATATTGAAATGTAATTGTCATCTTTGATTATGGCTTATGTAAGCCGAAAGCTTAGATAGGATTTAAACATGTATCAATATGGTGATTTTCTTTAATCTTTCAATGATAATGTTATTAAGCTTATCAGAGAAAATGAAAGGAATTTACCTAAAATAAATAGACAAACAAAACGAGTCTATATTATTTAAAACCTAAGGAGTATAAATATGGGTAAACCTAAGGAGGATATATATATATATATATATATATATATATATATATATGTGTGTGTGTGTGTGTGTGTGTGTGTGTGTGTGTGTGTGTGTGTGTGTGTGTGTGTGTGCGTTTGAAAAGTGTATATAAATATAAATAAATATATATATATGTATAATTATTTATAATTTATATGGGCGGTACTTATTAGAAAGCGCTCAATATCAAAGATAGAGCTAACATATTTGGTTGGATAGATGTGAGTTTATGACCCTCATTCTTTTTTTTTTTTTTTCTAAAATTTAAAAATAAATATAAATAATAATAATTTTTACCTATCATAATTTTACACAAACCCCACCACACGTATATACATACATGCGAGGAAATATTTTTAAGCGGAAAAATACATAATATGACATGTATACATTCACGAGACATTAACGAGACATTTCCGCCACACTTTCAATGTTTAAATTTCAACATTTCAACATACAAATGCATATGTATAGACATAACACCACCCGTATACATACATATGTCATAGCCGAAACTGCCCACATATATTTATATATGTATGAGTCCCGACGGACGACCAAGTATGTATATGTGTCTGCATACATCGATGTTTGCGTTAGTACAATGAATGACAAAACGATGAAGTTTCCCCCACCACTTCCACAATAACACCAATACACGCAATCTACATGAACCCAAATTTTTTAAAACATTTATTTGTCTGACGATCGCTAAAGCGTGCAACCCAGGGTCACAAACTCACATTTATCCAACCAAATATATATATATATATATATATGTTAGTACACACGCACACACACACACACATATAGACTGTTTCGCTGTATCACAGCTCCTCAGTGTGGCTACACATCCGATTGCTTGAAGCGATATATATATATATATATATATATATATATATATATATATATATATATATCAGTATTACATTTGGTTTTCAACAAAACCCCATCTTTACAATAAAAGTAAGCTGCAGTGATTTCTCACAAAGAATACACTCACACACACATAAACATACACACAAAACACACACACACTCATATATATATATATATATATATATATATATATATATATATATATATATATATATATATGTGTGTGTGTGTGTGTGCTCTAATAATTTGGACCGATTTTAAATTTGAGTGAAATTGAAGCGTCTAATTGTGTTTTTCTTTCAGATTTAACAAGTTATGTCTGCCAATTTCAACCATGTAAAGTTTAAAAATCAAACAATGCTAATGTTGACCAGAAAAACCGATAAAACTGAAGGTGGGTACGACTTTTTGAAAAAAAAACAGAAAAACAAGGCAAAGTTAAACGCAAACAATTTTTTTTCTGGATGAGCTGATGCTCTTTGCACTTAGTGCAAAACATGCTTTAGGTTACAAGATTTATGTAGAGTGCATGATAGTTTTCCTCCGACATGGGCTTCACACAAAAAATTGCAAAACCCATGAAAAAATCGTGTCTTTCGTACCAGGTAAAATAAAACTTGAACTTCCTCATTTTTGTACGATTTTCTTCAAACATGTCACGAAAAATTGCCATCACGCAAGAAATCCCGCTCGCTTCCACGAGTATAACGAAAAACCAAGAAAAAATGTTCAAAAAGCGCATTTTTCGGCCATAGCTCTTTGCTTTTTCAGCCGATGCTTTCCAAAATTGCCATGGAAATTACGCATGACATACAAATTTTCTTGCATGAATGTTTGGCTTAGATTATTTCACTTAAACAAAATCTGCAACAATCTAGGTCCATATTCGGCTTTTGTCATATAGCCAATAGATTCTTTATATGATTCCATCCTAAAGTGGAACTCGAACAACCTTTGATGAAAAGATTGTTTGAGAAGGATTGTCGAAACGTTAGAAAGGAAATATTAAGCCCAACTTTAGTATAAACGTGCGAAGAAAAAGAGCTGAATGAAGCTCTGACACTTCATCCATATTTTTGTTTGAGTATTAGATTTGTGAAGAATGCCATACTATTTAAAAGTTATTAAGAAAATTTATTGAATATGTAAAATATTTAAACAATTTAACCCCGAGCAACACCCGCACAAAAAGGTTTTATCGATGGAATCTGTTTATTAAGGACAACTATTTGCGAAGGACATACCGTAAAAAAGCTTAGTATACCAATGTATGTAGCATGCTAGCGGGTAATGCAGGCAGGCACTCCTAGACATGGAGTGGGAGTATAAAGGGGAGTGCGTTTATAGAATTTCAGCTATGTACACCCGGGCAACGCCGGGTACCTCGGCTAGTATATATATATATATATATATATATATATATATATATATATATATATTGGATTGGTAAATATGAATTTAATTTTTTTTTAAATTTTGGGGATTTTCTATGAATTAGTCGATTAGAAAAATATTCATAGAAAGTATATTAAAAGAATAATATTTTATTTTAAAATATAAGTTTACTTCTAGTAATCTTTTTTTTAAATCTCTTTAAAAAAATTTTATTATTGATTATTAAGTTGACATCTCTATCCGTTTGAATTTTGTTCATGAATTTAACTCGTGACTGTTTCTAAATAGACAGATAGATTTAAATCACTAACAAACATCAAATTAAATTATTTGTAGACAGTCTAGAGACATTCAAATTTATATGAAACATTATAATCTTTATGAACACCCAAAATAACATTTTCAAAGTAAATAAAAATAACAGCGTCTGTTTCTAGGTTTTGTTTTTTTACAAAGAAAATTAGTGACATCTTCTCTATTAACTTCCTCCTCTCTTTTTCTCTCTATTAGTTTTTTCTTCTCTACCCCTTCGATATCAATATATAACTTCCGTTAAGTTAACCGTTTAAATGTGTCAATATCTGCTAACTCACTCATGTCTTTTCTCTCCCCACTGACTTCCTCACTTCGTTAATTTACATATGTTTAATACGGCCTGTCAAAAATGTGTAAATTTCTTTTCATTTTTTGTTTGGAAGTAAAGTCTCATGATCCGCAGTCCTTTTAAAAGAGCTGTGGTGAAATAATTTATTACATGGAACCTTAAAGTGGTCTGTTTTTATTTAAATTATTTGCTCTGAATTTACATTGAGCTCTCTGGATTTTATCCTCCTTAGGTTTACCCATACGGATTACCTAGTTTTTCATGAACTATATATATATATATATATATATATATATATATTACGCTCATGTCAGGGACACAGTAGTTAATTATTTGTCCTTACATTTGCTTTTAGCCAGGAATGTAACATTTGTACATAATTTTGAATGTTCGAAATTTCACCGTTTAGTATATTAAACAATTTAAAAATTTGGGTTCATTTCTATCAAACAAAGGATGAAGATTTATCACATCGTCCTGTTATTTATTACCCAAATTGTTTGTGGGCAGTAATTAAACGGAAGTACTAAAAGTTTTTCAACTCGATGACTTCAAGAGCATAAACCACAACTGGAAATATGTATATTTCATATATTTTTGTTTAAGTGTGCACGTTTTGAAGCTAGTATTTTTAAAACTGCTCATGCTAGTTCGCCTTTGGAAATTATTGCAATTGCATATATGTTGGAAACTGACAGTTTATCTCTTAGACATACAAATGCAATGAATTGTTTCTAAGGTTTATTGCAAATTGTTCTATTTAATGTTGGTGGTGTTTGGTCTTCCGCCCGCTAATCTTATTCAGCCATATCTATAAACACTTTTTGTCAATTATCGCTAACCGCACAAATTGTTCGTGCTTGCCATCAATAGAAGATGCTGATCAGCGAAGCAGAAGCAACGGTGAAGAATTGTTTGTATAACAAGAACTAATCGATACATCTATTGAATTCAACAAACCAGTTCATTATGTATTCATAGATTTTGCTAAAGTTTTAGATATCATTAAATTGGAAAACGTAATAGAAATTCATGAAAATAACGTTAGAAGAAACTTATAGAATTTTGTTGAATCCATTGTATTAATACTCTTCAGAAACCATAAAAAACCTTGAATTCACTTTTCTATACTAATGGACAAAATAATTAAAACAAATAGACGTTATTCAATACGGCGACTGAAGATGTCATTTTTACAAATTGAAGAAAAATGAAGCAATAGTTTGCCTATTGAAGGTCAAATTATTTAAAAAAAAACAATAGCAGTCAATTGTTAAATGGGGCAAGAAGTGGTTTGTTTATTTTAACGCTTCAAAAACAAAACTGCTCATTCTTAATCATCAGATAACTTTCTTTTACCTTCTATCAGCATCACTCATTGTGCCTTTTTGGATTAAATTTTTCAGCTGAGATAAAATCGAAAGATCATATTGAATCGATTGCTGCGTCAGCAACTAACAAAGATGGTTCACTGTGTTCTACTGGACGATTTTTCTCGCTAGAACCTCTCTTACATATTTATAAGTCTACCTTTCATCTTTGCTTTGACTAATGCTGACACAACCAGTTTGGTGCCCCTGTTATATATCTAGAGATTCTTGATAAAATCCGAAGAAGAATCAGCAATGGTATAGGCCCTGATCTGGCATCTCGTCTTCAGTCACTTTACCACCAGCAGAACGGAATTTGCTTGTGACCTTTCTATAATTACTTACATGGTAATTTTTCTGATGAACATTACTCTATGGGACCTAGATTTATGGATTTAAGCGCAGTACTTTATTGGTGGCATGGTCTGATCAATTTACACATGAAGAAACTAGATTTAACCGTAAGTTCTATGCGAACAGTTTCTTTTATTGCCCTTCCCGTACGTGAACTTCTCTTCCGGTTCCTTCCTTCGCAGTCAACTTTGAACTTCACAAATTTACATGGAATATCAATCGATATCGTCTGTCTTCTTATACTTTTATTTCCTTTTATCCTTAATAGTATTTTCTCATATTCTCTAAAGCTCAGTAACATCTTGCATCCCAGTGGCTTTATTGGGGTGAAATGATGATATAAAATCAAGATACCGATAGCATTAAACATATTGAGGGAAAAGTGGGAAAACCAGCCCCAGTGGGATGAGGTTGAAATAATAGTAAAAGGATATCATTAGAAAATACGAAAACTTAAAGAATCAGCACATATGCTAGCCGAGAAAAATCTCCTGAGTTGACCAAGCATGGAAATGAATACAATATGGGAACTAGTAATAAGGAGTGCTAGAGAAAATCAATGAATAACAACACAAAAATTTCAATATAAGCTCTGGTAAAAAAATTGCAATATGAGCTCTGGTAAAAACGGTTGCTGAGACATTATGTTATAATCCCGGAAAGGTATACAGAGATTTCCTCAAGGACACATGGCCCAGTGGATAAAGACGTTCGTTAGATCTACAAGACTAAAATAGTTGTCAGTTCAAAACCCAGCGAACCAAAATCTTACAGAGTTTTTTAAAAGGGAAATAATTGAGACATTCGAAAGAGGCCTCGCGCGTGAGAGTAGAAAATTCTACCCCGGTGGATGAAAAAAAGGGTTTGGTTCGAAATTTCAATCTGCTGAAACTGAACGGGCGAAACGTTCTGAATAAGGCAGTAAAGATGAGGATAACAGTCCGAATAATGTAATTAATGTAGATAATCATAATACTTCATCTCAGAGATATAGACAAACATTGCATGCATACCTTTAAAAGTAGTGTTACCAGGTATTACTGGAATCTGGGGGTTGGGATTCTGTGGGGTTGAGAGAGAGAGAACGTATTTCCCACGTTATGAAGATGCCTGCACAACAAACTTAAACGCATTCTAGCAGTTCTGTTGTTCAGTGGTTGAATAAATGTAGAAAGCAGTGTCTGGGATTGAACCTTTTTGCCATTGGTACACAGCCGTGGAGTAGGTGACGAGGTTCATTTTCCTGCTTCACCTTCTCAAGTTGGGTGTGGAATGTCCTTTTGGTTCACGACGGGATCTGCCACTAAGCAAATACAGTTCATCTACTTTGGTTGGCTTGGGACACCCACTGATTGATCTGCAAAAGGCGGTTAACACAGGGACGGACGATTTTCTTATATTATTATAGTGATACTGGAATTATTATGGCTAAATATTTACATTCTTTTTAGCTTATTCGTAAATGTAATCATATCTTATATGGAAGTATTATTTCCATAAGAGTTTGGAATACATATTTTATTGATTAATTTAGAGACGTTTTATGCTTTAAATCTTCAAGACAATAGAACGACAGTAATGGTTTGCATACAACATTGGCATCGATTTTTGCCTGCTACTTTTCTCTCCTACTGCCCGCTAGTCGCAGGATATTTGCTATAGCGTTCCACACTTTGACAACAGCAATACATTTGTAGTAGAATGTTATTAAGAGTATCACGAGTTTAAAGATTTCGTTTTAACTAGTCCCATATGTGTTATATTTAGTTGAAATTCGGCGCCATGGTTGGGAATTTGATGCGTTCGCAAAACCCTCTTGGGAACGTCGGCTAACTTTGGGAACAATAGAAGGAGATACATTATCATGCGTGAAGATTATGCTTGGACCATAGCAGCACTAATACCAGAAGTTAATGCTGTAAATATCCTGAAAGTAATTCTGGACAGTGATTCCTCTAACAACAACTTAAGGAAAGAAATGAAGTACTATTTTCTAACAAGTATGATAACCTTCTGTAATAGAGATAACGTTTATTTGTGTAATATTTCTTTCAAATTAAATATTAATTGTTCTTTACATCCTCTTCTTCCGCTTCAAACATAAAACTTTGTTTAGAAATGGATTGGAAGCAGGGATGTCACCTAGATTGAATCCGTCATCAAAATTAATGTCTTGTTTTAGAATGCGAATGGTCAGCGTATTCTGACAGTGACGGAGTACCTTTAGGGTGCTTTTAGATATAGGTTCAAAACGTCTCGAATTCAACTGATGTCCATAAGAATGCTGGATGAATACGTCTCCCACTCCCAGATTGAGAGTCCGCCTATGACCACCTGCTGAAGGACGCTGAGCCAAATTACCTACCTATGTTTCACCAGATGCGATCATCAGCGTGAACTGGGCAGTTCATTCTGATGATCCCATGCGGTGAAAATTTTGCTCAACTTAGCGTATTGAGCACTCTCCGTTTTCAATTATTACTCGCTGGGTTTCTTTTTCTTTGCACCAGAAATTTAAAGAAGTGGACGGTTTTTTTCGCCCTGTTTGGAGGTTTCGGCTTCTTTCTCTTTTCTTCCATTTTTTTTCCTCAGATGTCAATATTTTTTTTTGTCGTATTTACTCGTTTTTCAATCGGATTCCTTTAAAGATAATTTCTTGTTTTAGGATTAACTTATTTTAACTAAATTTATCCACTATTTTTTCTTTTAACTATTATTCAACATTTAAATAATTATCTTGATTAAGTTATTTTAAGCGATTTGAGTTACATGTTATTTCTCATAGTTTTTAAACAAGTTTTTTTCCGTTAAGGATAATGTTTTGGGAGTATCCTAGTTTAACTAAAATTCACACGATATGTTTTCTTTTTTAACTAGTATTTAACATGTAAATATCTTGATTAAGTCATTTTTAAGCAATTTTAGTTAAATGATATTTCTCTTTGTTTTTAAACGGAATTCATTAGAGTATCAATCAAAAAATTATTCATACTGTATTTTAGGAGTTATTTTTTTTTTTTGTAAATAGTCTAAATCATTATAATCACTCTATGGTATGTAAACATTTTGTTAAGTGAAGTTAAGAATAAAATGGAAAGTTATAAAAAGAGAAAGATCAAACAAATAAGAAATAATAAAGAATTTAAAAGAGGAGGAAGAGAAAAAAGAGTATTCGTAAGACAAGCTAATGTAATAAATCGTTTTTATTTTATTAATGTATATATATTTATTGGTTTCTTTTCTTTTCTTCTTCCCAAAAAACACCACGTCTGTGTCGCATGTAGGAAAATCAGTTCACCCAAGAATACCCGATCTATAACATCGAATAGCCCAAGTAAAGACTTGATTAGTTGCTGTTATCTGGGGGAATTTATATAAAGCACGTCCTATAGCAAATAGCAATTATTTTCTGGGTGCGGGCTGAATACTGATCATATGCAATCAGGTCGCCCACCGAAGAAGTCTGTTGTTTATTTAGTCCCGAAACTTATAGTGACATGAGAGCAACAACACTGACGAGGCACCTAGACTCAGCATGTATAGGTGTAATTTTAACAAAAAAAAAAAGAAAAATAACTATTTGAAAATTGTGCTATCCAGGTTTTTCACCCACCGTGTTTAAATAGATTTACATTATATATATATATATATATATATATATTTATATATATATATATATTATTTACATTATACGGACTGTTATCCTCATTGCCATATTCACAACGTTTCGGGCGTTGTACGCTCCAGCCTTCTTCAGGTGATTGGAATTTCGAATCGAACCTTTTATTTCATCCACCTGGCTAGATTCTTCTAGTTTCACGTGCCATGTATCTTCTGTATGTCTCAGTTATTTCCCTTTAACTCGACTCTGCAAGTTTTGTTTCATCACTGCCGTGGCCTGGTATTGAACTCCCAACTCTATGGTTCTAGTCAACAAAACAGAATGTTGAGTTAAATGAAAATAACTGAGACATCCGGAAGAGGCATGACAAGTGGAACTTGAACAATCTACCCCGGTGGACGAAATAAAGGGTTAGGTTCGAAATTCCAATCATCTGAAGAAGACCGGAGCGTACAACGGCCGAAAAGTTTTGAATATGGCAATGTAGATGAGGATCACAGTCCGAATAATGTAAATAATGCAAGTAATCAATATACCTCATCTCAGAGATATAGACAGATTATATATATATATATATATATATATATATATATATATATATATATAGATAGAGAGAGAGAGAGAGAGAGAGGATTCCTTAGTCAGGCGTCTTCAGTTTGAAATGAAAGACAAATCATTCTGACCTGAAGACGCCTACCTAAATAATTAACGAATATAAGTAAATGCCTTTATTTCGCTTTATTTCTAAGCTTGCTTTTATATATGTGTAATGATTTTGGCCTCGAAACCTTTTCAAAATTTAGAAAAAATAAAAATGATAGGCAAATAATTTTATAGATGTCCTTTTTTTGTGTCTTTGTTTTGGGCCATTCATTGCAGCATCAGTTGTGATAAAGCTGTGTTTTTTCAAAATGCATTTCTGTCACTCAATATTTCCAGGTTTTCGGACAATGAACTTATACTTAGTCTGTTCTACTCTGCTGAAGAAATTTCTTTGCTAGTTCTCGGTATGACGGCAAACTATATCCATCAGCATAGTCTCCGATCGGGAGACTGGAGGTTTTGTGGAGCGTGAAAACATTTCCTTATTACTGTTGGTCCCAGATACACCCTGAACCGGTGTGGTAACTCCTGTCAGGCTCCCAGTTATGGACAATAGTAAACCCCTAAAGAAAATTTTATAATACAATTACCAACAATACATTTTTATGGCAAAATGACAATAAATGAAATACTAAAATAAATAAAAACACAATTTACTAGTACAATTACGAACAATACATTTTATCATATACACATACTGTACAAGCATACTCTATGGAAGCATAAAAATACTTTTTATATTAAAAATACCAGCGATACGTATTTAAAGTAAAATTATGAAGAATACATTTTTACAGCAGAATTAGGAAGAATAAAATTCATTGCAAATTTACCAACAATATATTTTATCTGTAGCAGAAGCTATAAAAGTATTTTGAAATTCGGCATTAAATAAACCATAGAGTTGTTGCTATGTCTCTAAACAAAATCAATCAATAAACTGTTTGACATGCCATTATACCTTTTTTAATCTCATTGTCTATTATTGGCTCAAAGATAAATGGTGATTTTCTAAGCGTTCCTTATATGAGGTACAAGGCCGAAAGTGAGAAGAATTCTGTGAGAAGGGAATACGATATACATTTATTCGCACTATCGAAAATATATGATAGCAAAAATACTACTTTCAGTATACTCAAAATGGTAATCCAAATATATTTACACACACACACACATTAATATATATATATATATATATATATATATACAGTGCCGTTCTTGAAGTCTGAGTTCAGTCTGAAGTCTGGAGTTAGGTCCGTCAGAAGTCCGTTAGAGCGAGCGAGTCAGTCAGTCGAGTCAGAGGCAGTCCGAAACAGAGTGTTGTTCAGACAATTACTACTAAACCTGATTGTTCATACTAACCCTTTCTTCTTCTCTGTATATATTCCTATTTGTAATATATCTGTGTTATTCCATATCCGCGTTCGAGTTCTTCTTTATTGGTTCTACCTTGGACTATCCCCGTGGTACAAGGACCCGGACCATAACACGGTTATACCTGACTTATGCCATGTTCTGAAAATATATCTACTTAAGTCTTCCGTTATATCATTAATATTTCAGGTTATTCGATATATCTATATATTGATATGGAACATTAAAGGCATTAACCCAGAAGAAGAAAATGTAGATAAAAAGGTTTCCCGTTCTTTCTTTTCTCGTAAACCCTCAATTAAGTATATAATAGATACGACAGACAAAGAGGAGTAACACATTGTCTGATGATCGTATAAGTCGTAAAACTAACAATCGCCGTTGTAGTGTTGATTTCTATGTCTACACTGACGTTGTGCACACGTTTGTGTGTGTATATCAGAGATGTCATATTTTTGAGTCTCTGTCCGTGTGCTTATGTGATTGTGTTGGATTCTGCATAATATTTCTGAAATCACATGGTAGACATTTGTTCTATTTTTGTTCAGTTATATTGGAAACACGTGACTCCAAAGCGAAAGGTCGGCTCTCATTTGCATAAACATTTAATGGCATCCTTTGTTCCTTTGAACTAATGAGGAAATCAATTTTGAAATCGAATGAAGAATGATGATAGCAACGCAATTTCTAAATATCGTAGAGTTATCACAAGAGGGTAACTTTTAATTCAAATTCTGGTTATTGAATGTCTCGTCTAATTTTCTGTCTATTGCACTGTTCTCAATAAAACCTTCCCATTCAAAGGCAGAATGCTGTCTTATTCATCTGTTGAGCTACAGATTATATCTGCGTATCGTAATCACTTGAAACTTATGACCAATTTGAGACTGTGGGTGGTTGATATACATTATCTAATCACTTATATTAACCCTTGGAGACCTGATCACTACTTTACCGGCGGTAAGGAAAAATGACGTAATACTCAGGCACCGGTTGAACAGTAGTAGAGAAAAACGACTTAATGCCCAGCCACTGGTTAAAACGGCAGGTAAACACTTGTAACTATTTTTATATCTATCGTAAAATATAACATAAATTATTGCAAATTTCGACTCATGAAGTCAGGCAGAAAGGTTAAAATTGTTCAGGAACATAGGGCTCAAAGAGGTAAGTATCCCAATATGGGTCCTTCTACACAAGACATTATGTGCAATGGATAATTTCTTCTTCTTCTTCTTCTTCTTCTTCTTCTTCTTCTTCTTCTACCACTTCTATCACTTCTACCACTTCTTCTTCTTCTTCTTCTTCTTCTTCTTCTTCTTCTTCTTCTTCTTCTTCTTCTTCATCTTCTTCTTCTTCTTCTTCTTCTTCTTCTTCTTCTTCTCCTACTTCTTCTTCTTCTTCTTCTTCTTCTTCTTCTTCTTTCCGTTGGCTAAAATATGTCTTTTGTCAAATTCTACAAGTCCTTTTCCATCATCATATGCACTGTAAATTTCAATTGTCTCTTTCTGATACTAAGTATAAATGTCCTTTATGTTTCAATTTTCCTTAAACTTTCTTTGTTATTTACATCTTCAGTTCATGGTATTCTCAGCATCATTCTGTAGAACACTATGTCTTCAAAATTTTAAATAAAACACCAATCATCATCTTCTGCCTTCCCGAAAACTGTTCTTCTATTGTCCTTTCTCCTTCCTAACATTTTCTCAGTTTTCTTCAGTCTTCTTAACTCTTTGACTCTTAGTAGTTTTATCGTTTGCTTTGAGGTGATATGATTAAAATCATTGCAAAACATTTTTATTAATGTTTCCCTGTATCAATCATTAATCTTCTAAGATTCTCAAAATGTTCCTTCCATATTATTTCAACGGTCTCTTTGTAATTCTAATTCCTTTTTTATTACATTTCTTTAAAATTTCACCATTGCTTGAAATTTCACCCATGTTATGTTCAACATCCTTCTATATATCACCGTTGCCTCAAATCTCCTCTTAATCTATGAGGAAATGATCCGTTATCTCCTGCCATATAAAAAGATTGATATTTCTTAACATTTCAGCAAGATTTTATTTGTTTTAGAAGAAACGTTCCTGTTTCTTCATACTTTGTTTAGCTTCTGGAAGGGAACTTCTATTATTTTTTTGAGCAACTTCAGCTGCCCTTCTAGCTAACCAAACTTACATCCTGTTTTCTTAGACATAGACAAGCCAACGACACAAATACAGAATAAATTTTATAGCACTCTGGGTAACATTACATCTGAAGATAGTTATTACATCATAAATTATTATTTCTAGATCGGAATTATAATATTCAGTCTGCTGCATGTTCACTGTCCTATTTCTTTTTATGGAAAACGATAGTCTGCGGTAATTTTAGTTAAACAGACTGGATACAATTCATATAATTAAACACATTCAATATTCCGTTCATCTTCCTAAACATCACTTAGCTTTAATAAATAAATGTAAGTGCTTTCGCTTTGTACAGAATAAGGAATTTAGTTCGTAATTATTTTTAAAATTCTCAAATTTTTAAAGTGCCAAGTTTCCAAAATAAATTGATTGTTTCCCCTCCCCAAAAATCCTCGTATAATTTTAATTCTTTGAAAGTTATTCTTAGATCAAATTCTTTCAAGCAAACGTATGATATGAACTGAATATCTCAGATATCACGAAATACATCATATTCACCTGAGTTGATGTCTAGTTCCTTTGGGGTTACTTACGGCAAACGGTGTACTTTTATAGATGACAAAGAAACAAGTACAAGTGAGTGAAGCACCAGTATATTTTCACGCAAGTATAGAAACTTCTGTTAAATACATTCACTCTTGCGGATGTCAAATAATGGCCATCTTGGGTTCAATATTTCTAATACACTTATTTAGTTTTATTCTTTATTTGATGTACAGGTAGTGTAAACATTTTTCATCCTAGCAAAAAAAAAAATCGAGTTTAAGTTTAGACCAGGCATTGTTTTTCACTTTTGCACAAATGCGCTTGAGAAGGGTGTCGCCCATCGTTACTCCTACAAGGTATGAATAAAATATTATGGTCTTTGAGTGTCGAATGGAAGCTAGTCTATGAGAAGGACGACTGGAGAATGCAACAAGTACCTACTGCACAATTATATCCCAGGAATTAAGAGCAATTCAAAGATAATAAAGAAAGGAATCTGTGCTTAGCTATGGAAGACTACGTCCTGAAGAGATATGGTATCTAAAAACCATTCTCTAAAATTCAGTAAAATGAATAAGCAAATATTTTAGTCTTTTAAAATCAGTCGTCGTTTTAAGAAAAGTCGGTAGAAAAAAAATTCATTTGACAGCAAATTATCATTTTGGAAATAGAAAGTCTCTCGACATAAAATACACATAAATGACTTCTATTGGAAGGTAAATCCAAGAATCAACGAAAGAATTTTTTGGAATATATATATTTTCGGTAAATTATAACTAAATAATCGAAATTCCGCTCCGTATATCTGATTAACAATTTGATAACAGTGAAGAAAGAAGTATAAATAAGGTTGACAATGAAGAGATTTATTAAACAATAGGAATTCTAGAGAAAGGAAAAAAAAAAGAATCAAATGAGAAGCGAATGAATGATTGAATTGTTTTTACGGCTTATCAACCTGTTCTGGATTATTTAAAGCCGAAATATATTTTATGTTGTAAGAATAATTGTTTTGTTGCGTGTGAATATTATATTAAAAGTTATTTCAGAATAAAAACATTTTTTACCGAGAAACATCCTATGATGAAACCTATGATAGCTGGAAATGAAAAAAAAAAAGACAGCAAATTTGAAGAGGAAGAAGAAAGAATCAATTAAGAAAAAAGAAAGAAACAATCAATTCTGAAAAGAAATAATGTGAAAAAAAGAATAAAGCGTGAAAAGAAAGAAAGAAAGAACAAATCAAATATGAAGAGAAAGAAGGAAAAATCAAAAAGAGAAAGAATGAAAAGAAATAAACACAGGGGAAGAAATAAAGAAAAGAAAATATGAAGACAAAAAATGTGAGAAACAATCAAACATGTGTAAGAAGTGGAAAAAAAAGAAAGGGAAAAGAAAGAAAGAAATCGGCATCACATATGAATATCTTTTCAACAGAACAAAATACGAACAATTCAGGAAAAGGGACGAAATACAAAACCTCAGGTGTAACTGTTGCAGGAGATTAAACGAGAGCTATAGAAAAGGAAGAGAAAAATAAGTTGCTAATATGAAGTGACAGTAAACCCAGTAATTAATAGAGTACTAGGAATTAGTAATAAAATTCAAAATGTTTGAGATTATAAATGATCAGATCACCGAAAAACAAAGACACTCTAGAACCGCAAATGATGTTGAGAATTGTATTAAGAAATAGGAAAATATTAAAACTCATGCTGGCTTATTATGTAATATCGGTCCTCTGTGGCAGTGAATGGTGGACAATCTACTCAGAGATAAAGAAGAGGCACCAGAAATGTGGGACTGCAAAATAATACCGGAAATCTCATGGAATGTAAATGTGTGTAACGAGGATGTTTTTAGAGAAAATGGAAACAAAAAGGACACTTATAAGTAGCATCGGAGAGACGGTATTGAAATTTCAAAGATATCCAATGAGGAGAGTGGAATTCGAGAATACGCAATTCCTAGAATATAGTGAAGCTAATAGAAGATAGCAGAAACTGGGACCCCTAACGAAATAGTGTAATTGGTTGTCAGCGTGTGGATAACCAAAATGACAACCTTTGTTAACAGCCACAAAGTAGAAGTTATAGAACCATAATCGGACATAACATGAAATTATAAGGAACATAGAAGGAAAGGTAGACCCACTTCGACGAGTGTAGGGTTAACAAGCTTATCACGCAGGATCAGTTACTACTGAGTAGAGAGTTCGATCCTCACTGGCCGCTTTACGCTTTCAGGATTGAGCCACATCGAAGTTATGTTTAAAAGACAGGAAACGTCAATGTGGTGTAATTGTTATCAAGTTTATCTCGCAAAACAAGTTACTACTTAGTAGTGAGTTCGAACCACGCTGATCGCATCACGGTGACGGGCTTGTACCACATCAAAGTCATGCTTAGAAAGACAGGACATTTCAACGTGGTGTAATTGTTCACAAGCTTATCTCGCAAGGCGAGTTAGTAGTGAGTTCGATCCTCAATGTGTGCTCCACGCTTTAGACCTGTCAAATCTAAGCTAAGCTTAGAAGATCATTCTGGTGACTTTGACGTGGTGTAATTGTCAGCAAGTTAGTCTCGCGAGATCAATTACGACTGAGCACTGAGGGTGATTCTCACTGGGCGATACACACTTTGGGGCTTGTGACACATCTAAGGAACGCTTAGAATATTAGGACGCATTGACGTAGTGTAATGGTTAACAGGCTTGTCTCGATAGATTAATTTTGAGTGAATAATGTGTTCGATCCTCATTGCGTGTTCCACCATTTCGGCTTTCTTCTACACCGAAGCAACGCTTAGAAAATCAAGATAGAATAAAAAGATGAAAAATAAAATGCTATCTCATGCGCCCACTTTTCTCTTACAAATCTGTTTTCTTTTATATTTTACTTATCCTTTCAATCTTTCTTTGCTTCGTACATTTTCATTGAAATGGTATAAAAAACATGGATTACTTTTCCAAGAGGAAAACGAATAAAACAACTCCAATGCTTTCTAGTTGTGCCAGAGGGTCTAAAAAATAGGAATGTCTCACTGAACATGCGGCTCACAATGAAATGTGCAAATAACATTGCTTCACGAGATATTTTATCGCTAAAATCACAAAATGGAAGAAAGAAAGAACACGTTCCGTATATACCCGTATATAATGCGAGTTTTCTGATCTTTTTTCTTTTTTTACTCCAAAAATAGGGGGGGTCACGCTATACACAGGTATTTTTTAAGAGATTAAAAATCATGCATGATCGAAAACAAAGGTACGATATATAAATCTTTATATCAAATATTTAGTTATTTCTCGTGATAACATTGTAAAAAAGAAATGCATTTACTTTTTTTTTAACTTTTCGCCCAAGCAAGGCGAGAGTGGCACTAGCACTCAAGGGGTTACAGAAAGGGATAGCAAGAGTAAAGAGGCGTGAAAGAGGAAAGGATGAAGAGAAGGACGGTGAATAGATGAAGGTATCTGGAGATGTCGACTGGCATTTCATTTGAATATTTGTAGATTATGGCTATCAAGGAAGCGAGTAAGAGGAAGGGAGTTCCACAGACGGGATATACGTGACATGAAGCTCTTGGAGTAGAAGAGACGGCTACATTTAACCGTTTCGACAGTGAAAGTGTCAGACTGAGATGACAACCTCGTGGCACGTTTAAATTCATGCAGTTTGGGAACTAGAGAAAATTGGTCCTCGGAGTAGTTACCGTGAAAGTATTTGTAGGAAAGACACAGAGAGGCGATAGCACGTCTATAAGAGAGCGACTGTAAACGACATGCCAACCACATTGCATACCCGTCTCTGGATTTGCTATGAAATATGTCTATTATGATGCGCATTACTGCAGTATTTATCTACGGTATGACTGTGATTATTGCTCAGAAAATGGGGTCGGATTATACACGGACCATACAAAATAAGGTATCGGTCTCTATATGATGTCGGCTTAGAAGGCCAGTTATACATGACTGACGATACATGACTGCCGAGGCAGATTTTTTTCCCGCAGTAGTTTGCCAATTCTTTCTGCGGTAGACCAGTTGCGATCCAAGGCTACAGAACCCGGTTTGTCCTACTATTTACACATAGATGGAGGAAGAAGAATAGGATTCATACCTTTCCCAAGGGTATTAACGCGTAAGTGAATGTAATGGATTCGACTGGAATTCGAACTCGGCTCTCTGGTTCCTCAATACGAGCAGCTATCCATTACTCCACCAGTCTAGTATATATTCGTTGTGACACTGTATTTCACACGGATTGTCTGGACGAGTGAAGAAACCAGATCTCATTTTTTTCCAACAGTGAATATTGCTTTTCCAACAATCGAAAGAATGACATTGAAAGAAATAGAAAAACACTAAATATATCTTGACTTTACCAGAGAATCGAAAATATTATGTGATACGAAATTAATAGTATAAAAAATGATTTACACCATTCTTCAATATCTGTCGATATCTCTGAGATGATTATGATTACTTACATTATTTATATTATTTGGAATGTTATCCTCATCTTCATTGGCCTATTCACAACGTTTCGGCCGTTGTACGCTCTGGCCTTCTTCAGCTGATTGGAATTTCGAAACGAACCCTTTATTTCGTCCACCGTCCATGGCCCATTGGACAAACTGTTGGTCAGATCCAATGACTAGACCTAAAGATTTCTGTTCGGCATCATGCTCTAGCAGTAGTGAAGCCTAAAATGTGGAGAGTTGAGTTAAAGGGAAATGATTGAGACATTCAGTTGAGGCATGACACGTGGAACTAGAACATTGTGCCCCGGTGGACGAAAAAAAAGATCTCTCTCTCTCTCTCTCTCTCTCTCTATATATATATATATATATATATATATATATATATATATATATATATATATATATATATATGTAAAAAATATATATATATATAAAAAAATATGGGTAAGTAATCCAAGGAGATTCTATTAATATAAAATATTAAAACTGATCTACAAATGAGGGCACAATATAATTTTATTATAGAGCATATAAGTGAATTACAATTAATCAGATAAATGTATTTGCACCGATAAGTCCAGGGGAAATCTACTTTCCTATGGACGAAATGATCATCTGTATGCGCTAAATTGTTGGGATATAATTAAATACATATATATATATATATATATATATATATATATATATATATATATATAGATTGTGTCTACCATAAACAAACCTGTAGCCTCTGCGTGTTGACTTCAATGTTCACTTTTATAATTATATTTACATACGCTCTATTTCTGATATTGAGCACTTTATCCCATCAATATAGCATACCTTAAAACTATATATCTTCATATATATATATGTGTGTGTGTGTGTGTGTGTGTGTGTGTGTTTGCGCGTGTGCATTTGTATACCAATCTGGATGATTTTAAACACCTAAGAACTTATGAAATCCAGATTAGTAGGTGAAAACATCGACTTAACCTATTTGAATAGCAAATAAAGATGGATTTTAAATGTTCTTTAGTGCAGGGAAAGATATGAAATTGTGTCAACGTTCTAAAATGTCATAGCACATGCAAATGATTTCTGACCAATAATGTTTGAATTCTTTGATGTCTCTCACATAGCTTTGCAACAAATTTAGTAGAATTCTATTTACAATGAAGAGTAAAGCTTTTTCTTCAGTACTATTCTTACTATGTCATTACTTATTTGCGTGATTACTGCGGTGAGTGCAAGCGTATCGAAAAGGTTTAATGTTATATAGCCTCCATTTTAATTCACCAGCGTAAAAACAGAACGGGCACAAATATTATTTCCTTATGCCTGCTTATTCCTTTAGAATTGTGTCCGGGCAAATTAAAAGTCCATCCGATTGAATAGTGAATACTAACAAAAGTCGTCATGAAGACTGTTTTTTTTTTGTTTTTTTTTGTTTTTTTAATATACTGGATCATGTTGAAGACAGGCGAGTTCTGGAAGATGGTCTTTTAGAATAACTTTTGTTTAACCACTCCATGAAGAAAACTTTTATAAATGATGCTATTAATAATTTCAGCAATAGTCGGTTTAGCAATGTTTGCCAGGGTGGGAAGTTAATGCTTCTCGAAGTCGACACAATCTATCCATAGGAGAAAAGACTTCAAAAGCCGCTCGGGTAGTTTTAATGTGATAGCTTTTTCCATTAAAGTATACATCAATGAATAATATAACTAAAACTTAGGAACAAATAATAACAACAATAAAACCATGCAATATATATATATATATATATATATATATATATATATATTAACACACGAGGGAACGTATTGAATATAAATATAACATAATATATAAATATAAAATACAGTGAGAAACATTAACAGAATGCAGTTATAACTTTTTAATTTAAGTCTATTCAATTCTTAAATTTTCGCCAGACAAGCAAGAGGTTTTCCATTGTCGTCGGTAAACAAAGAGATAACTTCGTATGTCATCTCATTCCGCCATCTTGATTTTTTTTTTTTTTATCTAATACTTTTTCTTCTTTTTACGAGTTTTTCCAGCAGTTATTATTTTACTTATTTTATCTGCCAGTCTGTCTATTTTGATGCTTTCTCCTTCTATTTAAGTATTTATTTGTTTCTATTAATTTTCTCCCTCATAATTTTTATCAATTCTTTCTTTATTTATTTCCATCTTTTTTTCTTTCTTTCTCATTTCATTTCAATTTATCTTAATCATGTTATCAGGTTCTTTCTTTCACATAATTTTGAAAATTTTCCTTTTTTTAACATTCCTCTATTTCTTCATTTTTAGTTTGGTATTCTAATTTAAAAAAAAAATCTTTTCTTTCTTTCTTTCTTTCTTTCTTTCTTTCTTTCTCCTCTTTTCATTCATTCATTCATTCATTCTTTCTTTCTCCTCTTTTCATTCTTTCTTTCTTTCTTTCTTTCTTTCTTTCTTTCTTCCCGAATTTATTTTTTCTTTCTTTCTTTTAATTAATGTTTTCCATCTTTCTTCCTGCTTTTATTCTTTCTCTCTTTCTTTTTCTTTCTTTCTTTCTTTCTTTCTTTCTTTCTTTCTTTCTTTCTTTCTTCCCGAATTTATTTTTTCTTTCTTTCTTTTAATTAATGTTTTCCATCTTTCTTCCTGCCTTTTATTCTTTCTTTCTTTCTTTCTTTCTTTCTTTCTTTCTTTCTTTCTTTCTTTCTTTCTTTCTTCACTTCCTTTGTCTATCCTTCCCTCCTTCCTTCCTTCCTTCCTTCCTTCCTTCCTTCCTTCCTTCCTTCCTTTCTTTCTTCTCTTTATTTATTTATTTATTTATTTATTTATAGCTTTCATACTTTCTTTGTTTCATTTTACTTTTAGGTGAATCATCTTTTTTTTCCCGTTCTTTCTTTCCTTGATTTTAATAACCTTCCTTTTTTTATTTTTTATTTCTCTTTGGTTTTATTTAATTTCGTAATCTACGCAATTAAAGAACGCACAATCTTTCTTGCATTTTTTTATTATAAGATTTTTTCTTTCCTAAAAATTTCTCTTTCTTTCAATTTGTCTTTTTTAATTTAGTTCTTTTAACTATTCACTTTTAACTTATTTCCCTTTTTTTCTTTCATTTTATTCTGATTTATGTTATTTTCATATTCTTCTTACTTTCCTTACGTTCTAACTTTTATTTTAAGATTTTTTCTTTTTAGATGCTTCCTTCTTTTTTCTTTATTTCTTTTCATTTTTTCTGTTTCTTCCACTCTTTCATTTTATTCAAAGATTATACTGTTTTTATCAGGTACTTTCTTTTTTGCTTTCTTTTTTTCTTTCTTTACTTCCGTTCTATCCTTCGTTATTTCTTTCTCCGACGCCTCCTCTCAGTTTATTCCTTTCCTCCTGCAAAATTGCCTTCTTGTTTTCAGATTAAAATTTTCCTCGTGATTCTCACTTTTGTACTCTTCAATCTCACACAGTTTTCAATTCTCGTCTTTTTCTATATCCTCACCTTCAGCATTCGTAGTTTTCTCCTCTTATCAATTTTTCTTTAGAGTTTTTTTTGTTGTTGTTTTATATATATATATATAATTTAGTTATCCCTGAATTGCTCGGTAATTTCGCAACAAGTATCCACTCAATAAAAATCATATTTTCTCTTTAAATACAACAAATAAGAAGGTGCTCAATTATGCAAATTGGTGCCGAGGGGTTTCAGTATTGATTATTTTAAGCCACGTCTCGTTTATTTGTTTACTTTACTATTTGTGAAGATTGTATCGAAATATTATCCCGTACATACACAATAATAAACCGCAGCTAAGCCCTCTGGCGCACTTGGGATAGGAATTCCGATGCAAACCCACTATTCACGACTCTGCAAACGAAAAAATACAAACATGTAATTAGAATATTATACTGCATTTTTCTTTTTACAAAGAATTTATCAAGTCGTGTTATTATTTACTGATTTTTCCCCGGATGTTTCTTTTGCTCCTATTTTCTTTAGTTCTTTGACGATATCTCGAAAGTAACATCATGTAAAGATTGTTTATTGGTTAAGAATATAGTCGAGTTTTTTAATGCGAAAATAGCCATGAATCTTTTACTTATATATTCCCTGTCCCTGCACGAGGTGTATGATCGTCGTTCTTTTCAACATCCGATGACTTTTTGCTGTTAGTAACGTTTATATTTACACCATCTCTTCCCCGCTTTGTTTTGATAACCGTTTAAACAGGTTCGTTATGTAGGTTACTCACAGTCTCCCTGTGAGTGTCAAATGCTCTAAGCCCTCTATTCTTTATATGCGTCATAAAAATGTCAAATTCCCCATTGATCACAAATTCAGTCAATGGTATTTTTCAGCATTCTTCTGTAGAACAAAATAGCTGTTGCGTCAAGTCACTTTTTCATCTCCGAAGAGATTGACCAGCATTCGCTACCATATAAGGTAAACATAAATTAGTTTTTTTTTTCTTTGTTTCTCCCCCTCACCCTTCCTCGTAGAAAATATGCTACACTTACTTCGTTTTGTTTTAATCAATTGAGATATATAATAAACAGAAATCGTTGATTTAGTCTCGCGTGTAACTTTGACCCCTAAAAAACCTAAAACAAATGCCACACGAAATGCCACAGTAGAATGAAATTTATAGGAAATAATAATTCTCGTAAATGAATTAGTACTTAACATATTGATAATATATGATATGCCATTAAATTTTACTTTGCTATATAAAACATAAAGATGTATTCTTCACGGAACGTTTACTATATTTAAATGCGATTTTCAGGAAGTATCTAATAATGTTGTCACACTCAATTTCAACCATAAAAGAAAGCGATAACGCCATGGAATGATGTATGAATAACAATGATCTAATAAATATTATTACAATTTCCTTGGATAATAATCTTGTTACTAAATTGATGGTGGAAAGGCAAAATCAAAACAGGATGAAGAACTGAAAGAAATCCAGGAATATATCTATATCGAAAACATTGAAAATTACTTATAATGAAAATCTCTTTGCCTATAAAATTAATAATTAAAGTAACTTTTATCATTAACTATAAGAAGACAGAATTTATAATAAGCAGAAGTACAGAATTTGGGAGGTGTCATGATTTATTATCGGCTGACATAAACTTAACAGTTCGCCGATCACAGTGTGTATGCGGTAGACTCAGAAAAAAATAACATTCTCCTAAATGAATTCGTTATTAAAATATTATTAACACAAGACAACAGAATACTTGGTCGTAAGGAAAATGGACATTGCAATGTTGGAGTTACATTTTGGTGATGTCAAAATAAAGTAAGTACAAACCTGTAATAATAGATGACGAAAAACGAGACACAAAAACATATTGGAATATCGAAATAAGAATCATTTTCATAGATAGGATGCCACTAGAACTAAAAAATGGTTATTGATTGCTATGTCATATGAAATCAGGAATTGTCAACTGTACAATATTTCCATAAAGGAAGAAGAAAAGATAATGATGTGATAGTCATGACGACTGCTAAACTCTTATGGAACAAACTTGAGAATAAGTTGATTTGTTTTTTTACGGGTTATCAACCATTTGTGTGTGCTTTAAAGTCAGGACATATTTTGGATTGTAATCATTAATAGTTTTTTGAGAATAAGAACTATTTTTTCTAGATACAATTCATACTATTTGACTCATACCAGGCGGAACGAAATCGATTTTCAGATTTCCCAAGATTATTCGCGCGCAAATAAATGTAAAAAACACGACTAGAATTCGAACTCAACTCTCCTTCCAAGCCTCTAAGCATAACACCACCACACATCCTATAGGAGAAAATAGCAAGTTTAAATTAAAAGGAAAAATAACAAGTACATTTATACTTCAAAACAGAAAGAGGAAATTTTATATTGGGAGACAGATAATCTCGATGTGGTGTAATGGTTAGTAAACTTGTCTCGCGAGATCAA
This sequence comes from Acanthosepion pharaonis, assembly GCA_903632075.3. Lineage (NCBI taxonomy): Eukaryota > Metazoa > Mollusca > Cephalopoda > Sepiida > Sepiidae > Acanthosepion > Acanthosepion pharaonis. Next base: position 329,181 of record CAHIKZ030001100.1, on the reverse strand, counting down.
TTACGATTGAGTAGGGAGGTAGATTCACAATGAGTGCTCAATGCTTTCGGCCTTGTGCTAAATCTTAGCTAAGCTTAGAAAATCACCTTTACCAGAGGTTAATCTCGTTTTTCCTCTCTGTTGCAATTGCCTTCAATGTGTCCTCTCTAATATTCTTCAGTATTTTTCCGCATTCTGTGCCCAGGAAATTTGAAATGTCCATTACTAATTATAATTATAAACGTACATTTGCTTCCACTCTCCTGAAAGCTTCTTCTTTATTCACATGTTCAGTCCCTGGTATTTTTAACAACCTCTGGTAGAATCATATTTCTCTTGCCTTAAGTCTCTTCCTCATATATGAGTTGAATGTCCCACATTCACAGCTATATATTGGGGGCTGATTATATATAAAATAAAAGTTCAGTATTTATTTATTTCTTTAAATGGATTTTTCATGGTTCTTAATTCTTAGTGTAGATTTCGAAAGACGTATTTCATTATTCCGCAGCTCCTTTCGGTTGTCAGTATAACATTTTCTATCCATTGCTCAAGTACTATAATGACTTTGTATGTAACGATAACAGAACTGAGTCAAAGGGTGATAATAAATTGTTTGAAGGTATAAGAGAAACGGATGACCGTATGTTTTAGAAATCTCTTTTCACATTCCTGTTGAAATAAGTTGACAATGACTTATAAGAAACGTATAAATGGTGATTGCTAAATTTTACCATTACAGGTTTAAATTGAGAAAACCCCAGATCAAAATGCGAAATTCCAAAGTCAAAATGAGAAAATTCAGAGAAAACGAACCAAAACAAAGATTCAAATTCAAATTACAACTCTACACTATTGGTAGGAATTCACTATTCATTTTTTCTGTAGGTCCTAGCAGTTGATATTTTGCAAATTTTAAATAAATTGGGCCTGATCCACGTGCTTAGCACATTTTTTATTTTTTTTTATTGAATAGCGTTCACTTGTACACAAGGTCTCACGCAAACACACACACACACACACGCACACACATATATATATATATATATATATATATATATATATATATATATATATATATATATATATATATATACACACACACACAAACACACACACACAAAATATATATATATATATATATATATATATATATTATTTCAAGACCAAACAAATTTCTTCATACACCCAGAAAATAAATTCATATTACTGCACACCACTGCAAATGACCTAACCGGAGGAAAGATACAAATCGATTACACCCTGTCACTCCAGTGGGTCGGAAATAACCGTATGATGAATGAAAGGAAACTAAAGCAGTTGTTTCAATTAATTTTCACATAGGTATCTCTCTCTCTCTCTCTCTCTCTCTCTCTCTCTATATATATATATATATATATATATATATATATATATATATATATATATATATATATATATATATATATATATATATATATATATATATGTATATATATATAAATGTTTGTGTGCGTGTGGAGCGCGTGTGTGGGTCTGAGTGTGTCTGTGTGTTCGCGCGTGTGTGTGTGCGTGTGCCTGAATGTGTGTGTGTGTGTATAAACTTCAGGTATGATTTTTAATCAAGATGTTTCAAAGTTCATAGACACTATATAGTCAAGTAATACTTTGACAATTGAAAATGCTATTCTCATTCATTTCATCTCGTAATAATCATTACTAAAATGAGATATATACAAATCCGAAGTCCACGAAAAGATAAGACAATTTTTGTTAGTCTGCGAAACTAATGGGGACTGGAAATTCTCAACAAGATTTTTGCGAATCAAAACGCCCACTGTATATGGATGGATAAAGGAACTTTATAAAGTAGATACCAGAGGTGGCTATTGGCATTCGAAGATTTCTGAAGACCTGGTGACAACTTTTGTTTGATTAGATTGAGCAGAACACAAGAATCACCTGTTCTCAGTTTTCAGAAGAATTTCAAAAAACGTATGTTATTTTTGTATCGAGTAAATGTATTCGCCGACAACTGGATGGCTTAATGTACACTAAGATATAAATTTTAAACCTTGAAACGGGGATTAGTAGCGCCAGTAAGGAAAAAGAAAGGAATTTGCCGAAAGGTTATTAGATTATCAAGCTGACAATTCTCCCATTCCATGTAGGGTCGAAACAAATTTCTACCAGGATATTACGAGAACTCAATATCGACCATTGAGAAGAAAAAGATGTAGTATATCTTCAGCGGCTTCTAATGGTGCAAATATTCAACTAATTGGTACAAAGGGGCCAATACATCATGGAATTCATTCCGGTTCCTACAATAAGGAAGCGACTGGAAATTGGATAAAGGAATGCTTTCAGAAGGCCTATAAAATCTATCAGGAACCAACAGTTATTGTCATTGACAAAGATCCACAGCACTCCAATATTGAAAGAATTTTACACGATACATTATTTGAGCGCAGCCCTTTTCTCCGAATGGCACCGTACAGCGCTATGCTTAATTAGATAGAAAACGTTTTATCGGTTAAAAAGACATTACTCAAAAGAAAATTGGCCCCAAAATATGAGTGAGATCCTCAATGCAGAAATTCCATCAGGGACGACGAAAAAGGGTTTTGAATTGAACAAATTGGAAGACTTCACTGAGGATTCCTTAAAGGAAATATCGCCAATGCTATGAAATCGAATCACAGCAAACTTCCAAAAGGATGCTTTCATCATTATTAAATTTGAAAGATGTCAATTATTAAACTTGTATTGCTATATAAATAAACACTATGTAAGTGTTAAATTTGGGTTTTCTCATTTTGACTCTGACGTTTTCTCATTTTCAGTTTGCAAATTCTCATTTTAAATTTGTAATGCTATAGATGTATATGTATGCAATATAGAAACGACCAATAATGCTTGCAAACAAACTGTGAAACAATGAATAAATCGATTTAATGAACAAGGAATTATTTTCGTGGGATACAAAAGTCAATATCAACAATAAAACAGAAGAAAAAGCGACATAAATGCGGACAACAATTACACATCAAAGGTAGAAAAGATAACGCGAAAGATTGATTACTGGTACCTATCGTGTCGCTGATGTATAGATGACTCATAGTCGAAATGATGATATTGGTGGGTTACCTGGTAAGATTACCTGAAATAGTAAAACAAAAAAAATAAAAAAATAAAACAATTTTAAACTTTGAAGAATTTTCAAAAGAGACTGGAGAAATCTATCTAAAATTTTCCATAAATCAGCCATCTTTAAATTTAAACTTAAAAGAAATATTATGCAAACATAAAATGGATATTTTAAGAAAACATAAAATCCGTTCAGGCGTCATTCATCCAATTCGCTCAAATCGTAATATCCACATAATGCAATTTTGGCTAACATAAAAACATTATTATTAAAGCTAAACATTCCTGAAAATGGTTTGATTTTTTCTATTTTCTACTGTGACTTTATTTCCATATTCATACAACATATTGCGTTTGGTCTCCAAACTATAGCTCATACAATATAGGTGTAAATAACAAATGTACGCTGGTGCAAGCTTTAAGAAAGCTTTATTCAACTGAGAATAACAGGTTCACGTATAGTGTCCTTTTATAGTCCCAGTAAACATAAATAGCTCTCTCTCAAAGAGGAGAGTAACAAAACAAGTGGAGATGCTCTTGATTATTCATAATAATAGGCTTAATAAACAACAGTAATAACAAGCATAATGATGTTGAGTTAAAAATCTAGATATGCCGGGTGGCAAAATTCAAATTTACATATTATTATTATTTTTTTTAGCTTTCCTGTGTAATCTATTACCAGGTTTTATTCTGTTTATCTCCATAAGTTCCCCACCTATATACAAGACCGATTCCATTAATAAAACTGTTATTCTTCCGAAGAATTCAAAAGGAAATTCGTCAGAAAAGTTTTCTTTTATATTTTATCTTTAACTTAACCGGTTTTGATTCAGCAGTGAATCCGTAGTCTTATCGTAATAAGAATTTATATATTTGTTTTATAATATATCCACTTTTGCCAACGCATTTGATACACACGGTGATTAACACAGTGTAGCATTTTCATATGTACTTTTAGCTAATAACTCAGACAAGCAATGTACATATTGATCGATCTCTATATTACTAATGTATGTCAATATTGGATAAAGTACTTGAAGCATATTCTTTTTTTCATGATTTTAAAGCAAATAAGTGTTTTGTGCTTCAATTGTAACTACAAAATATTGCTAAAAGTATTTAGTACGTGACACGTCTCTCGGCGTTCATATTGATAGACAATTTATGCTGAAGACTTGACATGTTCCTCTCTATGAATGAAACGTTAAAAACGACGCATAGAAAATGAAAATGCGTAATCTATTGTTGAAACGTTTTTCCTAAGAATCATGTTTAATATGAAAACTTTGTTTCTCGAGATCATTCTGAAATTAATACTTAAAAAAACAAAAAACGTAAAAGAAATTCATATTTTTAAATGTGAAAAACGGGTTTTAAAATTGTGAATCTCACCTCAAGTTAAACCCGAAGACAGAGGTAAGGACAGTTATATGGAATCAGCTAGCTACAAAATACACGTTAAAATACAAATATCATTGCAAATATACAAATATAAAAGACAAACCGCACACGCAGATAATCAAAACATCTCCACGCAAAATAAAAACACACAAAGAAAATTTGTTTTCCTACATTTTCCGAAGAGCTGATTTTGATTTTAGTAATTTTGTACGAGTGGGAGATTTTTTTAAAGGCTTTTCAATGCCTTAGGTGTATTCGATTAGCCTTGATTAAATTAGCGGTGAGAAATGTTTTATCATGAGGACGGTTCACTTCGACAGAATATCGTGAGCATCTAAAATATTAAATCCAATATCCTTATTTTAAAACCAACTTTAATATCCAGGGAAGACAAAAATCTTTGTAGTTCTCATGAATTAATAATAAATATTAATCGACTTTACAGATATTCTATGAAGCATCTATACTCAATCATATATCAATATATATACATACTAGCAGTAGAGCCCGGCGTTGCCCGGGGATGTAACAGTAAGAGATAGATCAAGTATCAACCATCATAAAGACTGAAAAATAAAATTGACAAAAATTATTGTTTAAGGTTGACGGACACGCATGTCTTAATTAGTTTGTTTTTTTTCTGTTTTTTTTTTTTTACGAATTGGTCAAACCCAAACTCAAACAAAAACATTGTTTTCAATCGTTATGAGTCTACCGATTAAATAGAAATTTTCAATTTTATTATAAACAACTGTCTTATAAATGGAATTTTTAAAGCATTCTGAATGTAAAAATGATGGGAAAAGTGTGCAAGACAATAAGAAACACTACCTGCCAAAAAAAATGAACTTTTGTTGAAATCGGTTGAAAAATGTAGGAAATCCGATGCCACATATAAATGAACACACACACACACACACAACCTGGGTTTTATAAGTATAATTCGATATGAGTTGTCCCCCTTTCATTCTGACGACAGTGATGCCTCTTAATCGTGTTTTCAAATTGATTTCGTTCAAAAAAAATTGTGTTTTTCCAATTTTTGGCGCTGTCAGAACAACCGCAAGGTAATTTTATGTGAAGTTTTGTTGAAATCGGTTGAAAAATGTAGGAAATCCGATCCAATATATAAACGAACAGACACACACTCACAACCTGGGTTTTGTAATAAGTATGATATATATATATATATATATATATATATATATATATATATATATATATATATATATATATATATTATAATATCTCAGTATCATTTGTCTTTATTTGTAAGATGAGGTATTGTAACTATTTTCACACTTTTGATCGTTCTTCATTGCCATATTTACGCTTCGGTCGTCCTACGCCCTGGTGTTCTTCAGGTGATATACTTTGAAATTTCAAACCCAGCCATTAATTTAGTCCACGGGAATGGAATGTTCTAATTGCAGGTGAGATGCCTTATTGAATATCTCAGTTTCAGTTAATTCTATTTAGTAATTCAGCACTCCAAGTTTTTGTTACCTCTGCTGTCTCAAGTTATTTGACACAACGCTTTGAGTCGTGGCCGTCCATTTAGCCGACGAACATTTCGCTAGCGGACATTTAACCAACGGAGATTTGGCCGACAGATATTTGGCCGAGTGACATTTAGCCAAACGGACATTTGGCCGAAAGAACATTTGGCCGAATGGTCATTTGGCCAAGATACATTTAGCCGAAGGGATATTTGGCCGAAGGGACATTTGGCCGGGAGACATTTGGCCGGGAGACATTTGGCTGACGGACATTTGGCCGAACGGACAGTTGGCCGTCGGACATTTAGCCGAGAGACATTTCACCGAACGGAAATTTCATCGAACGGACATTTCGCCGAACGGACATTTAGCCGAACAGACATTTAGCCGAACAAACATTTCGCCGAACGGACATTTCGCCGAACGGACATTTCGCCGAACGGACATTTCGCCGTACGGACATTTAGCCGAACAGACATTTCGCCGAACGGACATTTATGCCGAACAGACATTTCGCCGAACGGACATTTCGCCGAACGGACATTTAGCCGAACAGACATTTCGCTGAACAGACATTTCGCCGAACGGACATTTAGCCGAACGGACATTTCGCCGAACGGACATTTAGCCGAACAGACATTTCGCCGAACGGACATTTCGCCGGACGGACATTTAGCCGAACATACATTTCGCCGAACGGACATTTAGCCGAACGGACATTTCGCCGAACGGACATTTAGCCGAACGGACATTTTGCCGAGAGACATTTGGCCGACGGACATTTCGCCGAACGGACAGTTGGCCGTCGGACATTTAGCCGAACAGACATTTCGCCGAACGGACATTTAGCCGAACAGACATTTGGCCGAGAGACATTTCGCCGAACGGACATTTAACAGAAAAAGTACAAGTAAAAAGAGTAGCAAGCAATACTTTTATTACTTATACTTATACTTGTATTTTAGTTTACAGTATTATATGGTCGAATATGACTAATAAATATAATTGTAATTCAAGTGAGTAAATTGCTAAATCTAAAGTTAAAATTTTTCTTATTTCAATATTTGTTTATTGAAATTAATATTTTTTAAAATTATTTGAGTGCATTTGGGTAAGAAATAGCACCTAATTATTTAAATCCGTATTTAACAGTAAGATAGAAGTTAGTTCATCCCTTTAAGATAATGATTATTAAAAGCAAAATTTAAAGATCTTGCATATTGTGACAGATTAAGATTTTTGCTGTAGTAAAATGTGCTTTTTCTCAAAATACTTATCATCTTACAGTAATATTTTACTTCCGTTTATAAGCACTTGTTGCAAAATAAAATCCTTACATTTTGGAAAACCACATTAGAGAAAGAATAACATTAGGTTTTTCTTTTTTATTTTATTCACACACACAATTACACAGTGTGTGTGTGTGTGTGTGTGTGTGTGTGTGTGTGTGTGTGTGTGTGTGTGTGCGAGCGTGCGTGCGTGTGTGTCTCGGTGTCTCATCGGAAAGCTTCATAATGTTTTTTCACGTGAAATGTTTTTTTTTAAAACATACAGTCAACGAAGAAATTAGTCGTACGCCCAACAATTTTGAATATTTTTGTCCATTTCTCAGATTCTAATGCCCGTATGGTGCAAGGATTTTTATATGTTAATAAGCACAAAATAAAGGAATATAAAACTTAATTTTCAGAACAATATGTGGAATTCAACAAATATGACAGGTGAATTATACAAAATATGAAAAGACAAAATTATTCGTCTTTAAAATTATTAATATTGTGAAAATCTTTCAATTGTTTGTCTTTTTCTATTTTGCATTTTATATTCCATTTTTTTTTTTTCTTATTAACAAATAAAAAAAACCTGGCATCATACGAGCGTCAGATTCTGAGAAATGGATAAAAATATTGAAGATTAATGGGTGTACGACTAATTTCTTCGTTGACTGTATATGTTTTAAAATATATTTACGTTTCTTTCATGTGAAAAACCATTATAAATATACGAATAATTTTGTTTTTGACTGTATGTCAGTTACCAACTCTGTAAGAGCTGAAATAAACAATATCAAGTATATTTCAAAGATCTGAAACAAAATTTTATCTCCTTTATCAACAACAGTCTTAAACGTAATTGCATATATATATATATATATATATATATATATATATATATATATATATATATATATATGAATCAATGTGAATCGATATCTTGAAATATCTTTTTAAAGTAAATGAATAACAATTTATTGACAGCAGCAAAAATCTAAAAAGAATTAAAAAATAGAATTAACTGTAAACGATTTCCTTCAATTAACGCCACCACAGATTTCAATAGACAAGTAATTTTGTTGTTCGAGTATTTTTTCGACAAAGGCTGGAAAGTGTTTATCAAGAGCTCAAGATGATGACTGAACAAGTGGATATCTTTTAAGTTTCGAATGCTGAATAATTATAACGGCTGTATCCATCCCAGTATTGCAATTCCTTCTGGCGCTATAACTCTCTCGTCATCTATGGTATCGACCACTACAAATGAATACTGGTGGCTATTGACAGATATTACTGGCCCTGCAAGGTTTATTTTTTTGCCAGACGACCCCCATCTGTGTTTCGGTCTGTAGTTTTTAGGTTGATGAATGGTAAAATTACCTATTAAACGGCGTTCCTTCCTATTAGAAATACTCACTGAAGTTTAATAAGAAAAGGAGTCTTGTTTAGTCGAAGTTTTCTAAACATTTCTGTCAAGAATGTCCTGCTGTTGAATACTCGGCCTACGAGTGAAGGCATGAATAGACCCTGAGCTTCAGCTAGTCATAAAGAACGATGTTACACTCAATGTCGGGAAAGTCTATTGTGACTCAAGCTCACATCAGAGTTCAAGTGGAGCGTACATATAATATATCGTTAAAAGAGTTGCAAAAATATTCGGCTCCATGAGTCGCTCCACAAAATATCTTACTCCTCCTACAGGAACAGACGAAAATGGATTATTCCAGCCATAGCTGGGCTGGAGCCATTTAATCCTTAAGTCCCAGCCTCAATCGTGTTCAAAAGCTTTCGCGAAGCCGTGTGGGTGATAACTTAATTTCCACGTTCAATTCCTTTCCCATATGTTTCGCGTTATCTACCATGATGATCATGGTAGATGTTTGGGCGACCTGAATTCCCTATATCCACAATGTCAGACAAACACAGCTAAAACCCGCCGTTCAGTTAGAGTGAATCAATTCATCCTCATTCCGTCCGTATTATATTTACAAGAAGTAAATTTCCAGACAAACTGCTTCTTCCATAGAATTTTTGCAATATGTGATCAGATTCTGATGTAGATGCTTCCCTGATTGCTACAATCTTAAATTAGATGGGATCATTCTGACATATACCTATTATATCAACAATTCGCCCTTGCATGGAGTATTGCTGCCATATACGGTCTCGTGCCCCTTCTGTTTGCCTCGGGATTCTTGATAAGATCCAGAGGCGGATATGCAATATAATTGGCCCTGATCTGGCATCTCGTCTACAGAAACTTTCTCACAGACGCGCCGTCGCCTCTCTCTGTCTTTTTTACAAATACTTTCATGGCAATTGCTCCGAGGAGCTGCATTCGCTGGTTCCCAGACTTCATGAATTCAAGCGCCCTACGAGGCTGACATCCCGCTCTCATCTTTTCACTGTTGAAACTATTAAATATAGACGTCTCTTCTACTCCAATAGCTTCATATCTCGCACAACTCGCCTGTGGAACTCATTTTCCTATTCCAGTTTCCCTGAGCTCTATAATCTCAAACTATTCAAATGTAATGTCAATCGACATCTCCAGTTGCCTTGATCTATCCACTATCCTTCTCCTTATCACTCCTATCTGATCTTGCTCCAATCTGTAACCCCTTGCGTCCTAGTGGCTTCCCACCTTGCTTCTGGTGAATCGCTTAAAAAGATATATATATATATATATATATATATATATATATATATATATATGTGTGTGTGTGTGTGTGTGTGTGTGTGTGTGTGTGTGTGTACAGCAATTGCTCCTTCCCCATATACCCTTACAAAACATTAACTCGGTATTTTTAATCAGATTGCCGAATTCCAATTCCATTTGGGTTCGTAATATAACCTTACGCGCAAATACCCTTGGGGATGCCATGAATCTAACTCTTCTCCTCTTAGCTATGGGTTAAATAGTAAGTCTTGTATCATTAAATCAATATTATCGCCAAAAAATACAAACTATCACTCTCTTACAATCTAAAGATATGTCCTGGTTTTAGATAAGCTTCAAAGTGTCCATAGCCGTAGAAAACGAATAAAAAAAATCAATCTATCTTATAAGGTTAACATTCAGTACTACTCTACCTTGTATGGCTCTTAGTCCTGGAATTTTATGAACAATAGTAAAAAGTATGTTGCTTGTATGACGAACGACATTAAATTTTCTCTGGAAATAACTCATAATTTGTTTTCCCTTGTTAAAAGAAAGACTCTAGCAAATATACCATCTGCTATGAAAGTTTTCGATGAAATTTCTTCCCTTACATTTTTGAAAATCAAAGTTGGCTGGAAAGCCTGAAATCGGAAGAGAGTTACATAAGCGACAAATACGCGAAAAAAATTTCTTAGCCAAAGGCCTTATGATTACCTCCATTTTAACTCCACCTTGAAATGATAAGATCTTGTTGTCAAACTAGTCTTCTTCTTTACGTGTCGTCTGCCTTCATGACTTAGACGATCAAATCTCCCCTCAATTTCCTGTCCATCGTAGCTCGTAATAAATTTTGTGGTGTTTTTCCTAAACCTTGCTCCGCCATTTATTTACTCAAGCTCACTTAGTAGGTTACGCGTTTTTTACCTGTCTATCTTGCCTTCAATATATCCTGTGAGTGTTAAATTTTCCTAGTCATATTTTCTCATTATATGCCGTAGAAATTTCAACTGTCTCTCTCTGATGTTAATTATAAGTTTCCTTCTTATTTTGATTTTCTCTAAAACTTCGCGGTTACTCACATCAATCTTTATTTGAATCAGATATATGTTGCTTCATGTCTCTTCTTCCTCTTCGATGAGATTATCCAGCGTTCACTGTCATATAGGAGGACATATATCACAAAACAGTTCAGTATTATTTTCTTTCTTTCTAATGATTTTTCCTGTTTCTTAATACTTTGCTAAGCTTTTTGGAATGCATCTTTGGCTATTAAAATTCGGATTTCAGTGTTTTTTTACATAAATATATAAATTTAGATGCCATAGAGAATATTCATCAGAACAGTAAGCATAAATTATTTATAGAAAAAGGGACAAGAAAGTTACATACAGGACTAATATCATTGCTGGTTTTTCTTTGGATTTTATCAAATATATCTAAGTATAAAGCAGGAGCACGAGAATAGACGTGCCAGAAACATTCAAAGCAATGACAAATAGTACACATATAAAGATGTGAGATAGATTCTGGGGAGATAAATTGCCTAGTACGGCGGAAACAATATTCACTATTTGGTAATTAAAAATCTAGCGAGGTGTAAGACAAGAGACTTTAACAAGTGTAACAAGATGACTACTACATTTTGCAGGTGAGAAATGACTTGGCTGTGACTATATAGAAAATAACATTTTCTATACGAAAATTGGGATTGAAGTTATAATTAAATTGTCCACGAATTGTTCATGAAGTTCATGAATTGTCTTATGATATTCAAGAACTTTCGACAATCAGTCTTAGTCAATAACGATTAATATCAGTATGGCAACTAATATATATTTTGGCGTTTAAGATTTCTGGAATTTGAGTTGGAATTATTATTATAATCCAAAATATGATTCGGCTTCACATAATCCACATAGCATTCATGAACTGCAAACAATCTACTTATTTATAGAGATAGCTAAAGCAATCAGATCATACATATATAAGCCGTTATCTATATTACTGTTACACTTTAATCATCACTCTATATATCAAAATCTGCCTACCAAGCAGTCTGTATCACTATCTATGCATGCATCTATCTATCTATCTATCTATCTTTTAAATTCCTTTAATATCTATCTATCTATCTATCTATCTATTTTTATATTAATGCGCAAATAATTGCGACCCTGTTTCAAGAAAAGTCGTCAAGAAATTTATTTTCGTTTTCATATCACTCATTAAATTTAATTAAACTGATCCATCGCCATCAGTGTTACCGGTAAATCAGGTTGGTCTCTCAAATAACTTCAGTATTTTACAAGTATCTAAATATGACATGAACATTATAAAAATGTGAACAAAAATATTTGCCTTATCTCAAATGCAAGATGAAAGTGGGTGTTTAATTGGCCAGACGACGCTGGAGCGCTTAATGAATTATTTTCTTAGAAGTTTTAGTGATAACATTATTCTTGTAATTACAGTGTGTGAGTCATAACTGTCGAAGTTTTTATCTAAACTGCGACATCGATTTCCGAAGGTCGATGAAAATTCGCAAATGATATCTCCAGTTCCGTAGGGCGATCTATCGAATGTCCAAATTTTTTTTTTTTTCATTAAAGAAGATGCGCAGTGTGAAATGCGTCTTTTCTACTTGTGTTGTTGCTAAAATTAAACCTTGCAACAATAAAATTAACAAGAAATACGTGAGGTGCTATAAAAGTTTCCGGCTAGACCATAAAGTAGAATAAATGGGATTTTACTTGTCATATGATCCGCTTTCTCAAGTATGCAATATTAAATCATTTTTATAAACGTAAGTGCTAGAGATACACTTTAAAGATTAAGGACCAACTTGGAAAAGCGAAGATGTGATTCATAGAAGCAAAGTAAAATAGGAAATACAATAAAACGTATACATACAATCAGAAAAAAAAAACAAACATTTTTAAATTACTTTCACAATAAGAAAGGCGATAAAGCCTCTATGTGCAAGCGGTTACTTAAAGTGAAGTATATGAGTATATTTTGACGATCATAGTTGATAGGAAATAAAGAAACCCGAATAGATTTTCATAAGCAAGATGTGCTAAGGAAGAGGCTATTATCATAGAACTTACAGTTACATCAAGCAATTTCACAGGTGAAATGAGGAGACCTACCTGCCAATCTAGCATTCCGCTTAACTTCATGAAATTGTGATGCAAATGTAGAAAGCTCACAGAACAACATTTTAAAAAAATATTTATAGAAGAGGTAAAGGGAAGCTATGTTACGGCAGTGGAATATGAAGCCGAGATGCAAGGTTAGTTACTGATAAGAATATAAATCATTCTTTGGATTTTGTCAAGAACTTCGTTATACATAGCATAAGCAGCAGCTCAGATGTATAGCTGTATTTAATTCACGGATAAATTTTCAAGGCAGATTGAGTGGAAAAAAAAAATAGACCCCGACGCCTTCATAGTTTTATCTAATCTTGACACACTCTTTCATCAAGTTTCGTTAAGGAATCGACAGTTAACACTGAGAAGCGAAATGCATATTGTTTCTCTGAGAGACGTTCTGAGAGAGAGAGAGAGAAGTTTAACTAATTGATTGGAGCCACCAATACTTATACTCCGATGAGAAAAATATCCTAGAGGGTGAAGATGTCTGCCAACATTACAGGCAAGAAAAGAAAGCTCTATCATGCTCGGGTGTGCTCCTTTTAAGGAATAATGGAGCTTCACTATTTACATTGCTCGGACTATCATCCTCATCTTTGTTGCCATTTTTATCACAACGTTTCGGCCGTTGTGTTAAATAAGGCAACAAAGATGAGGATGATAGTCCGAACAATATATTTAATGTACATAATACCTCACCTCAGAAATATACACAGATAATGGAACTTCAGTTTATACAGTGGCAACAAACTGCGGCTGGTTACATTGGCATGTTGGAGAGTGTATCTTAATTGTCTGATGACCCTCGATGTGTTAAAATGGTGGGATCTTTCGGCAGGACAAACCTGCAAACCATAATGCCTACTGGACAAAGGACTTTTTCATGGCGAATAATGTGATACTTTTGGATCATCCAGTGTCTTCCTCGAAACTGAAACCCACTGAAAATGTTTCGGGTGGATGGCAAGATAGTCTATAGAAATGGACGTCAATTCCAAATAGTGTATGACCGTGTTGAAGCCATCTACATTCCCCCGGGATAGAATTCAAGCCAGCCTTCTGTAGCCGCTTATATCGAC
>CAHIKZ030001100.1:307500-312500 GCA_903632075.3 Acanthosepion pharaonis | reverse complement strand
AGGTACTACCTACCTAGCTTCCACCACATGGGATCATCATTGTGATATGGCTCTTTCATTCACCCTGATGATCACATGTGGTGAATCTGATGATCACATGTGGTGAAATATATATATAATATATATATATAATAGTAGTTCACCTCGATGCTTCATTTGTCCGAAGTTACATTCTTATTTAATATTGTGGCATATCTTATATCTTTGTATAGCTAATGTATTTGATAAAATATTTTGTATAAGATCTCTTTTGTATTCATAGATTAGTTTCTTTATAATATTAGCAAGATTACCCAATATATTGGAAGAATCAGTTATAACGGCCCATATATACCAGCTTCAGAAGTGTTGTGGTTATTGGTATTTTTGTTCTCATCATATCCATAATAGTTTGGGATGTCGTTGTAATTATTTTGATACTGTTAATATTAGATAAATTGTTTTGCATAGTAGACCTGAAAGAGTTAGTTCTGTTTATCTTGGTTATTATTGTTAATAATGTTATTATCATTTTGAAGTTGTATAATTTGTATACATTTTTTCTGCCTTATTGGAGGTTTCGGAAAGTGTTTTCCCTGTATATTTCTTTTGCAAGTAAGTATCGGATGTTCAAAATTCTTACTGTTCTGAAATAGAATCTTGTAATTTGTCCATATATTATGAAGATGCAGATGTGGGAATAGGCTTTTGAATTAGACGGTGAATACTGATGTGCCTCTCTTAAATATTGAAAAACTAACAACATTTGTTTTTCTTTTATATTTAAATCCTTACATTTGCCTCGAGAAATTCAATAAGAGCAAATTCGTCGGTCATTATTCATCGCCTTTTACAGACATGTATTTTAGTTATATTTGAAATTTTACACATTTATAAAATAACCATACCAGAAAATAAAAAAAAAATAAAACACTTGCCCACTAGCTGATGACTACGGGAAAACAGATGAAACTATTAGTAGTCATCGGTCATTGTACACTGGGAATTTTAAAAAAAATTATGTTAATGCCCTGTGTTTTAATATGGCGTCGGCCTCTTTTTCTCCGGTTAGACTTTGTAGCATGCTCCCTTATATATATATATATATATATATATATATATATATATATATATATATATATATGTATTAGCCATAGCTCAAACAAAACTTTCTGAAAAAGACTTTCTTTTTTACTTTGAACAACAAATTTTACAAAGCAAATAATAAAAAATGGTTAACTCGAAGTATCATGGACGGTTGACTCTTCTCTAGAGTGTATGGCCAGCGCCACATTAAACCTTTTTTGGTTGTCAATTCTTAACAACTGGGTTGAGTTTGTAGGCCAAACTTTCAGTTACACAAGAGTTACAATAGATAACCTGAGGAGTATGGGGCCAGAGATCTCAACACGCTCGGCATTACTGCTACGGTTTCCACGCCAAGTTGGGCTTATGGGATGGTGTTGCTTAAGCCAGGTAAAACCAGCTTTAAATTTCACCTAGACTGTTTACAAAGTATGGCTAAGTGTTGCATTTGTCCTACTATTTAGCCTATAGATAGGGGAGGATTAGTCAGTCATAATTTTCCCAATGTTATTTGCTCGTTAGTTAATATAACGAACTCGATTGAATGTCAAAGTCGACTCTTGAATTTCTCATTCCAAATTGCTAGGCATCCGCACAGTATGCAATCACACATCAAAGTCTAGAGCGTTCAGTTTGACTTGTTTTTACGTTCTGCTCTGAGACTGATTCATACCCTTCTAAATAATTTTGCCCGAAACATTACACAACTGCTACGGCTGGGATTTTAATTCGGTACGCCAGTTCAACTCTCTGGACCCACGCTATACGCGCACACCAATAGGTAATCATCATTGCAGTTATAGTTTTAAATGGCTTGTGTGAGGCCAAGTTATTTATTAGAAATTTGTGTCTGATTAATCATAGATGATTTCGTTGCGTGTCACTTCGAATTACTTCCTCGCTGTGAGTCAGTTTAGGCTTCATAGGTCATAGGTCACATCTACTTTACAGAGCTACCATTACGTTTAAGGATACCAAGTTTTTTGGAGAACGTTTTTTTCCTCACATTCATCAGCTAGAGAGCATTGACATAATTCTTTTTAATTTATCAAAAGGACAGCTTAAAGTCGATCCATTTAAAAGCAGAGAGAAGGTAAGTTGTTTTGATTGACTCTTCTGATAAATAATATATTTTTTGTGGAGTAAAATTGTACAAGACCCAAACACAAGAACAAGACAAATACCACGGATAAATTCCCATATCATGAAAACTTGCTTATTGTACGGGAAACCTTATTTCAGTATCAATATAGATTACTTGATGTGTGATGATTCTGAATTTGACTTTTAGTTATCTTGCAGAAGTCTAATTTGCTCTTTGACGGATAAACTTTGAAGCTGTTTTTTGTTTAATATCTCTTTCCATTTTCTCTGCTGACGGCATAAAGGATAGCGTCTCAGAATGAAAGTTCAAATCTCGGTCGGCTTAGTTACATTTACTTAAGCTAAAATAACATCCTTCACAAAAGCTATGACGTAAATATTAGGATTTTTACTTTCAAAAATTAATTATATTCTATAAAATAAATTAAGCTAATTCAATATTCAAGTCGTAAATAAAGCAGATCAGTTAATAACATTTGTATCCATAATATTCCATTATTTCTAGTTAATCATTTTCTTTCTTTTATGTCCTGTTCCCCATCAGGGCTAGGGTGATCATGGCTCCCCACAAATACCTATCCTGCTATTATCAATAATCGTTTCCATACAATCTCTTCTAACCACTGTTCTGTCATACATTTGCAAAAGCTTCCTAAATAAGTTACTCGATGTTTTCCACTGGTACACTTACCTTCCGAATGTCTTTTCAGTGTCAAATATATCCAAACCCCTTTCCGTATTATGTGTCAGAAGCTACAAATCTCGCTTTATATTTCTAAGTGCAGGTCTCCTACTTGTCCTATATTCCTTAAATCTTCTCGCTAATAACTTATTCCATTCATGCTTTTCTCAGTATTCTTCAGTAGAGACAAATATCTGTTCGCACAAGTATTGCCTTCATCAATATCTGATAAGCACTCTTTTCTTTGTTTCTAACCAGATTTTCTTGTTTCTTAATAGTTTTCTTAGTTTCCGGAAGCCATGAACTTTATTGCAGTGCACATTCTGATTTAGATGTTACATTTTCCCTCGTTCGTTGAAACAATTCTCATATATTTAACATTCTGTACTTGTTGGATTATGACATATTCGAAGAAAGTTACATCCACTTCATGAAAAATACTCTCAGCTTCGTTTCTCTTCCATATTCAGTCCTCCGATACACTTGGCTCACGTGTGCCCTATTTAATAATGCGCCTATGAAAGCAGTAATCTCCCTTTGAGAGGGATAACACCATATCTCGCCGGTTATGAATTATTAATGTGGCTTCTGCAGCAATAAGATTTTTATGGGGCGGAGTTACTAAACGCACACTCAACCGGTTTTTAGTGTGGCTCATCCTAGACTGATCATGGAGAAGGTCGTATGTATTGGTGTAAAGATGAATGGTAAGTTGTTGGCAGGAATTGAACTCAACATACCTGTCACACATTCCTTCCCCATAGATGTTAAGCTGCGTGTAATTATTCATTGATAATTGATAATATTTCAAATATAATGTATGATGTAATTCGACACCTACATTGCAGTTGACACCTAAAGTGGGATGATCGTTTTCTAGCTTATCTTGCAAGACACAACCTTGCGTGCAAGCATCACAGAAGAATTAACTGATTGAACCATACTAAATGTGTACTTATTTAAATAAAATCCTGTAGCAAGTTAATTAATTTAAGATATCGTGACAAGACGCACATTTTTGCTCCGTTTCGTATGTTCGAACGCATTTGAGTATGTTTTCATTACGAATATAACTATAATTAAATATAAATATTTTGCTTGATTGATTGGCCTGGTTTTTTTTCTTATCTAACTTCTGTAGGTTATTTAAATCCAGAAAATACAGGCTGTCCATAAAGTCTGTTTGCACTATAACAAATTTATAACTTTATTTGTGTTTACGATAGAAATAATTTGTAAAAAAGTTTAGTAAGAACTAAATTTATATTTTGTAAGGTTTTATTGAAATTTTATTTAAGTTTCTACATGTTCTCCATCATTAGCAATACAAAGGGTAATACGATTTTGCAGTTCACGGAAAACATTTGCCAATTGATTTATAGTAATGCCGGAAATCACATCAGTTATTTTAGCTATACATAAAACTAGGTACATTAAATTTTATAGCATTCTTTACAGATCATTTCTATCGCAAATTCAAATAAAGTTATAAATTTTTAAATTACACACGGACTTTTTGGAAACCCTGTATTTTTAAATAGCATAAAATGTTTTGAGATAATAACGATTTATAGATACAAGTCCTAATCAATAAACCATAACTAAGGTGAGAAGAGATAGATTCATAGCTTTCTCAGGACTATTTGCGCGTAAGTGAATATAACAAACCTGACTGGAATTAGAACTTAATTCTCCGATCTCCAATTCCTTTACAAATCTAGCACATCCAAGCTTACAGAACATGGCACTTTTAAAGAGGTCACCCATATAAGTACTGAGCAGGCTCGAGGTTACTTAACTTCGGTGATCGTATGTGAATGATATGGTCATAAATCTGTAAATTCTTATCCAATCAGGGAGCGTTAAAAAACATTTGTGACCAATGGTTACATGTCTAATATACGATATCTAGATAAGCATGAATTACATACATCTAGCCGACATTATTTCACGTTTCGACTTTAACTTGAATTTTCTTCGGATTCGTCAAATAAGACAAGACCCATACAAAAAAAAAAAAAACAAAAAACTTGAAATCTTATTCCCCCTCCTACTTAAGGTCTTCAATATAATACAACTTCACTTTCAAAAGTAAATCATTTTTTCTGAAGTTATTGAATAGCGCTTGAAAATAGATCAATAATTTTAA
>CAHIKZ030001100.1:282500-305000 GCA_903632075.3 Acanthosepion pharaonis | reverse complement strand
ATGTGTGATTTGGTCTCAGTAATTTCTTTTTCTTTTTCTCTCTTCTCATTTCAATATATTATTTCCGTTAAGTTAACCGATTAAATAGGTCAATGTCTGGCCCTCCTTCCTTAATATTAAGTATGATAGAAAGAAATATTAAAATAAACCTTCTCTAAACTCGGCCATGTCTCTCACACCACTCCTCGCGACCCTCTCTGTTAAATTACATAAACTTAATACTACCCGACAAAAGTGTAAATTCTCATTTCATTTTTCGTTTCACCCTTTTGGAAGTGATGCCTGATGATCCACCGTCCTTTAAAAAGTTTAATAAACGTTTAATATTGATCGGCTTAACTAATTATTATTGTCTCTTAACATACTCAATAATTCACTTCAACTTTTTTGTTATTCTGATGTATATTTATGAGCGTTTCTTAAATGTTAAAAATTTTCTTTTGTTAATAAATATTGGTTGCAAAAAAAAAAACATTAAATTGACTTGATAAAGTTCATCAGAGAGTGAAACGAGTTTCTGAAATATGTTTTCCTTTTTTTTATTTAAATATACATGAAATGTGTATATTAATTTTATTATGCACATAAAATTGCTTTATTATTTATATATATATAAATATATATATATATATATATATATATACATGTATATGTGTGTGTGTTTGTGTGTGTGCGTATGTGTGTGTGTTCTCTGTGTAATATATACAGAAAATCCACTCAAAACCAGGTCTTAATCAGTGCTGTCCTAAAAAGGAAAGAGAAAAAAAAAACAACACATTTGGTTCATTTAAAAGAGCACCTTCCCTTTATTGCTTTCATTGTAAATAATGACACTGTTTATTTATTCGTTTCTTCAAAATGTACTCATTTGCCTTGGAATACCGTTGTTCATTTCCGTTTCAACTCTTCTTATCTCACCTTCTCTTATTCAACAACACAGAGTTTGTCAAAATTCTGTAAACTCAAACACGTTTCTATAGTCAACGTTTCACCCTACATGACTTAAGAAAACTCCGACTTTATCTGATTAATATGCACTTTTATATTCAATATCCTTTAGCTCAGAAAATTCTTGACAGGTAAAACTCATGTATCTGAATATTTATGTGTAATAAATTTTTAAGATAATTTACACAGATTATTATAAAATATATCACGTGGATCATATTTTTGAATCTTGAGGGTTGAATCATAATTATGCCATAAAGTTATTCACAGTCCGTTAAACAAAAATTTCTTCTTGATGAACGAATTCCAAAACTTAATTTTATTCTCGATTTCGGCAAATATTGTTATTAATATTGTTAATGCTTTGCCTGCGTTTTCTTTAACTTGTTTTGTGCTTAATCTTAAGAAATATTCTCCTATCTGAAATTAAATAATGGGAAGAAAATATCCAAACGCGGCAGTCTAACATATTTTATCACACACACACACACACACACACACACACACACACGCACACACACACACATATATATATATATATATATATATATATATATATGTATGTATGTATGTATTATGTGCGATTATGGTCGCTCTCCTCACAAAGATAAGTCAATTTTAGAATTTGGATGTAAGGTACAGTATGATCAAAATTCAATAACATAAAAAAATAAATTCAAAATTAGAAAATAAATGAAACTGCAACTATTAGCGCCAACTTTAGAAAGAATCCCTGTTGCAGCCTAGAGAAGGTTACTGAATAGAATAATCACATGAACGTTGGTAATGAACGATAATACTTAGGAAACGAACAACACATATACGATTTGCCAGCGGCGCGTAGAAGAATTAGTCAACTGCTAGAAGTGATTTCCACAATGAATTTTCAACTACAAGATAACTAGCAAGCGCCCCACAGATGTGGCACAAGGTTGAGGTTAATGTGTGTTATCCTAGTCCATAGGCTCGGCTAAAAATTCCACGTAGACCCCGCATAAAACGGGATCAGGTAACTTTCCCTAGACAAGACTCTGCCCTTCGACATAGACTCGTCTTAGGATCATCTCTGCCCGGAGGCAGAGAGTTTGACCAGCACAACTGGAGACGAATCTCCAATTGCAGACCAACATACAGTATTTACTACTGTATTTATGTGAATAGGGACATATCCATTATCGACCGTAGGTATGCTACAACAGTCCCCCAGTTGGACATTAACAAAATCACTCCAAAAGACGGGATGTTATATACACTCGACTATTGAGAAGGAATCTAAATTTCAGCTACAAATAAAATATTCCATAATTATAGAGGATCTAACAAAAATCACGCACACAATATGTAGATGCGAGTTTAGTGTACATTGCTCATGATATAAACATGAAGTTGTGACTCAACAACAATGTTCTTAATCGCCTCAACAGAAAAAAAGATCTTGATCGAGAAATGGTCGTCACCCTATTATCAACACTTTTCAATACGCATAGAATAAGTGAAACCCTTGATAATTAACACATCTCAAAGGCGATCGATTTAGACATCTTGTAAGCCTTTCAGGAGATGTGACATAGGATGTGCAACACAAAATCTTCAGCTATGAAGACTCTCGAAGAATGTTTTCAATCATCAAGATTTTTCCACCAATAGGTATATTAATGTATAAATTAAGGTCTTGTCTTTGCATCACATGAATAGGCACTGACACAAACATGCCACTGGAATTTTTCCCCTTTGATATAAATTAAATTTAAATTTAAATAAGAGAATGAATACTAGGATACTTAGATAAGTGTATTCCATTTTGATCAAAGAGGGTGTCTGGGGAGGCACAAACCCCCACTGAATAATTTTCCCTTTGATTTTATTAAATTTAAATTTGAATACGGGAATGACTTCTATCCAAAATATAGAAGGAGAAAGCCAGAAGATAAAAGTCACATCGGCAAGATGATGGAGAAATATTTGTTATGACCATTTAAATGATTAAAGAAATAACAAAACACGTGTTACAGATATATCATATATTAAACAGCAAGTACAACAGAAATGTAGTACATGACTACTGAGTGTGTGTCGGATTAGCCAGCGTTCACTCTATCCGACTGTCAATCCGTGCCCGTAGGCTCGGCCAAAAATTCCCCAAAGACCCTGTATAAAACGGGGTCGGGTAGCTGTTTCCCGAGACGAGACTCTGCCCTTCTACAGAGCCTCTTCTGGGGATCAACTCTGCCCTGTGGGAGAGAGTTTGACCAGCACAGCTGGAACAGATCTATTCGACTGTTTCCCCCAGGCCTTCTCTCCTACTAATCTTTTAGTAGGCGGAAGGGTTCAATATAGACTCTTTGGGGGAAGGACACTACACCCATATTAAAATGCATAATTTTTCTTCACAAATTATTACAATGATTTAAAATAAATCGTTTTCAAAAAGAAAAAAATGTATAAAATTCAGCAAGGAGCGGGTAATTCGGCGAGTTAGTAATATTTTCAGAATTATTTTTGTCATCAGTAGATAGTCTTATGATCGTAATTATTAAGTAAATATAATTCATATTTATATCACTTGAAAATACGTGTTTATCTACCAAGAAGCACCCGAATCTTGGAAAATAAGGTATATTATTGGTCCTAGCGGTTCTGCCTCAGTTACTATCTCACCGCCTAAATGTCTTTTCTTTAAATACTTTTACGTTAATTGCTCGCATAAGCTTTGCGCTATGCTACCTTGACTTGAATTTAAGCTCAGTAGCAGAGTGACCTCAATTTACAGTTGAGCTGACTAGATGTAACCGTAGGTTCCAAACTAACAACTTTTTCTCGCACTTCTTGCTTGTGGAACTCCCTTTAGCCTCATTGCTTTCCACCCTACTTTAATCTGCAAAAATTTATCTAAAATTTCAATCGCTATTTTTTGTCATCCTGATTACCCTTTCCTTTTCCTACTGATAATTAACGTTTCTATTCCTAATTCTTTCATTCCCTATAACCCTTTGTGTTTTATTAGCTTTACTGCCTTGAAGGCGATTAAAAAAAGACATATATCCTTTTGAAAATCCGAAAAGAAACAGTATGGACAATAGAAGTTAAGCATCACCAACAGTTGAAGTTAGCAATTAAAAACCTGGGGGACATTTTCTCTAAAAATATTTACATTACTTTTTTTCATTAATACGTAAAATATACTTTTGCAAAAAAAAATGATAGTGGCCCACATGACTCTTCGATATTACGGCTAAACGAATAATTCAGAAGAAAATACTAGGCCTGAAAAAGGAATGTTCCCGAGCATATGGAAAGATCAAATATAGCACAAACGTGGAGGTTAATGCATACTTGCGTTTATTCCGAAGACGCCATGATGATCCCCTGTTGTTAACTCCCTCTCTAGAGAGTGGAGATTGTAGGGAGATAATTACAATACGATATGAACACTTTATTATTTAGAGATGGCAGTCAACATGTTAAGTAAAAAAAATATTCAAAAAATTCTATTATGGGACTTGGTGAAAAATATCAAGGGGTAGACCCTTAAGAATGATTATTGACCAATTTATAAACGATACTGGATTCAAAAATGTAGAAAATGGTAGTGATTTTTATGATTGAATTGCTTGACACAAAGTGATCAGAAATTTTCATCTGAATATTAACATGGAGAGAAATTTCTGTAAAGAAAATAAAAATTATTTATGGCATGGACAGCAGTAGCAAAAAAAAAAAAATAATGAATAAAATAATATTATTAGAAAGTTCATTTCTTTACGTCATCAATAAAAGTATTTTGATTCTCGGGGTCAAGCACTCTGTAAATTAGCTGGAAATAAACTCGATTTTTACGTACGCTCGACGCTTGAGTCCTGCAAAAATTATCTGCAGACAACAAAACATGGCTAAGTGAAGACTTAATTGCGGCAAGAATCAGGGAGACGTTCTTTGGAATTGTGAGGGAAGAAATGGACAGATCAATAGTTGACAGAAATGTTATGAAAGAAATGACCACAAGGGTACGCTCGAGTGGCGAACACACACATGCACCCGCAACCACTCACGCATACAGATATATAGACGCATACATACACATACACATATATGAATATAGATACACACACACATACAAACATATAACTCATAAGCGTTTCATACTAAACAGGTCTGATTGTTGACTTCAATGTTCACTTTTATATTTACATAATGCTTTATCTCTGATATTGATTACTTTAACCCATATATATAGCGTACCTTAAAGCTATATATATATATATATATATATATATATATATATATATATATATATATTATATATAGATGCTTGATATTTTTTATTTTGTCTGTGTAAGGAGCTTCTTGAATATAAATACATTGGTAAAATTTTTCTTCTGTTAACTTTACATCTGATTAACCCACCCCCTCGATTTAACAAACTGAACATGTTATATTTGTCTACAATTACGATAAATCTGTCGCTGCCATACTTTCTGTAATTGCCAATGAGGATATCTATGTCCCGATTTATCGTGACATTAAAAAAACTCACCCACATTAACCCTCTGAGCTTACTTTTCTATTTACCGTAGATCTGAAATTTAATTGGTTAATTCAGACGTACCCACAAGTCATTTTTTAAATTCTGACCTAACGACATACTGTTTTAAAATTTCCTTAAAAATAATTTAATCACCAGTTACATAGCATCGACTGAATAAACACAATCACAGTATTGAAAGATGAAAGCTTTTGTGCAGCTATTTCTAAATATTTTATTATAATAAAAAAATATAATAATAATTATGATTACCAATAAATTCCGCCCCAAACTTTATATATATATATATATATATATATATATATATACGTGTGTGTGTGTGTGTGTGTGTGTGTGTGTTTCATTGAAAACGACACACAAGGTGTTTTTATTTGCGGTAATTGATTCTGTCAGGATAGCCTTCAAGGCGGCCATATCGTGACAACAAAACATTAGATGCATATAATTAGGTGCGCTAGAGTACCTTATTTTCCTAAATGACCGTAAACCCACTTTATCTAACAAACAAAACTTTAAATAACCAAAAAGATGCATCCGGATCGACAATTATTTCCACTCAATTGCCCCTAGAATACTTTGAAACATAACAGTTACCATCCGCCCAAATAACTATTAGGATAACACACTATTAAATTCGTTCAATCTAACACAAAATATCCTCCAGTCAACATAAGAGAAACGACAAAAAAGCGGTAAACGTGTCCACTAGATGCTCACACGCACACACAAGCATGCACATTATCAAAAGGCTCCCGCATAGAACAAGTAAAATTTGTGATACACAAATACACATGAATTATCCGCACGAACGTTGCTTGACAGGAATGTGACACGTGAGATCTGTGGCAAAACAAATAACAGAAAAATAAAAATGCCAGAAGTTTTTTTTTGGCCATATTTCATTTTCTGATTTCTTAAATAAATGTGAAATATGTTAGATTTGTAAACCTTAACTGTTTGTTCATTATGCTATCAGATCCTATCACACACACACAGAGGCACAGAGGCACAGAGACACAAACATATATATATATATATATATATATATATATATATATATATATATATATATATATATATATAAAGCTTTTGATCATGCTTAGATTTTCATAGTGAAAAAAGTTAAATGTAAACATATTCCATTTGTCCCTTATCATTCGGTTGGGCTCTAATACACATTTGATGTATACTTAATCATATATATACACAGACACGCGTGCCGCATATATATATATATATATATATATATATATATATATATATATATATATATGTGTGTGTGTGGGTATGCGTGTGTGTGTGTGTGTGCGTGTATTCATGCGTGTGTATACTAAAACAAATGTTCACACTAAGACGTAGCTGAGGGAAGTTATTGCATACATACATACACACTCACACACATACACACACACATATATCTATATTTGTGTGTGTGTGTGTGTGAATAATTGGGATTTATTCTTTAATCCGACATAGTTTATTACTTAAAAAATTTATTTTTCGTCGATACTCTTATATTCAATCGTGTTTATTTCGTCTCAGGGCCGGTGTTTTCGGCAAAATTTAATACTACAAATGTGCCCTCTGGCAGGATTAGAATATGCACCATCTTTTGCAAGAAGACCCTTGGCATGATCCAGCTTGCTTGACTTCTACGCTACGATGAACTTCACTAACAAGCAAAGTTATATTTTGCATTTTAAGCACAATCACTCGCTGAGAAATATCTTGAAGCATATATCTTTCCATCTTCCTATCCGAAACGTGAAATATAATATATTAAAGAATTAATGGATTCAAATTTTGAATTCTACGGATTTTTAGTGGCTGAAAAGTAATTTTTAGAGGCTGAAAAGTAATTTTTAGTGGCTGAAAAGTAATTTTTAGTGGCTGAAAAGTAATTTTTAGTGGAAAACTGTATTTGAGTAGACGTTCAGTTTATTCGAAACAGTTTCATTTTTGTCAACTGACTTGCCTATTCTTAAGAAATGGATCAGAAACAAAGTTTCCACTTGTAAGACAACCCCTTATTTATCTCTTAGTGTCTCATTCTCTCTCTCTCTCTACACACACACACATGTACATATATATATATATATATATATATATATATATATATATATGTTTTTATATATCACTATATTTCTTCAGGCTACAAGGAATCTTATCGGTAAGGTGGATATCTATATGCAAACGTGCAAAATGATTTTTTTCATTATATAAATGTAAATGTAACATCTGGACTGGTTAAATCATATAGCAAGATTACTTGTGATTGGATTAAAATTTTGCTGACGGTCATTGTCGAATACTATCCATTTTCTGAAAAAATACGTTTTCACCTCAGCATATAGCAAAAATTGAGAAAATTTATGTAAATGAATTGAAGGCATTTTCAGACAGTATCATGGAAGTTATAACCCACCAGCAGATTTAAATAGAAGTACACACACACACACACACACACACACACACACACACACACATACATATATATATATATATATATATATATAGATAGATAGATAGATAGATATATATATCGATGATATATACACACAAATATATATATATATATAGCATAATGAGAAGCCACGTATACTTTCTTAATATGTATATATAGAAAAAGTTTCAAATTAAAAAATAATAATGTTTTATTTTATGAAAGTATTTATTTATTTATATATATATATATTTGATATTTCAAATTGTCCTCAATTTTTCATCAGAAATAACTGTTTGTTACAAATAAATTAAAATTACTGTTTGTTAGCAAGTAGCGTCCTTCCCGAGACGCGGACGTCACGTGATATGGAACGTCACTATTCGGATATTCCTGTTGAAAATTCAAATCCTGATTATAAATTTGAGTTACAATCTGAGCATAAAAATTTCCAATCCATAACCTCACCTTATATTTCCTTATCGTGTCGCAAATAGAAATGTATTTTTATGACGTCTTCCTTATATGTAAAAATCAAAATAGAGATATACGGAGATAGATAGAAAGGAAATCGAAGTGTGTATATAGCCATATGTGAAGAAACGAGATGTAGGTGTTGCATTAAGTAGTAAGATCTTTGCCTTGAAAACCAGTATTCAAATCTATGAATTCTATATAGTCTTACAAATATTTACTCGAAAGATTATGACTGTATAGGGAGTTCTATCCCAAATCTAGGCCCCATACATTGGACATTCTATCTACGCCACGGTTAGAACATAATCATATTTATAATTGCAAAGTTCATATATATATATATATATATATATATATATATATATATATATATATTCAAGCGAATTTTGGAATATAGATACATATATATTTTTCAAATTTTGCCTTGAAAATGTCCACAATGGACGAAACGCATTGACAAATATTACATTTTTCCTATTGTCTTTTATCTTTATATATATATATATATATATATATATATATATATATATATATACACACACATAACTGTTATATCCGGGCAAAATTATGGATTGGAATTCCTGCTTTTTTGTTCAACGAATTCCAATCGTCAAGTCATTGTCAAAGAATGGATGTTTTATGGTAGCCAAAATATGGCAGTCTACATCTATATATTTTTGTGACATTAAACTTTAAATTAATTGAAATTATAGTATATGAGATAATATATTTAACGTGAGTTTTTCTTTCGTATACTAAAAACTTCATGTATACTGATTGATGTTTAGAAGTGAGTACTCTATAGTGTTTTAGTATTATGTACTACATTGTTTTAATTGTCATATTTTTATTGTAATATGATGAACTAATCTTCTACATGTAATATGTCAACTTACGAGATTGTGTGGAGTAATTAATAAAATAAATAACAAGAGGAAAACGTTTCAAATCCCGACGCATTACATTCTTTGAAGAAAAATGATAAATTTTGCATTAATGCACAAAGAAAACGGCATTACTAAGAGAAACTATCTTTATGCTTTCTAATTTGAATTAGGGACCGATTAAAAATAATCAGCATGCGGTGAAATCGACTTGAAAACACTGGTTCTCGTTCGGTCAGTCATGTTAAACATCGTCAAACCCAGTCAGTACTCCGATGTCTTACCGCTTGGGCGGAACAAGTACCGAAGGCAAACTTATCAAATCTGAAATACACCCCGTAAATAGACAAGTCAATCAATCAAATGCAGAATATTCGAAAATGTCTCGACTCGATGAAAAAGAAATCCTAGCAGACACTTTGTGGTGTAAACTGATAAAACTGTTGAAATGGCATCAATGTTCTCTTTTATCATTTTTTTTTTTAAATTAACCAATTTCCTTTAATTTTAAACACACACAGTGTGAATGTGTGTACTGGTAGCAGGTGCAATATGCATGTGTATCCGAAACAAAAGGGAAAACAAATGAGACAAAATCTAAATGTTTATCCAAAGACATGTTTTGCCTGAGAAAAGTTTACCTTTTGTTTCCGATGGCGTCATTAGTCCATCTAAAAGAAGAAAGACTAAATCATGTATTGGAAAAGATTTTCGCATATCTGTGAACATAAGAAGCTTTTCGTTAATCAAAATGTGGGGAACTTTTATGCATGCGTCTGAAATTACAGTCAGTTATGTGCCATGCGTGAAACACGCTTAGGCGATCATGTATCTTTCAATACATGACAGACGAGGCAGATTTTTCCCGCAGTAGTCTGTCATTTCATTCTGCGGTAGACCAGTTGCCATCCATGGATTTAGAACCCGATCTGTTCTGCTATTTACCAATAGCTGGGGGTGGTGAAGAAGAGGATTCATACCGTTTGCAAGGGTATTAACTCATAATTGAATGTAATGGAGTCGACAGGAATTGGATGTCGGCTCTCCGATTCCTCAATCAGAGCCGCTATCCATTTTATTTTCCAAATAGGGTCAGCACGTTATGGTCGTTTTCATAGTTAATGTTTTGAGTGTAAGATTTAACTTTGTCTTTGTAGTACTTTCATTATATTTAATATTCTTTTATATGTGGATGAATCTATTATACTTGGCTTTTCTGCTAGTATATTGTGGATGTTGTTTGTTTGATTGTATAGGATATATATATATATATATATATATATATATATATATATATATATATATATATCCTTCAGTTGAACAAAAATCGTCCTTGATAATGGCTAAAATAATAGACGAAAGGGATCGGAACTTTTGGACACTTTTTACACATTTTGTGGCCAGAAAACAAAACGCTGGCACGAACAAAAGAAAAACGAAATAATAAGCTATGCATTTTCAGACGTCTTGAGCGAAAATAGCATATATACCAATATATGTAATAGCCTTTTTTATATATGTGCATCGATATTTATTTTTGATAACGATGGTCTTTTAGTATTAGTAGTCAATATACATACACACACACACACACATATATATATATATATATATATATATATATAAATTCTCAAGAGAATAGAATCCAGGTAGAACTCAATGTCTAGGACAGAGTAAGAATATAATATAAAAGGCTCAAAGACTAATATTCCATGGTTATAATTTATTACACTGGAATCGTAATCACGATCCAATTCATCAAACCTACAATTTCAAAAAGAGGTCTGATGATTTGGACCGTGATTAAGATTGCAATGTAATAAATTATAAGCATGGAATATTAGTGTTTGAAACCTATTATATTATATATGGAAATTATAAAAAAACTTAAAGCACTTTTCTGTCAATATAATCACCTTTTGATATATATATATTCTATTTTTTTATTTATATATATATATATATATATATATATATACCAAGCTTACATGAAATATATATATATATATATATATATATCTATTTTCTTTACTTATATATATATATATATATATATATATTTTATTTATACTTTTTATATATATATATATATATATATATATATATATATATATATATATATATATATATATATATATATATATATATATATATTTATATATATATATATATATATATATATATATATATAAAAAAGAAAATCTTGGTAATCCATACCGATAATCCCAAGGAGGATGAAATCCTGAAAGCTAAATGTTAATTCAGACCGAATAATTTAATTTAAAGAAAAACAAACCACTTTAAGGCTCCATTGCAATAATTTATTTGACCAGAGACTTATTTTTACCTGGATTTACAGACATCACTTTCAAAAGGTGAAACGAAAAAATGTAATTAAATTTTACACTTTAGACGGGCAGTATTAATCTTAAATAAGTTGATATAGAAGGTAGCGTAGGATGGTATGAGAGGCATGGTCGAGTTTAGTGAGGAAAGGGAGAATTTTAAAATTAATTTTTATATTTCTTTTTATTATAATACTTAATATGAGGAAGGAGGGGTTAAGCATCAGACATTGACCTATTTAATCGGTGAACCGAACGGAAATAATATGGGGAAGGGAAAGGGAGAAAGAAAAGGGAAAAAGAAAAATGGTGGAAGTAAAGAGAAAATAAATGTAGTTAGTGAAAGAAGTTGTAGTTTTCGCTGAAAGAAGAGGGGTCGTATAGCTTTAACATTTTAGATAGAAATAGATTTTAACGTTTGGTAGTAATTTAAATGTTTAAAAAACGCCACAAAGAAATTAATTTAATGCTTGTTAGCAATTTAAATATTCAACTTGTCTACAAATAAATTAGGGATTTAATATAAGTTGAATACTGTTGAAGACTGGTGATTGCGTTTAAATTGATCAGAAGGAATTTCGAGGCTGCGTTCTACAACAATCGTCCACAACAATTATTTAGAACAAATACTTGGAACAAATCATGCAAATAAAGTTGAAAACAAGACAAAAGTTGAATGCATAACAATAACATCAATTTATATACAATTTAATATACTGTGGGTTTAAGATTTGATGGATAAATGAGGAT
Organism: Acanthosepion pharaonis; assembly: GCA_903632075.3. Lineage (NCBI taxonomy): Eukaryota > Metazoa > Mollusca > Cephalopoda > Sepiida > Sepiidae > Acanthosepion > Acanthosepion pharaonis. The sequence goes on along the minus strand of CAHIKZ030001100.1, from coordinate 292,610 downwards.
TAGTGTATTTTATTGTGTATTGTGTTGTGAATGTTTGGGTGCATTTGCAGGTATTGATTAGATTTGTTCACAGAATTAAACTGTTTGTTTGAACACATACAAAAATGTTCGGTGTTGAGGTTGAATCGTTAGTGTATGTACGTAAGTGTGTTTATACAAATATTCAAAGTTGTTCAAAGTTGCGTACCTTTATCTGCTTGAGAAAAATAGATTGTTAGTTACTGATACTTGTTATGTAGTGAGAAATATCACTTTGAAAGTATAGTAAGTGAAGTTTGAGAAATGTTCTAGAGAGACATAGAGTGTGCCCGAAGGTTGCTGAGTCAGAAAATATTTCTACGCGGCAAAGTCAGAGTTTTGACTGGCGTGGAATTGATGGGCATCTCTCTAGGTGTGGAGGTCTGACTTTCTAAAGTTGGTAATTGTCTAACGTCTGGTTAGCAACGACTAAGACGGGAGTCGGTGAAGGTTACATCTCGGCACTTGGTAACTACTACTCGAAAGGTTCACACGTGTTCGGCTTTTATAATGGCTGAGTGGCTCCCAGCATATGAGCGGGAAAACAGATTGGTTGCGTGCAGGCGGTTTGATTGGTCGGAACTGACCAATCAGCAAGCCAGATTGGAGGTGATTGACCAATGATTACTTGTTATATTGTCTGAAGGTAGAATTTGGCTTACCAGATAGGAAAAGTGCATTTCCTACAGAGGTAAGGCTGGTTGTGTTGTGGGAGATTCCACAATACTATTAATAAACAACAATAATAAAAACATAAAAGTTTACTAATAGTAATATTTTAATATTGTAAATGACTGTTGATTTAAAATCTTTACCAGTTTACGTCTAATTCATGAATTTAATTTGTAGCTATTTTTAGATGGGTAATATTTCTTAATTAAAGTTTTGGTTTGAAATGAAGATAGAGTAAGATCTGGAGGTAATATTAAAAAAATGTATGTTTTTTTATACGTATACCACATACATATTTACGTAAATATCCCATATACATACGTTCATGTACATGTACAATTACACATATAACCACATACACATGTATCGATATACACCAGTATATATGCATATACATATACAAATACCTACACATACATTTACATATCTCCACACGCATTCATATTTATGCCTATTTAATTTTTTTCCTTAAATTTTACAGTTAACGTTAGGTGGTGAATTAAGTGTTTAAAATTTCAAAAACTATATTTAATTTTAATATTTTAACATCATGACTAATAGTTAAAGAGTAACACATTTTAATTGAAATCTAAATGATCAATTTCAATCGAGATTATCTCCAGATAAGTAACATTTCCAATTTTATAATTCTAATTCGAAATTATTTAAAAGGGAAGTAAGATTAAACGTTTATAAAAATGTCTGCCCTTCCATTAGAACTCTATATATATATATAAAAAAACATACAGCCATTTATACCTATATATGCATATGTATGCATACCACTATATCCTACATATATATTCACACATATCACATATATGAATTCATAAATAATTATATATATATATATATATATATATATATATATATATATATACAAACACACATGTGCAACCGCATATGAGATGATTTCTATGTCTGCATTTAAAAATCATCTCGTTATGTCGGTTCAGTAATTGATCAGGATCTTTATGCTTTATTATTAGGATCTTCTCTTTTATACACAGAACATTTTGGTCTCAGAAATTTATTGGTGTTCAAGCTCTAGAGACGATTCTCCATTTCACTTGTGGGGTGAATCCGTTCTCCAACAAATCCCACAATCGGAAAAAGCTCCCACATAGTGAGTAATCAGAGGAACGAATGACCTTGCACATGTTGCAAATGATATGAACAGAGGATCTGCTCTTGAAGAACCGTCCATACGATACGATGTAAGACATGCTAGTGCCACTTGACTAGATCATCTCCGACAGCCTTTAGAATGGATTTTTCGTGGCCATGCGTACAAGCGGATTTCGGTCCTAATCGATTCACAGTTTGTGGTGTCACAGATGTTTTCTCAGCAACGCGATGATAAAAAGCAGCAAAGGTTAGATGACTGGGCTGCCTTCGGTCAGAAAACGCAATCTGATACAGCCATTATCATTCACGCGGTCGTATGTAAAATTCATAATTGCCTGTAAACGATATGAATATGCTGCACTTAGTTAAACGGAACACTTCTTAGGTAACTCTCTACTACATACGTTAAATATTGAAGGCAACTAATTCATAAATTTAGCTACCATAGAGTGAAGTTCATCAGAACAACAACCACAAATGTATTTATAGAAAAGTCATAAGGAAATTACTTTACGACGGTAGTAAAGTGACTGAAGCCGAAATGGCGGCTCAGGACCAGTAACCATGTAGATACCTCTTTCAAATTTATCATGAATCTCTAAATATATAGTAAGAACACCAGACCATATGTGGCAGCAATATTCAAATAATGGACAAACGGTAGTAAGATACATTCTGGAGATAAAACTGTCTAGAACAACACAGTGATCCAACCTAATCGTTGCACTTAATGATAGCGGAAGATTTTAGCACGAGAAGTCCCAACGAGTCACACTTCTGGAGGTTAGCATTAGCCATACTGATGGGAGGCAGAAAGGAGTCTCTCAGATGACTGAAAGAGAACAATTTCAGTTTGGAAGCGTTAACCCAGTCATCAGCAGACTGTAGGCCCCTTTTTCAACTTTTTCGATCAGTTAGCAGTTTTGACATTATGGAACAGATCAGACTTAGCATTAACACAGGATTAAATAGTTACATCGTCAATATAGTTTCCTAGTTGAGAAATGTGCCATCAGGAATCTCATTGATGAAAATTAGGATCAGCTTAGACTCAAGAACATACCTATGGGTGGACACAAGTATTTGTGTAGAACAAAAAGAAAAGTTTTTGTGCTGAATTCTAGTGTGGAGTTCATTCCGGTCGTCGCACAATCTACATAATTTTTGCCCTACGTCAGGTTGCAGAGAAGGTTCGTGCGAGTAACAGGGGGCTATTTATGCTATTTGTGGACCTTACTAAGGCATTTGATAGTGTAAACAGAGAAGCACTCCAGAAGCCTTTGAAACAAACATGTTATTCCTGACAAAATGTTGAATGTCATTATCTCATTTCATGTTGATATGCATAGTAGTGTTATATCTAATGTTCAGCTCTCTGATCCATTTGATGTCACTAATGGAACTAAGCAAGGCTTTCTCATGCTGCACTGTTTTTCTCGGTGATGGTGAGGTACGCTTTTCGGGATTCAAAAACTGGCGTTAAATTTCATTTTCGAACTAATGGAGGACTGTTTAACAACCAATTCTACTTACCAGTATTATACGCGAGCTACTTTTTGCAGACGACGCTGCTGTTGTATCTATCTCTTTAGAGGAAGGTCAAGATTTACTCAACAGGTTTTCTGCGGCATGCAAGGCATAAGAAATTACCATCAGCTACAAGAAAACTGAAGTTATTTATCAACCTAAACCGACATAGGTGTAAAATAGAGACCCCCATGTTTGTAAGTATTATGAGGTCCCTTTAGCAGATGAGAGAAAGAATCTGAAGTATGTGGAATCATTCAAATACCTCGGGAGTATGGTAAATTGAATGACGGGCTTATTAATCGCATTGCAAAAAGACAGTGCATCTTTTGTTTCGCTGTCCCATAGGTTGTGGGACGAAAGTGAAATAAAGCTTTGCACTAAAATCCAAATGTACAAAGCTGTCGTTTTGTCAACTCTTTTGCATCGCTCTGAAATTTGGACACCTTATAGATGACACAGTAATCGATGAGATGTATTCCATAAAGGAAGTCTCTGTACAATCTGTGGCCTAACGTTTGATGATCGAGTGTCAAATGGCGATTTTTCGCGAAATAAAAATATTGGTACCATAGAGACCTTCGTAATGCAATTACAACTGTGTTGGGCTGGCCATGTGGTGATGATTGTAGACTAAGATTCTTTTCTACAGTGAACTCTATTGTGATCATAAAAATGTCGGTAGACCTTGGTTCAGGTATAAAGATAAAGTGAAGAGTAAACTTCCTTGCGTCAAGATTCCTCTCAAGAACTTTGAAGAGGTAGCTATGAAGAAATCAGTGTATCGTTCTAACTGCCATTCAGGAATAATGCAAAATCAAGAAGTAAGCATCATTCTTCTGCGTGAATCATAAACGCCAAATAAGTCAGCTAACAGTGTTCCTGCTGCACTTGTATAAGATACATTCTCCTGAATTATTTGTTGTCTTTTGTGCAATTCTCGAACCTGTCTCCAGAATCATGCCTGTCATAGACATGCAGATAATTAGTTCGTGGTCGTCGGAACCTCATACGACGAACTCAGCGGGAGTGTCCATTATTATTTAGCAATAATAACACCTGCAAAATCCTAATTACAAAGAGTCAATATTATTTATGAATTCACATGTCAATTAAGGGAATTTGTTTCTAACCAATACAAATGTGTAAAAAATTATATTGGATATACTACAACATGCCTAAGAAGAAAAGTCAGGTTACATCTCTCTGACCATAACTCAATTAGGTCTCATTTAAATATATATGGTGTCTACCAAACTGTATATAATATCCGAATCCACATGTAAAAGAAAACCCGAAAATAATGCAAGCAATATTAATAAAAAGGTAAAGCCAACGTTCGATAATATCAACTATGAACATGGCCACAATGAGCTGACAGTGTTTGAAAAATGAACCATAACTATATCTCTAGATACATAGAGAATATAATCCATATATTCAATTAAAAGTTAAAAAAAAGATATAATCCATCCTTGATAATGGTTAAAAGTATAACTGAAAGCATTCGGAGGCAAAAAAACATTTCGACAATTTCTGCATGGTTCATCTTCAGAAAAGAAGAACACATGAAAAAATAAGTAAGAACTCAACCGTAGTACCTCATCGACTGTTTTTAATTAAACATGTATAAAATCGTGATTGGTGCCCAAATACACACTTATATATATCTTACTTATTATGAAACGCAGATTGTGTGTTCGTGTGTGTATGTCTGTAACGTTTATATGTTTGATCGAATTTCCTACATTTTTTAGCCGATTTCAACAAAACTTCACAGGACTACATAAAAATTACCTTGTGGTGGTTCTAACGGGAAAAATGGGAAACACACAGCTGTTTTTTTAAATAAAATCAATTTGAAAACACGATTAAGACACATCGTGAGAATGAAAGGGGGACAACTCACCCACGAAAATGTAAACAAAAGAGCATAGCATGATGAAAAAGACGCCGAACTTGACGAAAACAAAATGTTATCGTCTAATGTTCATATTATTATTAAAGAGGAAAGATCAAAGTATTTTGGGGGTATTTTTTTACATTGTTTTAATCGTTCCTAGTACGACTGAAATTTTCGTTAAAAATATTGTTTTTTTTGGTCAAAAAAAAGGACAGATAATCATTTTCAATCAATTTTTCGATTTGATAAAAAAGATTAAAATCTTACTTTGATATTCTTTTAAAAATCAATTATCATTTTTTCAAAACTGATTTTAATAAAAACAGAAATTATACTGTCTATTTAAAATATTTTGAACTAAGCTTAACTTAGCTTCTGCGCCGAAAAAATGTAATTTGAAAATAAAACAAAGCAGGTCATAACCTTTCGCGTCGCTTGACGATTGACGAAAGGCACATTCATGACGTTTAGATAACTTACGGGAGGAGAATTCTTTCTACGGATGGAAGGAAGTGAAATTATTTAAGTGAACAAATTATTTACCTTGTTACTTTTAAGGAAAACTTTCAGCGCTCTAATTTTTTATTTTTTTAAAATTTTTTTTGTATTTAGCTTTCATTTTTACGTTTACGATGATTTATGGAAAATATAAAGAAATTAAAAAATAAGACTGTTAATAGTGAGATTAAATTTCATAAGAAAAAGGTATCTAATTAATTTAGGTACCTTTCTTATGAAATTTTATCAGAAGTGTACATAAAATACTATAATTTTATGTACATTTATTACATTTTACTGTGTTATTTGTATTTCCATTCCTTTTATTATTAATTTTGATATTTCATTTATGGAAAAATGACATGACTGAGATTAATATAAAAATAAGATCATATAAATTAAAGTTTAGCAGTAGTTAAATTTCATAAGATGATACTGTTACTTGTAGGTACCCTTCTCAGTTGAAATTGAAAACTCAAATTAACTTCTCCATACGTGTTTCGCAAAAGTAAAGGGCTTAACAGCGGTGAACAATGCCGAACTCAAATAATGCAACTAAATTGTATTCTGGTTGGTCTTCCGTACTTGATAATTACTGTCCGACTATAAACACAAAAAATTACATTTCTTAATTACCATGGCTAATCTGATTGGTCCAAATTATACAATTTTCAAAGCGCTAGACAATGACAATCTCACACGGACATTTTGAAAGGTTGATGTTGCTTTTAACTAATGCTAAAATATTTTTTTTTAAATTCATTTTAAACATTTTTTAAAAATCTTTTTAAAATTAAAGAAATAAGAAATAATTGTATTAAAAATTCAATTTTCATTGAAAAAAATTTTTGCTTTCAGAAAATATTGTCCATATTCATAAAAAACAAATTAAAACAAATAAAAGCATTTGAAACTAAATAATATATTTGTTTTATTGAGTTTTGTATGTTACATTTCACAGCCGATTTTCAGGTACGTTGGCCAAAAAAAAAAAAAAAAAAAAAAAACATGATTTGCAGTCTTCAAAGCCTTGTGCTTTTAACTATTGTAATCACTAAAACCGATGGTCTCGAATTTCTAGAGTTTTTCATAAAATTAGTTATGGGGGTGTTAATAAGTATAAAAAAAAATATTTCTGCCATGACTTTAATAAAAAAAACTCATATTTATAATAATTTCGATCATCTGTGAATAGTTTCTGAAAGTTTCATTAACATCTGACAATTATATTTATTTTTGCAAGATTTTCCAAATTAATGTGTGTAAATACAAAAAACGCGCTAAAAATTATCTGTTATTTACTACCCCTTGTTGCGACAAAGAGAAACAAGGTTTTTTAAATCAAAATTTAGAATATTCTAAAAAGATGGAAAAATTTTTAAAAAATAATTAAAAAAAAATTTAGTCTATCCTCTTCATAAAAACATAAGCATTTTGACGATAAAATTTTGTTTTCATAAACTTTGGCGTCTTTTTCTCTATGTTTTAGCGATTCCGTGAAGTCACTTAGGTTAAAAAACCCAGGTTGTTTATGTGTGTGTGTGTGTGTGTGTGTGTGTTCCTTTATATATGGGATCGGATTTCTTACATTTTTCAGCCGATAAAACAAACATCCACTTTTTTTTTTCGGCAGGTAGTATTTCTTATTGTCTTGCACACTTTTTTCTTTATTTACATTCAGAATGCTTTAAAAATTCCATTTACAAGACAATTGTTTATAATAAAATTCTATTCACCAATCGATAGAATCATAACGATTGTAAACAATGTTTTTTGTTTGAATTTGGGTTTGACCAATTCGTAAAAAAAAAAACCTAATTAAGACATGCGTGTCCGTCAACCTTAAACAATAATCTTTGTCAATTTTATTTTTCAGTCTTTATGATGGTCGATACTTGAGAACTATCTCTTATTGTTACATCCCCGGGCAACGCGCCGAGCTCTACTAGTATATATATATATATATATATATATATATATATATATATATGACATATATATATATATATATATATATATATATATATATATATATATATATATATATATATATATATATATATATATATATATATATATATATATATATATATATATATATATATATATATATATATATATATATATATATATATATATATATATATATATTAATTTAAAGAGAAACAAACCACGTTAAGGCTACATTGTAATAAATTATTTCACCAGAGACTTTTGTTTTCACTGGATCTTCAGACACCACATTCAAACTGTGAATCGAAAAATTAAATTAAAATTTATACTTTTGTCGAGCAGTATATCAGTGGACATAGAAGGTAGCGAGGGATGGTGTGAGAGACATGGTCGAGTTTAGAGAGGGAAGGGAGAGTTTTAAAATTTATTTTTATATTTCTTTTTATTATAATACTTAATATTGAGGAAGGAGGGGTAAGAATCAGACAATGACCTATTTAATCGGTCAACTCAACGGAAATAATATGCGGAAAGGAAAAGGAAAAGAAAAGGAAAAAAAAGGGGGAATTAAAGAGAAAAGAGATATACTTAAGGTTTTCGGAGTAAGAAAAGGGGGGTATAGCTTTAGACTTTAGATAAAAACAGATTTGATAGTAATTTAAATGTTTAAAATTCTCGACAAAGAAATTAATTTAATACTTGTTAGCAATTTAAATATTCAACTTCTCTACAAATAAATTAGGGATTAAATATAAGTTGAATACTATATTAATAAACAACAATAATAAAAAATAAAAGTTTACTAATAGTAATATTTTAATATTGTGAATGACTGTTAAGGTAAAATATTTATCACTTTGAGTCTAATTCATGAATTTAATTTGTAGCTATTTTTAGATGGGTAATATTTCTTAATTAAAGTTTAGGTTTCAAATATATATATATATATATATATAATAAAAAGGCTTAAACACTAATATTCCATGGTCATAATTTATTCCATTGGAATCGTAAATACGATCCAAATCATCAGACCTACAAATATATATATATATATATATATATATATATATATATATATATATGCATGGGTGCGTGTGAAATATGTGTGTTAAACCTTTCATAGTATCTCTCTTTGATTTACGCCTCATATAATCTTCAGATCATGTGTCGCTAATTCCTACGTCAATTATATGTATACAGGTCCCAGGAGGCATATTACAAATGAAAGAAGGACCAAGGATTAGTGGCACTGAGTATAAAAATAGCCTGAAATTGTCAGTAGCTATGCAATATTGTGGAATATTACATAAAGGCAATACATTTATATAGCCAGAAACCTTGTAATTGACCGCAAGACGGAATTTACCATCAGGTATGTTCAATCAATATTTCTACCCAATGCAGCCAAAATTACACTATGCTATATGTCAACTACGAATGCTGAAATAAAAATAATCTCTTGTTTTTAAAGAAATAAATATGAATTAATGCAAAATTACTGCCGCTAAGGACATTATACTCACATACTGAGACACGTATATATGTGTATGCAATAGAGCCCTGCGGGTGCTGGTGCTGGGAGATATATGCATATATCAATCATTAGGAAAAAATATTCAAATAAAAGTTTATGTACCTCATGATTTGTATATGCATGAAACTACATGCTGCATCGAGTTGTGTGCAACAAACATATATATATATATATATATATATATATATATATATATATATATATATATATATATACATATATATACACATATATATGTACAAACATACATACATATATATATACAAACATACACAGAAATATATATATATATTGTATAATAAAAGCTTTAAAAGCTTGTATATATAATCTAATAAAAGGTTAAAAAGCATATATATATATATATATATATATATATATATATAAATATATTTTAAAAGGTTAAACCCTGTCATAAGATAGAAAAACCCTTTATGAAGTCCTAAAAATTAAAACAAATTGCAATTCTGTGTGACACGTTTATGTACGACACAGCCATTTTGGGAAAATAAATAAATAAATAAAATAAAATAATACAGAATTCTCTAGACACTTAACGACATATTATGGTGCCAAAAGCTATCTTTCGCTGTGACCGACCAGACGATGCCAACATTCGCATTGAAATGGACACCCCGACCCTACCTCGGCTTGACCTTTTTCCGAAGGTGACTGATATGTGGATAAAAATTAACTCTTAGGTCCATTATCAAAATTCTCGCCCCAGCCATTTCCATAGTGATTAATTTTGCGAATGAACATTCTTATAAGGATGCGTAAATCTCAAGATTGGTTATTCCTAAATTTTCGCTTGAGGATTAAACCAGGGCTTGATACTTCAATTTAATTTTAATAATTATATTGAGTTTTTCGTCTC
>CAHIKZ030001100.1:252500-280000 GCA_903632075.3 Acanthosepion pharaonis | reverse complement strand
TATGACTGCGTAAATGCCTTGTTAATGAACAAAATCAGAGGAGGAATGGTCAAAAACAAAAACAAAAATAACACTATATATAATGGAGGTATCTTTGAATACACAAAACGGAGACGTGGATGAGCTACACACAGACTGCCAATACTGTCAGATAAGTAAATGAAACAAGGAGCAGAAAAATTGAACAAAATCTGACCACACAAAATATATATGCCTTTCACTGTTTCCACCATATATATAAGAAATACTCACATGAATAATCGTTAGCTATTGTTAATCATGTCACAATAAACAATTTATTTGTCCCCTTTCCAATCTCATACGCATATCTACGTCATTAGAAAAAGTAATTCAGCCATTTTGAAGAAAAGTTACTATATTTATTGAGAAATGAGTTACTTTACTTTAAAACAGGGATGTATATTAAGATCTGTTTTGTAGGCAAGCTACATTTCTGATTACGTTATTATCCATCCCAACAATACGATCACTATATCTTCGAATGACAGTATTTTAATAAGACTTCCGTAGATGATGCAGGCGGACTCCAGAACCGAAACCAAAAAAAAATGACTGAATGGACTTTGCTTTATATGCCTTATAGATAAATGTCCTGGTGATGAACTTTCTGAGAAGTGCTATAACACATATCATTTAACTCATCAGCACACACACACACACACACACACACATATATATATATATATATATATATATATATATATATATATATATATATATATATATATGATAAATGTACTTTCATACAGTTCGATGTTATCGACTATTATCCCTCTATATTGAAGGATTTGTTCACTTTGGCCTTGGAGTTTGCTCAGGAATACTCCAATATTTCTGAAAGTGAAGTGGATATTATCATGAAATGCCAAAATTCTGTTCTGGTCTATAATGAAGAACAGTGGTCCAAAAAGTCTTGCAGCGAGAAGTTTGACATTTCAATGGCTTCCTTGGATTCTCCAGAATATTCTAACGTGGGTGGATTATTTCTTTTGTACAATTTAAATGCCTTTGAGTGTTTAGATTCTGATACTGTAGAATTATATAGACATGACGGCTTATTAATTGATAAAACTCTACTAAAATTAAGGTGGACCGTATTAAGGGAAGGATTCATATGGTATTTAAGGATTTAGGTCTTAGAACTATAATTACAACTAATGTCAAACAAGTAGATTTTCTGGACGTCACCAATACACCTTACTAGCAACACTTTCCAACCATATGTGAAGGTTAATTTCAACCCAGTATACGTGCACCCAAAATCCAACCATCCCCCTTCAGTTATCAAACACATATCCTCCTCCTTTGGATTTAAGATTAGTACTAACTATTCTAACAAAGATGTTTTTAATAAACATCGGGATTTTTAAAATTCTGCCCTTAAAAATAGTGGATACACTATTCAATATAGAGACCCGTTGATACCATAATAAGAAAAAAGATCTAGAAAGGTCATTTCAATTTAATGGTTAAAACTAACGTTAAACAAGTAGATTTTCTGGACGTCACCAATACACCTTACTAGCAACACTTTCCAACCATATGTAAATCCATAGAGTGACGTGATCCTCATTTATAAAATTGTTGTTTGTTGTTTCCAGTTTATATTTTTTTAAAATGCAAGTACTTTCGAATAATCCTTTATTCATCGTCAGGCATATGTTTTCCTTATAAACACAAAAACTTGAAGACGAAATAATTGTTTGTCAACCGAAAGATGTTTTTTTGAGAATGTGCTATTATTGACGGTTGTGTACAATCTCGGAACGTGCAAAGATGCAACGCTAAGTTTTTCAAATTTTAAGTGAGAATTTTATTTGAATTATTCTTTTCACTAGAATATTGTCGTTAATAATGTTGCTATCTATTTTGCGGTCGTATATTCTGTATATCCTTGTGGATAAAAAATGAGGATGTTAGGGTTTTTTGAAAGAGTTTTCTACATATATTTATTCTTTTGGGTAAGTATTATGAGTTACAGATTTTAGTGATCTTAAATAGAATTCTATAATTATTCCCAAATTTATCGTGATAGAGTGGCAGGAATAGAAATTGACCAGGTCACACTTGTTGGTAGATTTTCTTTGCGTAATGATATCTAGCAAGAGTAAAGTGTTAATAGATACAGATATTTCCAGAAATTTCAAAATTAGACAAGCCACAAGGCCACTGAGAAAGGCCCACATCGGTAAATCAAATTTCTGTCTATAAAACCATCGATAACATTTTTTAATGTCAGAAATTTGGTTTATCGATCGACACTTCTTTTATTTTTGGTACTTTTTCGTCTAATTTAATTAATTAATGCTTTACGTCTAAAGTTTTCAGCTCTCATTATTTAAATAGTTCTCTTTGGATGTAGTTATATTTATCTGAGAGAATATTTCCTTTCGTAATTTTTGCCTGGCTGCCTGCCTATCTATCTATCTATCTATCTATCTATCTATCTATATATCTATGAAAGTGACATATTGCGGCCTCTGAGGTTAATCTTTTCCGCTGATATGATGTGGAAGTATTATATTGAATCTAGTGCTAGGCCTGCTGTTATTGTTATTTCACTGTGTTTTCCTAGACAATCCTACACATTTACAAGTATAAAAGCCTGTCATATAATGAACATTTATATCGCTGGTCTGGTTCTTGCGCCATATGTTTTTTGAGATTCTTTATCCAAAGAGTCTGCAATGTTATCGGTCCTCACCTGACATCTTGTCTTTAGTCACTTTCCCGCCGCCTAAATGTAGCTTTCCATGTTCCTTTCATATAAATGTTAATTATCCTGATCAGGTTTCCACGTTGCTACCTCGATTTTAGTAATTTAAATAGGGTACTAGATTGGAATCTAGGACAAACTCTACACAACTGAAATGGCGAGATATGATAACGATTTCTTCTCTTGCACTTTTCACTTGTAGAAACATCTTTCGAACGCTTGCTTTCCGGTTAATTTTAGTTTTCAAAAATCGAAATGCAATGACAAATGTTATCTTCTGATATTTTTTTCTCATATTCTTTCACACTCGGTAACCTCTTGCCTTTTATTGGCCCGTTTGCCTTTCTTGAAATATAATGATTAAAACAAATCTATCTATCTATCTATCTATCTATCTATCTATCTATCTATCTATCTATCTATCTTACTCTGTTCACATCTACTTATTTATGTATCTGAGTTTGATAAGGTCCCTCTATATGTCTATATTTCTCACTCGTATTTTCTCACCATCTATCTAGCTAACAGTCTGACCTTGTAATGATATCTATCTATCTATCTATCTATCTATCTATCTATCTATCTATCTATCTATCTATCTTACTCTGTTTACATCTACTTATCTATGTATCTGAGTTTGATAAGGTCCCTCTATATGTCTATATTTCTCACTCGTATTTTCTCACCATCTATCTAGCTAACAGTCTGACCTTGTAATGATATCTATCTATCTATCTATCTATCTATCTATCTATCTTACTCTGTTCACATCTACTTATCTATGTATCTGAGTTTGATAAGGTCCCTCTATATGTCTATATTTCTCACTCGTATTTTCTCACCATCTATCTAGCTAACAGTCTGATCTTGTAATGATATCTATCTATCTATCTATCTATCTATCTATCTATCTATCTATCTATCTATATGAGTTTGTTAAGATCCCTCTATATGTCTATATTTCTCACTTGTATTTATCTCCTCACCTATCTAGCTATCTGCCTGAGTCTGTAATGATATCTATCTATCTATCTATCTATCTATCTATCTATCTATCTACCTATCTATCTCTGGTCACATCTATTTATCTATCTATCTGAGTTTGATAAGGTCCCTCTATATGTTTATTTCTTACTCGTATTTTCTCCCCATCTATCTAGCTAACAGTCTGATCTTGTAATGATATCTATCTATCTATCTATCTATCTATCTATCTATCTATCTATCTATCTATTCGACTTTTATTAATAGACGCATGATAGCGTACTAATTTCAGTATTTTGACTAATGTATTCCGATCGGACAATCAAAGGCCATTTGTTTACATTGTTATATTCATGGAAACAAAATGAAATTAAATGTGATCAAAATTGAACTTATCGTATACCATGAGCGATTTTTTTCTTCTTGTCTATTTTTCCTTTTAATCTTCTTCTTCTTCTTCTGTTGTTTATTTTTTTTACGAATTAATTTCACCATTTGTTGCTTATCTTAATTTGCTGTAGTTATCAACATTCTTCTATTGTTCTCTTGTTATATTTATGCCACTGGTATAATCATAATTTGTTGCAATTGTTTTATTATCTTAACACTCCCCTCTACTATTACTACTACTACTAAGAATAATTCTTATTACAGATGTCAGTTCAAGCATATTTATGTTGGATCAACAACTACAGATCAGATCTATGGATTAAACAGTAACTCATGAGGGCAATATTTTTTTTTTTTACAATTTCTAGAAGAGAACACAAATTCCGGTGTGATCAGTAATTCAATAAATTTTCTAAAATCTAAAAACGAATTGTATATTTTCTGTACAATGTCCAAGAGACACTCGATGTAGAAAGTTATAGAGGAAGAAGCACAGTTTACATGTGGAAAATATCGGGTACTCCTATTTTTAACAAGTTGAAATTCTGGTGATCGGGGCAGCATCCTATTGGGACTTGGTTACACAAAGCAGTGGTCCACGGGGAGAAGCTGCTCGAGTAGAATACGAAAGGAATGAGGGCGGTCCCCTACAAAGTGCGTACCATAGCGGGTTTAAGCCGTAACAGTCGAACTATCTGAACTAAGGGAATCTAGTTCGTTTGGACGCACAGTTTATAAGGGGACAATAACAGTTACTCCTACTGCTAAACAAGTTAAAATTTTAATGATCGTGACAGCATCTTATTAGTAGTTGATTCTACAAAACAGTTTTTTCGCAGGTAGAACCTGCTCGGGTGAAACTTACATATCACCGCTGGGATACGAAGAGAATGAGGGCGGTCCGCTACAAAGTGCGTAGTATAGCATGTTTCAGACGTAAAATTTAGAACTAGCTGAACTAATGAAATCTAGTTCGTTTGGACATTTTCATGTGAATAACGATAGGAAAACTAGAGGTTTGCAACCTTTCCTCTGTTGCAAATTTCATCACCCATAACTAAGCGGGCAGGCGTTTGAACTCCCTCGTGATTGGAAAGTAAAGATTGGGTTGCTCACATCCATATATCTCAGCACTAGCAGGATGGCCCGGCGTTGCCCGTGCTTGATTCAAAAATCGTACGACTCATACAGCAATCGCTATCACTTGGCTTAAAATATTTTTGCCCTTCCTTGCCTTTAAAGGAGTGCCCTTTGCCGTGCTGATGTTGCTACATGCCTTACGTCTTGCCTATATCACACTGCGAATTTTTCTAAGCTCTATACTAAACATTAAATCTGTTACGAAAAAAGAACTAAACAAAATGAACACAAAACGATCAGCTTTAAAAAATGACTCGTAACTGGAAAAACCGAATGAAAAAAGATTGTTAACAACAAATACTTTTTCACACCCAACCCAGTTCTTCGGAATCAGAATCAACGTTGAGTTTAAGCAAGCGAATGATCCAATTGGAGTAAAGTGCCATGCAGATTTAAATTTTTCCCACTTGTGACGAATGCAACTATCGTTTGTTTTTTTTGTTTTTTGCATGCTAGTTAACATTCGTGTCAGTCAGCTGTTGGCTCTCACGCTGGTCAATAGAATCTCCCTTCCTATTCGTGGCAGCCAGCTATTTGATCTGACTCTGGCCAGTACAAAATGGCCGAAAACTACATGGAAACTGCCGTAGAAGCATGAAAAATCGATTATTTCCACTATCGATTGGAGTTGGGAAATGCAAAGTCGGTCTTGGTCTTCCTGCTAACTTGGAGCATGTGCATGTAAATTTTGGTCGAAAATTGCGTCCGTGCATTCGTTACACACACACACACACACACACACACACACACACACACACACACACACATCCTGCCTTTTATAGATAGAGATTACTCTATTTTCAGCCTGATTTGAAAGAAGGCACACAAGGGAAACTCAAAACGGGACGCACCAAGAGACGCACAGTTTATATGGGGAAAATAGTGGTTACTTCTACTGTTAAACAAGTTAAAATGTTAATGATCGTGAGACCATCTTATTGGTAGTTGATTTTACAAAGCAGTTTTTTCGCGGGTAAAAGCTGCTAGAGTGAAACTTACATATTACCGCTTTTATACGAAGTGAATAGGTCGGTCCGCTACGGGTTTAAACCGTGAAATTTAGAACTAGCTGAACTAAGGAAATCTAGTTCGTTTGAACATTTTTCATGTGAATAACGATAGGCAAACTAGAGGTTTGTAAGGTTTCCTCTGTTGAAAATTTCATCACCCACAACGAAGCGGACATACGTTTGAACTCTCTCGTGATTGGAAAGCAAAGATTGGGTTGCTCACATCCATATATTCCAGCATTACTCTATTTTCGGCCTGATTTGAAACGAGGTACACAATGGAAACTCGAAATCGGATGCACTAGAAGACGCACAGTTTATATGAGGAAAATATCGGTTACTCTTACTGTTAAACATGTTAAACTTATAATGATCGGGGCAGCATCTTATTGGTAGTTGGTTCTACAAAGCAGTTTTTTCGCGGGTAAAAGCTGCTATAGTGAAACTTGAAAACGTCTATATATCTCAGCATTACTCTATTTTCGGCCTGTTTTGGTTCTTGAGCGAATGTTGGACGATTTCCTGAAGAAGAGAGTCGGGACGACGGAGATGTGGTTCTACAGAAGGATGTTAAGGATATCATGAACCGAGCATATGAGCAACGATGAGGTCTTAGGTTACAAACAAGCAGAATTCTTATACTTAACACCAGAAAGAGACAGCTGAAGTTTCTGGGACACATAATGAGGAAGGAGGGCCTGGAGAATCTGATACTCACGTGTCGAATAGAGGAAAGGGAGACAAGGGGGCTTAAGCAAGTGGATGACAGAACGTGGTCTGCGGGAGAAAGAAGAGGGAAGGAACTTGCTGAGAGCTTTAAGGCATAGAGGGAGGTGGAGAGCTATGATCACCTCTGTCCTCAAAGGACATGGCACCAAAAGGTAGATTATAATCTACTTCCGGTAGAGTCAAAGAAAACCGGACATTTTCCCAGCATCATTAGCGATGGATCGTACGTACGAATTGCACTTGAGTTCTCGTTTGATTTCAAGCCCACAAGACAGCAGTCCTCTTTGAGTGAATACATGATGATGGAATGTATCTAGTTTGGATCTCAAGGTATTGAGTGTAACCAGACTGTGTTTCTGTCAATTAGATGCTAGAGTTCAGATTAGGTCAGATTACAGGTCAGCTGCCAGTCTCTGGCCAAGTTTGGGAGATGCATTCATATACTGTTGTATCATCAGCATAGATATTCACAAATTATTGGACCATGCACTTAGGCAAAGTAGAAAGGGGGTTTATCTGGAAAAAGATCCCTGGCGGACGCCTGTCTGTTAATAAAAATAATAGACGATAGTTTATTCAAGAAAATCGATGAATACAAACCCTATCAAATAATATGGTCTACAATGATTTATCTAATAAAAAATGAAGATGAAAGTAAATTCTTGTCGAAAATTAATAATAACTTGTTATAATACATCATGTAACAAAGAATGAAAATCAATCTATGGCCATTAACTTTCAAGACGTGGGCGATCATGGCTTTTACAACTTTACAACATAGAAAGGTTTATCATTTTGGCTATCTCTCCCAATCCCTGTTCTGCCAAATATACATATAAAACTAAGTTAGTTTGCTTGCCTTTAATATGAGTGTCAAATTTTCTAAGCCCTCTTTCTTCATTATATTCCCAAGAAGTTTCAACTGCCATTATCCGATTATAATTGTCCATTTGCATTCAATTTCCCTTAATACATCGTCATCACTCAAATGTTCCTTCCCTTGTATACTCATCATCCTTCTGTAGAATCATATTTCCGATGTCTAAATCACTTATTGAGTAGAATTAACAAAATATAACTGAAATTGGTTCCTTTCATAAAAATGGAGATTAAAGTAAATTCTACCAAAACTGATAAGTAATCTGAATACTGTGTTAATAAGAAAGACGAAATCTACAGGGTGCGATGAATAAAATGTCTAAATTGCGCAAAAATGAAAAAAAAATACTGACATCTGATTTTAACATATATATTTATGAAAATTACACAAAATTATCTTGAAATATTAAAAGTAAATCAATTCAATCAAATTGCCATTGGCTTCAACTAAGGCCTCGAGACAAGTTCGTAATCTGCAACTCTTCTGAGCTGTCTCATTGTTTGTTTTTATTTAATTGGTGAATGATGCCATAATCCTTACCTTCAGTTTATCTTTGGTGTTACAAAGGATGTTATCGCTCTCTCGCTAATCTGCACCCACACATAATAATCAAGGTGCTTAGAGCCTAGTGAGTTAGGTGGCTTGATATAAAGGGCGATGTGGCCGCGGAAATTGTTTAGTAACCATGACTGGGTTTCTCCTACTTGTGTGGCATGGTGCAGATCGCTGTTGCCAAAATTTGGATATTTCAGAATCAAGCCTCTTGACTTAGAGCAGCACTCCCTCCTCAAAGCACATGATGTAGCCCTCCATATTTTTTCTAGGGCCCTAAAGAAGCCGAATACAATTATAAAATCACCGGTGACCACACCAAGCACCTTCGTATTCATCATTAGACTAATCCAAATCTTTCTGAATCCTTTGCACTTCCCTCAGTTTGACATCCAAACAATCGTATTGGAGCTCATGGCGCGAATGGCAAGCAGTACAGCAGGCCGTTTCCAAATTTCTGGCAGAGTGAATTGGATCATGATGCACTTTTTATCCCAGATGGAGCCCAATTCAAACTACTATACTATGCACTCGACAAAATAAAAAAATAAACAACGTGAATGCGCGAAATTAAAAATATAAAATGTCGACAATTTACCCATCTCAACCTGTATGCGCGGATTTAAATTCCAACCGATCTCTTGTAGCCTTTATTATTTGTTTGCAACAGATTTAATCCTAACATCTGCAAATATATTTTGGCAAACACAATAAAGAAAGCCAACCCACTTAAAACAACCATTGCATAAAATTGCTTTATTCTACACAGGCTGTCATGACTTATAAAGAAATATTGGTTATAATGTCCGAAGTTTTTATAGACTTCATAAGTCTAAAACCATCCTGGTATTTACGTTTATGTATATTGTCAGGTTAGTCGTCTTATGAATACAATCGAAACTTATATTGCACATATATAAATAGTTAAAAACGATAAATTCAATCCGTATGCATGTTAAGTAGGAAAATAAAGAATGTTTTTTGTTTGATTTTAAATATGAATACTTCTTTTGACACTAGAGAGATTCGTCATTTCTATTATTTCATTTTTCCCTCTTCACCAAAAAGAATATTCTTTTTTAAAAAAAAGTGGCGGGAGTTTGCAAACATTGTTTGGTTGAATATTTATAATTCAACATAATATGATTGTCGATTAGTCACAAGGTTCTTGAACTATTTGCAACCTCATGTTTCAATCCAACGGGGTTAGATTTTGGAAATGCGGCGTTTCAGTGCTGCAGCATATCGATTCATAATAACGACTTAGTTATACAACCCACACATACTTTTTTTCAGTGTAGATTTAGATATTTACTAATTTAAGTATTGTAGATTCTCAGATCAATAGTTGTGAAATAAAAAGAGATAGACTGTGTATCTACTTACATTCAAGGAATTTCCGTCCTGGATATGAGGTTAAACTACATCCGCGTCCTGGGTAAGACGATAAAATGAGTCCAACAGCAAGGACTCTGATCAGGAGGTTTTGAGGAGCATGGAGCCACCTCTTAATTGCTGGTATTTCAAGGTCTACCCTGACACGGGGTGGTAAAACCTGTTAGGGTCGCAGCTATGGGTAAATAGTTAACACCCAAACTTGCTTCAAATAGATTTTAATACCATTAATACTTTGTAATAAAAAATATAACCAGCAAAAATTTTGGAATGAAAAATTGTCATCAGCAATAAATTTTACAAAAAATACCAGGGATACAGTTATACATTATTTGAAAACAAATTATGACAAGATATAGATTTCTTCAAATAAAAATATTCCCAGAAATAGATTTTTGAAGAAAAACATATTACCGGCAATAAAAATTTTGTCGACATTAAATAACCCATTGTGGTTGATATGCCGTAAAACAAAATAAACCAAACCAATCTAAACCAAAGAAGACATATTCTATTCATACGAATCTATCCTAAAAATGTTGTCGTCATTAAATAACCCATTAAGGTTTATATGCCGTAAAATAAAATAAACCAAACAAATCTAAACCAAAGAATATATATTTTATTCATACGAATCTATCCTAAAAATGTTGTCGTCATTAAATAACCCATTGATATTGATATGCCGTAAAACAAAATAAACCAAACCAATCTAAACCAAAGAATACATATTCTATTCATAGGAATCTATCCTAAAAATGTTGTCGTCATTAAATAACCCATTGAGGTTGATATGCCGTAAAACAAAATAAACCAAACCAATCTAAAACAAAGAATACATATTCTATTCATCCGAATCTATCCTAAAAATGTTGTCGTCATTAAATAAACTATTGAGATTTATATGCCGTAAAACAAAATAAAGCAAACAAATCTAAACCAAAGAATACATATTCTATTCATACGAATCTATCCTAAAAATGTTCTCATCATTAAATAACACATTGAGGTTGATATGCCGTAAAACAAAATAAACAAAACCAATCTAAACCAAAGAATACAAATTCTATTCATACGAATCTATCCTAAAAATGTTGTCGTCATCAAATAACACATTGAGATTGATATGCAGTAAAATAAAATAAACCAAACCAATCTAAACTAAAGAATACATATTCTATTCATACGAATCTATCCTAAAAATATTGTCGGCATTAAATAACCCATTGAGATGGATATGCCTTAAACCAAAATAAATCAAACCAATGTAAACCAAAGAATACATATTCCATTCATACGAATCTATCCTAAAAATATTGTCGTCATTTAATAACCCATTGAGGTTGATATGCCGTAAAACATAATAAACCAAACCAATCTAAACCAAAGAATACATATTCTATTCACCGAATCTATCCTAAAAATGTTGTCGTCGTTAAATAACCCATTGAGGTTGATATGCCGTAAAACAAATAAAACCAAACCAATCTAAACCAAAGAATACATATTCTATTCATACGAATCTATCCTAAAAATGTTGTCGTCATTAAATAACACATTGAGATTGATATGCCGTAAAACAAAATAAACTCAACCAATCTAAACCAAAGAATACATATTCTATTCATACGAATCTATCCTAAAAATTTTGTCGTCATCAAATAACACATTGAGATTGATATGCAGTAAAATAAAATAAACCAAACAAATCTAAACCAAAGAATACATATTCTATTCATACGAATATATCCTAAAAATGTTGTCGGCATTAAATAACCCATTGAGGTTGATATGCCGTAAAACAAAAAAACCAAAGCAATCTAAACCAAAGTATACATATTCTCTTCATCCGAATCTATACTAAAAATGTTGTCGTAATTAAATAACCCATTGAGATTGATATGCCGTAAAACATAATAAACCAAACAAATCTAAACCAAAGAATACATATTATATTCATACGAATCTATCCTAAAAATGTTGTCGGCATTAAATAACCATTGAGGTTGATATGCCGTAAGACATTATAAACCAAAAAAATCTAAAACAAAGAATACATATTGTATTCATACGAATTTATCCTAAAAATGTTGACGTCATTAAATAACACATTGAGGTTGATATGCCGTAAAACAAAATAAACCAAACCAATCTAAACCAAAGAATACATATTATATTCATCCGAATCTATCCTAAAAATGTTGTCGTCATTAAATAACCCATTGAGGTTGATATGCCGTAAAACAAATAAAACCAAACCAATCTAAACCAAATATTACATATTCTATTCATACGAATCTATCCTAAAAATGTTGTCGTCATTAAATAACGCATTGAGATTGATATCCGTAAAACAAAATAAACCAAACCAATCTAAACCAAAGAATACATCTTCCATTCATACGAATCTATCCTAAAAATATTGTCGTCATTAAATAACCCATTGAGGTTGATATGCTGTAAAACACATTAAACCAAACCAATCTAAACCAAAGAATACATATTCTATTCATACGAATTTATCCTAAAAATGTCGTCATTAAATAACCCATTGAGATTGATATGCCTTAAACCAAAATAAAGCAAACCAATGTAAACCAAAGAATACATATTCCATTCATACGAATCTATCCTAAAAATATTGTCGTCATTTAATAACCCATTGAGATTGATATGCCGTAAAACATAATAAACCAAACCAATCTAAACCAAAGAATACATATTCTCTTCATAAGAATCTATCCTAAATATGTTGTCGTAATTAAATAACCCATTGAGATTGATATACCGTAAAACAAAATAAACAAAACCAATCTAAACCAAAGAATACATATTCTATTCATACGAATCTATCCTAAAAATGTTGTCGGCATTAAATAACCCATTGAGGTTGATATGCCGTAAAACATAATAAACCAAACCAATCTAAACCAAAGAATACATATTCTATTCATACGAATCTATCCTAAAAATATTGTCCTCATTAAATAACCCATTGAGGTCGATATGCCGTAAAACAAAATAAACCAAACCAATCTAAAGCAAAGAATACATCTTCCATTCATACGAATCTATCCTAAAAATGTTGTCGTAATTGTATAACCCATTGAGATTGATATGCCGTAAAATAAAATAAACTAAACCAATCTAAACCAAAGAATACATATTCTATTCATACGAATCTATCCTAAAAATATTGTCGTCATTAAATAACCCATTGAGATTGATATGCCGTAAAACAAAATAAACCAAACCAATCTAAACCAAAGAATACATATTCTATTCATACGAAGCTATCCTAAAAATGTTGTCGTCATTAAATAACCCATTGAGTTTGATATGCCGTAAAACAAAATAAAGCAAACCAATCTAAACCAAAGAATACATATTGTATTCATACGAATCTATCCTAAAAATGTCGTCGTCATTAAATATCCCATTTAGTTTGATATGCCGTAAAACATAAGAAACCAATCAAATCTAAACCAAAGAATACTTATTCTATTCATACGAATCTATCCTAAAAATATTGTCGTCATTAAATAACCCATTGAGATTGATATGCCGTAAAATAAAATAAACCAAAGCAATCTAAACCAAAGAATACATATTCTATTCATACGAATCTATACTAAAAATGTTGTCGTCATTAAATAACCCATTGAGGTTGATATGCCGTAAAACAAAATAAACCAAACCAAACTCTTCAAGGAATGCGTACATGCGTGCCAGTAATATAAACTGACTTTTTGATATTCTCAATTATTCAGACGATATAGTCTGAATTTTAGATTTTCTCAGATATTCAGAATATATAGTCCTAATATTTGATATTCAGAAATGTCCAGAACAGTAGATCACGTTCTTGTTTTCATCGCCAACTTTGTCCTGCGTTAGCTTAAGTTTGCAGAAATATCAAGGATGGTTCCATAAAACTGGGATTTGGATGTTGTCTCCATGTTAAGTATGGCTCTCAGCATTAGTGTTTAGTTTCCACTAAGCTTAGACTCTAGGGGTTTATTAATTTCCAAGCATTATCACATTAAAACCGCCTTTCCAGACTACATCCATTTTAGTCAAAATGGCTACGTAAATTTTCACATTTTTCTTCAGTAGAATTTACATCGCTCTCTAGGTAATTAAAATATTTCACAGACAGGTTGTATTGAGCTATAATGGTTGAGTGCACCGTAGACACATATCGTGGCCCTTAATCACCTCGCAATAATTTGGTAGGCCACTTTATTTTAAACAATCTTTCGTTCATATTAAGTGCCCCAGTGTCTGCCAAGTAAATATTGCTTATTTTGTTACATTAACAACACCAACCTGATCAGTTGTTATAAAGGAGAATGAACGCAAACAAATTCTGGCTTGCCATTCGGATGAGTAGAAATCAAAATTTGTCAGACAAGGTATTTTCTGTTATTTTGTTCAATTTTTCTGCTCCTTGTTTCATTTACTTATCTGGCAGAATTGGCAGTCTGCGTGGTTTTCTGCAACTGTAGCTCATCTACTTCAAACGTCTCCGTATTGTGTATTCAAAGATACCTCCATTATATATAGTGTTTTTTTGTTTTTGTTTTTGGCCATTCCTACCCTGATTTTGTTCATTAACAAGGCTTTAGCTAAACCATTCTCTGTAAAACCTAGAGATGGTTGTGTGTGACAACTCTAAATGATTATCAACGTTTTTAATAGACAGTCTGGAATCATTGACTTTCCTTCACATCGTAATGTAGGATATACTACTGAACAGTACAGCATTAAATTGCATAAATTTCTTTATCAATTAAACTGCTTAGATAACGAGACTGTGTATATATATATATATATATATATATATATATATATATATATATATATATATATATATGCGCGTGTTTGTGTAAAGGATATACTATTGTTTACGGTATGCTATATTTAGGGGAAAGTTTTTAATATCAATATGGAGTGTATATAAATATAAAATTGTTCAGTTGGGTTAAAACCCAGTGGCGATAATCTGTTTCATGCATGAACGAAACCTACAGGCCATAGTATCATATTATATATATATATATATATATATATATATATATATATATATAATAAAAAGGCTAAAAATAAACACTAATATTTCATGGTCATAATTTATTCCATTGGAATCGTAAATACGATCCAATTCATCAGACCTACAAATTTAAAAAGAAAACAGAGCGATATATATATATATATATATATAAAATAGCCGCGACAACTATTTGAACCATCGAGAATTTGGTAATAATGCCTCCCCCCCCACTAACCTATAGGTACATATCTAACAAGTGTTCACACACCTATAGTGGTAGGCACAATTTTCTCTTCTTTATCCACAGGGCGAAAAGATGTGTATTCTAGTAGTATATACGGCGTTGTGGGGAATTATTATGCAAAATTCCAATGGTTTAGATAGCGGTGTGCAGGATTCATGTGAAATAAATAATATTGACTTAAAAGCCTTACGGGCATATCAACGATATTTAATTCACCTTCACTTTCTTAATATTTATATTTTATAATATTTTTTGTATATCCCTCTGCAAGATTACATATAAAAAGAATATTTTATAAAGACAACATTCTAGAGAAAGAATGTGTGTGTGTGTGTGTGTGTTTGTGATGTTGGTGTCTACGATAGGGTTTCAAGCAATTCCATCGTCATAGTCCTCCCTAAATAGAAGCAGGACGCATTTAACATTTTATTTTTATTTGGTCTTACATTGCTTTGGAAAGAGGTGGCAAAGTAGGGCGTCATTTATAATAGGTGTAACATAAATGACGAATAACTTATAATGAATAGTGACTCTGTTTGTGTGGTGTGTTTGATAATTTTGGGATCTTACCTTTCTAAGACAACCGCGACAACATTCATTTTACTTTATACATTTTGTAACAGTATACACACACACACACACACACACATGAGTGTGTGCGTGTTCTTTAAAGATGGCTGATAAGATATTGGTGATTAAGTTTTTAATTAATTTTTCTTGTGTTCCTACAAATGTCTTCTTTTCTGTCCAACTATTCTGTGTATCCGAGCGTTTTTCGCTTATCAAGTTGGATCTTTATTTGTTTTATTTTAACTGAATATGTGATTTTATTGTATATATCTGAACTTATCGGAATATCTTATTTTCTAAATACGGTCAGCACGTTGTGGCCGTACTCATAGTTAATGCCATTTAGTTTTAACTTTTCCGCTTTTATTATTAGTGCTCCCATTATTTTTAATCTTATATTTACATGTAGATGAGACTGTGTTTTCTACTAGTCTGTTCGGATGGAGTTTGGTAGGTTTCCATGTATGTGTGAGTCTGAATTCAGCTATGATTAGATGTGTGTAACGTGAGTCGTCTAAATATGCAAGTAGTTGTATGACCAGTGTAATTAATTATGAATTTGGTTTGATGAGGATCATAATTGCTTAAGGGTCATGTAAACTCTTAAATAATATAGGTCCTCTGTAATTTAGATTTTACAGATGAGCTGTTATTGTTGATGACAAGGAAAGCTGTTTTAAAATATTTGTAGTAGATAATTTAATTTTCTTGTTCTGGTTGGCTATGTGTATGGTATTTCTGGTAGAATAATTGGCTTCCTTATAGTTAACATGTATTTGTCTTTTATAGAAAAAGTTAATATTATTGTTTTTATCTCTATGTTCGGTATCGTAATCAGTTACTTTAGAAAGAAATAGTCTAATCTGTTGGTCGATGACGTAATTAAGAAAACCATTATTAACTAGCATCTATTACACATTATAATGACAAAGGGACGTGTGGATGAATTCTCGTGTGGTCTCTTTAGGAAAGGTTTTATAATTATTATTTGATGCCTAAGTGGGCATCGAGAGAAAATGCTGAAATGGCGAGTTGTCATTGATGAAGTACTATAATCAGTGCAGATCTGGTTCACTGCTATTTGCTCCATTTGGTGGGCACTTCTAGCAGAGCGTCCATGTTTACACTGTAATAGTAGCATGATAAATGACGCCATTAAGCTGAAATTTCGCTCACTTCACCGCAATAATACCAACTAAAAGTACGCATTAGCAGAAAGAGTTGTGATAAATCTAAAGATATTTTATTGCGAAAATAAAAAAAAAATGCTGATAATTTTTGACTTACCCTCGTGTTGGTATATATATATATATATATATATATATATATATTATATTTATTTCAACGAATATTCTTATATTACCACAAGCCTGTGTGTTTGTTATTAAAGAAAGGGAAGTGTTGCCATAAGAAAACGATCGAAATTTGCTCCTCATATATATATATATATATATATATATATATATATATATATATATATAGATAATATTAGTGGAAAATATACATACATATGAAAAATATATCTAAAAAAATTTCCATACATGTATATTTTCAGAAAAAAATTTTTCCAAGAGGAAGGATCCAGGTAGAACTCAATGTCTAGGACAGAGTAAGGATATAATAAAAAGGCTTAAACACTAATATTCCATGGTCATAATTTATTCCATTGGAATCGTAAATACGATCCAAATCATCAGACCTACAAATTCAAAATGAAAACAGAAAAAACAACTCCGGAAATCAAAAACGAATTTAGAGAAAGAGTAAGTATGAGGAGGAGGGACAGAGAGAATTCTAGGAGATGTGGGTGGGGTGGGGGAATTTAAAAAGAAGAGAGAAAGAAAGTCGACGGATGTCTAATGCATAAAGATACATTTCGTGGTGACATACATACATCACAACAATTAGAAGTTAGGATAGGAAGTCAGGGGGAAAAAGAAAGAGAAGAGGTGGGGAGAGAGATGGGACGAAGGAAAAAAAATGTGTTTACTTAAAGGGCCGCTTTGTAATTGAGAAAATTAGTATAGACTCAGGTTAGAATCAAATATAAATATATGAAGGTGAATATAAAAGATTGTCTTATTTAGCAAGGACAAAATATTTCTATGTTTAAAACACATACTAATACACAAAAAAAAAAAAAAAAAAAAACATACAAGTAGGTACATACACTTAGGCATGTACTCACACACACACACAGACATACGTGTACATACACATGCACATACATACACACATACATATAAATATATATATATATATATATACATACATACATACATATATATATATATATATATATATATATATATATATATATATATATATATATATATATATATATATCCGATTTCCCATACGTTTTCATTGAATTATCAATCGACTGAATATTAAGGCTTATAGAATGTAAGTTGAATATACAGGCTGGAATTATTTGCAAAGATATGTTGGTGATATTTTCTTTATTTCATTTCGTATTCTTGAAAAATGCACAGAATTTCCGATTCTTTTTGAGTTTCTTTATTTTTGCATTTATTAGTTAAATCTCAAGAAAAGATTTAAAACGAAAATAGAAAGAGGACACCAGGCACCAAACAGCTTTGGTAGAATATGATCGCAAATACGGAAAAAATATAAGAAGAAATTTGAAAATAGTATGGATATTCGTGAGTTTTCTTCCAGTATAAGATAAGAAATATATATAAAATAACATCAACAATATATATATATATATATATATATATATATATATATTTATATGTTTGCGTGGTGTGTGTATGTGCTTGTGTGTGTATCTTTGTTTATATATATCTATATATATATATTTACACACATATTTATATACATACATAGAATACAATGTGTCCCCAAAATATATGATACAATGACATAGCTTAATGTTATACAGACTGAAATTTAAGAAGAGATATATACATACACTACATACATACATACATACATATATATATATATATATATATATATATATATATATATATATATATATATATATATATATATATATATATATATATATATATATATATATATATATGTGAAGGTGTCCCGATCTACTTTCCAAAATTACATTTTAATGGACTTGTATTTGAAATATATATATATATATATATATATATATATATATATATATATATATATATATATATATATACGTGTACACAGGCCAGGTCACAGAAGGCATATCTAGGCTGTGGCCGGCCCATGTCCCACTGTCAGTATTCAGATATATCTTCATTAAAATTCTAATTTTGGGAAGAAGATCTCGTCTAAAATTTATATTTGGTCAGCAAGATTTCTTTCAAACAAATATTGTTAAATTCATGTATATATATATATATTTTTTTTATTTTATATATACAATTTTTTTTTTTTTATTTATGTCAAATATATTTTTTTTATATTATTCTATATATACAATTTTCGAATATTGGACATCGGGATCAGAATTGTCTATAAACTGTCCGAGGTTCATGATATGCTTCCAGAACTGCCATCATTTTATTTGCACACACATCCACGTGCACACACAGATCTCTCTCTCTCTCTCTCTCTCTCTCTCTATATATATATATATATATATATATATATATATATATATATATATATATATATATATATGGGTGCGTGCGTACAAGGTGATGTATCCGGTAATTCCCCAGTTACCGTTCTCATATCCTTTCTTCGGTTTCCGAAAGCAATAATTAACAGTAAGTATCACTGAAAAGGGCTTTTGTGAGTTAGCAGACATTATCCAACCGCTTCCCCTAGCATTTTGGGAGGAAATACCAGTAAGTTATGAATAGCAAATTCGTAAAGCTACTTACGTAAAAACAATCATATCGATTATCCGAAAGTAACAATTGAAAGTAAGTAGCCCTGAAAATGGCTTTTGTGCATCCAGAAAGAATATAGCCTTTAGTAGGGTAAGTGTTAAAATAAATTTGCAATTTGGCTTTTCCACCAGGAGCCTCGTTCTCCTAAATTCTTCGAACTAATCGTGTTATAAGGAACACAGTTGGTCCTATGATATTTTGTTTGTTATAAGCTATATAGTCTGTCATTTACTCGGTGTCATAGCTAATCTCTCGCGGGTACTCAACTGCCTGCTCAGATTGACAATTCCTTGACCACACATAGCTTGCACATGGGTGTCCAGGTTAACTAATGCCTCATTATAGATAGCATCATTGAACGTAAAAAATCCCGCTGTGGTTTGCCTTTGAATAATTCGTAGGATGTCCTCTGCCAGGCTGTTTTTGGGGATCACACAAAGCTTGAGATTATCACCCAAGCTACATGTCATCAACATGATGGAAAATAGCTGGCGCAACTGAGTTAGTGTTCTGCTGACTGCTGTCTCCCCCGTTTTGGCATTGTACTCCAGTAGTCCAATTTTGGCGCAGGCTTCTCTGTAGGTCGTACAGAATTCTCCATATTTTCACAGGTCTGTGAATTTCATAGACCCACTGACAGTTTGCAACAACAAATGCAGAAGAAAACACTCTTGCTTGTTAGGGTACACAGTGTACACGCGCCCGATGGTCCCACTTCTGAAGACAGCAATTTCTTCCCAGCCCTCAACATGTGCTCCTCTGTTCCATCTATTGTCTTCCCAGGTGTAGTAGACGGGAACTTCAACATACATCGCTGTTCGGTCAAACAGGTCACTTCGGCATTTGATGAAAGCTTTTTATTTACATTATTCGAACTATTGCCATCATCTTTGTCGCCATATTTATTTTAACGTTTCGGCCTTTCAGTATCTGTCTATATTTTTGAGATGAGGTATTATGTACATTATTTACATTATTCGAACTATTGCCATCATTTCTGGCGCCATATTCATTACAACGTTT
The DNA here is from genome assembly GCA_903632075.3 of Acanthosepion pharaonis. Classification (NCBI taxonomy): domain Eukaryota; kingdom Metazoa; phylum Mollusca; class Cephalopoda; order Sepiida; family Sepiidae; genus Acanthosepion; species Acanthosepion pharaonis. The sequence continues at coordinate 259,439 of CAHIKZ030001100.1, read as the reverse complement.
CGGCCCATCAGTATCTGTCTATATTTCTGAGATGAGGCATTATGTACATTATTTACATTATTCGAACTATTGCCATCATCTCTGTCGCCATATTCATTACAACGTTTCGGCCCAACAGTATCTGTCTATATTTCTGAGATAAGGTATTATGTACATTATTTACATTATTCGAACTATTGCCATCATCTTTGTCGCCATATTTATTTCAACGTTTCGGCCTTTCAGTATCTCTCTATATTTTTGAGATGAGGTATTATGTACATTATTTACATTATTCGGACTAGTGACTTCATATTTGTCACCATATCTATTACAACGTTTCTGCCGTTGTACGCTCCGGCGTTCTTCAGATGGTTGGAATGTCGAACTGAACCCTTTGTTTCGCTCACTGGCGTAGAGTGTTCTAGTTCCACGTGCCATATTTAATGGATGTCACTTATCAGGTATCTCCTGTTACTTCCCCTCTGAAAGATGAGGACAATAGTCCGAATAATGTAAATAATGTACATATTACCTCATCTCAGAAACCCAGACAGATATTGAAGAAAGCTGTCAAAGTGGGGGGTTTTGTGTGTGTGTGTATTCTCAACTACGTTTCGAGCAGTATCTTCTGTGTAATATACACCCTGGCCATTTTCAAAATGAACAACTAGATTAACCACTCTCAGATGCCTCTTGTGGATTACGAAGCCCAAGATGGTCTAGATTGACTTGTTGGAGGACATATCTCTGCCTAACCAATTAACTATACATAGAGAATGCAATATTGAATGGAGTGAAAGTTTTGCAAAACAATTCTTTCTTAAAATTTTTATTTCAGTTTCGCTTTTCGTCTCGACTCGAAATGATATCGTCTACTTCAGGAATCTCCACTAATTCACCGAAAAAGAGAATACCGTGATGATAAAATGACCCAAACTAGATGAAAACAAAATATCGTCTTAATGTTTATGTTATTATTGAGCGAAAAGGCCAAAGTATTTTTTTAAATTATTTTATGAATTTTGTTCACCATTTTTAGAACATTCGAAATGTTAATTAATATTCTTTTTTGTCTCATCAGCGGAATACCATTACAAAGCATGTCTTAACCCGGTGCCTTGTTTTGGAAGTGACAGTTAAATCGATGTATTGACAGGGGAAGTCATCGGACCGCAGAATAGAAGTGACATATTTTTCTCGAATCTAAAGCGAAGTAATTTAACTACACAGTCATTTAAAAAAAAAAATGAACAAATACTTTCAGCAATCTTATATTTTATAATTTTTTTTCCTTTTTTATGTAATTTAGCTTTTTAATCTTACTTTTGAAGTTAAAATTATTATAAAATTTAAAATGCGAACAATAAGATAAATTTAAAGTTTCTTAACTGTTATACTGGTGGGAGTTGGTTTCAAACATTCTCGTCGCCACTGTTATATTCCACTAAAGAAAGAAACACATAACACCAGGTGGATACTAGAAAAAAGCTTTATTGTACACAACCAGTACAATATGAATCTAGTACTGAGTGCCACTAATTGAAATGTCGGACGCGCTTGCGTCCTCTCTATCACACTTCTCTCTCTGTTCAAATCTCTCGTAGACAGTAGACTTCATAGGTACTTAATAACTATATTGTAATCATTAATGGGTGTAACTGGTTATTCCATTACCTCAATAACTGAGAGTGAGATAAAGTTTCATAAGAGAGGTACCTAATTTTTTCGTAAATCTCTTATAAAAATTTAAGGTATTATTTTTTATTTATTATTAATTTTTATATCTCAGTTATAAAAAAATTCACAACTGATATAATATAAAAAATAATAATGAAAAATAATGCCATAAAGAAGATATATACCTAATAATTATAGGTACCTTTCTCATTTTTATATGTTATTTACTTAACTTGATAATATTTAGTTTCTCTTATATTTTATATTAATTGTTCTGTTTCCGTCACTAGAAATGAAACTAAAGAATAATTGCCGTACGTCTCTCATCGAAAATGTTATATATTCCGTGCTAATAGCAATATATACTTGAAAAACACGCTGGATAAAATAAGTAAAGGTTTATTGTAAAAAACAATACAATAAGAATAAAGGTAACAGCTATGCACAAGGTCGTCACAAGTCAATCCAGTAATGAGTGCTACTATTGGAAAACCGGTTGTTCTCGCGTAAGTCTGAGTCATACTCAACAGATCCAAGCTGGTAATATTTACCAATCTCCCCACAGGGAAGGATGTGGCACAAGGTCGAATTTAATATGGAGTAATCCGAGGCTGTAAGCTCGGCCCAAAATTCCCCGTAAACCCCGCATAAATGGGTTCGGGTTTGTCTATCTCCCCGGACGAGAATCTGCCCTTTGGCATAGACTCGTCCAGGTTCTTCTCTGCCCGAAGACAGAGAGTTCGACAACAGCTGAGTTACAGATCCCAGTTAGTCTCTGTAGTCCGTTGACGTACAGATACTTACAAGTAGTTACTACCTATAGTGTAGTCACTCATGGGGTGACAGCGTATTCATTACATCAGAAAAAATAATAAGTTAGTTATATTAAAAAAATAAATTAAAATATTTATTAAAATAGGACTTAAAAGAATAAAAACCTTTGAAAATGCGAAGATCATGCTGAACATCATCGTCGCATTTTCAAAACTAAGTCAGTGAAATCAACACATGTTCGCATTACGAAAATAACGTTTTCTGTGTTCTGTGCTGTCAGGAGAAACTGTTAAGATCACTTAGGATTATCCATATCGTTGTAAAAGGTTTTTATGCAGACATATAACAGTGTAACATTCTTTTTTAAAATACGTTTGGGCCGCAGATTGTAATATGCTTTCAAATTTATGATGTGTAAAGAACGACACATATAATTTAATAACTGCATCTCCTTACCTGCACGGACTTATACTTAATTTTAAATATATAACAATATAGATAAATTTGATAATTTATAAAACTATTTTGTTTTGATTTGATTACATGTTTCGTCAGAGCAGAACGAAATATATATGTGTGTATGTGTGTGTGTTTGCTTCAATATTAAATTGTTAATACTTTTTCGCTTCTCGGCGAGAATGAACAAAATTGTGCGACTTTCCATAAAAGCCGTTAATTTAATTCATATTGGTTTATTTCCTTTTCAATTTTCTGGTTTTCTCGAGAAAAAAATTCATATTCTCCAAGCTTTTCTGCGTTGAATTTGAGGTGAATCACTATCCAAATTCTTCAAACAAAGTTTTATAAATATACCCAATTTAACACTGAAAACACAGACAAACCTAACCTATATGAATCTTTTACTTTAAACCCCTTCTGAGAAAATAGATAAGCATTTACGTTAAATTCAATACAGAAGAGCTGTATGTATCTTTTACTTTCAACCCCTTCTGAAGAAATTTGTTTATTTATCCCGAGCGAAGGACGTCAGCTTAGTTTAACATTGAAGTACACACCCACAAACACACAGACATGTTCGCTTTGTAAACAAGTCAATAAAACAGTTTCCTAATAAAATAGTGAAACTTTGTCAGGATTATATATCCTACACATACACACGCACACACACACACACACACATACATACGTACATACATACATCCACACACATATGGGAAGTGAGAGGAAGAGATATTCATAGAAAGAATTTCAGCAAGACACATAATACTTCAATGCATAAATATATATCTTCCACAGAACTACATTTAGACAAATAGAAATATATTCATACTCATTCTCCTGATCTCCCTCCTTTATATCTATCTCGCTATATCTAATTTTTTTCTATTTTTATTTCTTTTTCTAACATAGTAACTAATTCATTTTGTTCTGAACCTTTGAGTCATTGAGATACATAGCACTGGAATTACTGATGTATATATCTCCCCGCCAATTGTATATATATATATTATTAGAGCTTCCATTATTTTTAGAAACACAAATATATTAACTGCATCCACTTGCAAAAAAAGACTAAAAATAATGGAAGCTCTAATAATAAAAAAAAAAAAAACCAACTCTTAACAATATCAACTATGAACAAAGCCACAATGTGCTAACCGTATTCGGAAACTAAAACATCACTACCACACACTGAACATACATAGAACACACACTCTACTAAGCTGATAATTGAACCATCCTTGATAATGGCTAAAGGTATAGCCGAAAGCGCTCGAAACACAGAACATTCGGACAGTTCTTACACACTCTTTGTCCAGAAAAGAAAGCTCTTGTCAGAACACAAGAAAAATTAAATAAAAAGCTCAACTGTAGTACCTTGTCTGTCGTTTTAATGAAACATGCATAAAGGAAGGATTGCTGCCTAAATATACAAATATATATATATATATATATATATATATTATATTATATATGTGCGGTAATTATTAGAAAGCGCTCAATATCAGTGATAGAGCTAACACTCTTAGTTTTATGGGTTTCACGGCCTGAACATATATATATATATATATATATATATATATATATATATATATATATATATATATATACAGTTGCGGCCAAAATGTTCGGAACGGAATTGTTTTCGTCAGAAATGTAGGTATAAGTTTTTATCAAAGTTGTTTTATATTTTATAATTTTCAAAGACAATAAATACCAAATTATTTGTTATTGTCTGAGATTTTGGTGTAATTTGAGAGGATAATACAAAAGTTATGGATGATTTAGTGATTTACTACAAAACTCATGGTGACCAAAATGATCAGAACGTTTGTTTTACTCCGTGTTTTAGTATATTTAACTGGCGAACTCTACTTTTTTAATTTGTTTACGTGACGGTTTGTTTACGAAACATAAGTAAGAATATCTGCAGTGTACTTTGTTAATATAATGCCACTTACTCCGTTACCAATTCGTCAGCAGATTATTAAGCTTCGAAAGAAGGATAATTAAAGTATTGGGTCTATTGCAAAGATTGTTAACAAGTCAAAAAGTGTTGTTCACGGTATTCTTAAGGTCTACGATGATTGTGGTTCGTGTGAAGCAAGAAAGTCTACAGGTAGGCCAAGAAAAAACGCATACATAAACACACACACATATACACCTATATGCACAATAAATGCACATCCATACATACACATTTTTATATTTTTACTGATTAATTATTGCGTTTAAAAACTGGGTTTGTTTATATCATAAGTATTAATTGTAGGAAATTAGATTTATGATTAAGCTTCTTTATTATTGAAAGAATGTATGTTTATATATCTATAATTATACACCTGTGTATACGAATATGTCATGTACACATGTATTTGGGCGCGTATATAAGCATACGTAAGGTATATATGTACACACAAACGCGCGTATGCTGGTACATATAAACTTAACTCTGTGCTTATCACATGAAAATCCACAGTTTAATGCCGACTATCAGATTTTCCTATCCTGACAGAATTGCAGAGTACTTAAGTCCGTTCTATGATAAAATGGTCAGGTCTAAGGTTGGAATTATGAGGTACATGAGATAGCACTAGTAGAAAGTATTTCGCTGAATTGGCCAGGCATATAATATTGTAAGAGGCGAAAGTATTTCGTGTGCCATATCTGACAAAATGGATGCAGTAACCAGGATGTTTTACAAAGACATCTGCGGGCATAGATGCTCATTTCAACGTTCAAGGAATCAAATTTTTCTGTAAAAAATGTGGGTGCTATCACCAAAAGACGCATATAGACATACACACACACACACACACACACACACACACACACACACATATATATATATATATATTTACTTAAAGAATTAGGAGATGAGTTCAATCCGCTAGCTTGGTTTCAACCTTATTGTATCCGCAGGCGATTCATGTCAAATGACTTAAAGCTATATTAAAAATAACCTAATGAACGCTATTTTATTTTTAAAAAATAAACAAACGCCTGACTTTGAGCGTGATAGAAATGTAGGAGAATTATATGGAGAAAGAATCATATATATATATATATATATATATATATATATATGTAGAGTGAGAGAGAGAGAGAGAGAGAGAGAGACGTTTACTCGTATCGGTTTTTTTTCTTTGGGCTTCAAACCTGCATCTGTGCGATTTTTTTCGACAGACTTTCATGTTTGTAGCTCTTTCTTTTTTTAAAACGTTTTTTCCCCTCGAAATTGATTTGATTATTGGCAAATCAAAATTCGAGGGTTTTTCAAACAGTATAGTTATCTATATTTGTATCTATCTATCTATCTATCTATCTATCTATCTATCTATCTATCTATATATATATATATATATATATATATATATATATATATAAAAGATAAAATAAGATAATTCTAAGGAGCCAGGCAAATCTACATAGGTTTCACCTTAATGGATCTTCAGGGTATATATATATATATCTTCAGGTATATATATATATATATATATATATATATATATATATATATATATATATATATATATTTTGCTATTATGTAGCAAAAAAATTTTTTGGTAATAACTATAACAGAAAAAGAGGAATGTTTGCAGATTTTTAAAGAGAAAAGCCTTCTGAGTCTTGAAAGTTTTAATCACATTTTAAATGGATATTTCATATTTCCATACAGAATTAGCCTATTTTCTATCAGGGGATTTAAACGAGAGAGGAAAATATGAGAAGACTTCTGAAACTGGAAGTATAAAGAGTTTAATTTGCCTAAGTTTTATGCAGAATTTGAAAATAGAAAATGCTTATGTAGAGATACAACGGGCGATTTACACCCTTGTTCGAAACGAAGTCTCGTGTGTCACGCAACAACTGATGACTGACGTCAGTTCATAGTGGGTCGAGAGTCATTTGCTAATTATTTCACCTTGAGGTCTAGACAGTTCTGTCCAAGAGAGTTACTATTTATTACGCCTGAAGTCAAGACCTCTCGGCCAGTTTCTCTGTAGGCTGCGAAGATGACATGTTACAAGCCCACAGCGGTAA
>CAHIKZ030001100.1:237500-247500 GCA_903632075.3 Acanthosepion pharaonis | reverse complement strand
CTCTGAATTTGAAACCGAAGAAAAAAAAAATCAATAGGAAAGAACTCCAGCAGTTTACAGATAAAATAGAAGCGGAATGTGTGGAGAGCTATGATTGCCTACGATCTGAATGGATTTAGGAAATTAAAAAAAAATCCATGTTCTCTGTTAAATTATATTTTATATAAACTTATTTAACGTCTAATTTTATATATATATATATAAATCGATTCTCCCATCGGGTTCGACGTATCGGGGTCAAGCAGATCAGTTTCCAGGAAACTGACAGCCCGACACCGGCACATGAGATTCGATTATAGTCGTGAAGTCTTCGTGCAGGACCATCCACACTTTTGGAAGGGCCGAATACAGAGACCTAGTGCACAGGGTCTTGAATTCAGAGTTGTCCTTCTCCTAGACCAGTTGCCACCCAAGGCTATAGAACCCAGTCTGTCCTGCTATTTAACCAATAGCTGGAGGGAGAAGAATAGGATTCACACCTTTCCCAAGGGTATTAGCACGTAAGTGAATGTAATGGATTCAACCTGGATTCGAACTCGGCTCTGCGATTCCACAATCCAAGCCGATATCCATTACCCCACCGTGCGTTGTATTTTACTCACGTTTTTAATTATTAAATATAAGCATATCATTATTTGGTTTTTATTTATTCATTGATTTGTATTTTTACAGCTTATCAACCTTTTACTGGTTATTTAGAGCCATAATGTATTTTTAGATTGAAATTATTTTTGCGGGGATAATGATGATTTACAAGTCCTACTAATTTGCCCATAGCTTCAGGGGAGGAGAAGAAGATTTATAGATTCCCCAGGGGTATTTGCACGTAAGTATTTAACGAACTGAAATTAGCACTCGGCATTCTGGTTTTCAATTCCGAGCCGTTTTCATGTTCATGGACACCACCCTCACATTGCAAAGCAGTTACTCATCTAAGTACTGACCGGGCTCAACTATGCTTATCTTCTTGATCGTATGAGAACCAGTGTTTTAAAATGTTATAGCCGTAAGCCTCACAGTATTATTTGATATTGCACGGTTGATGAACATTATGAATCACAAACTCTATACGTTTCATTAGCTCAGAAGATGACGCCAGAGTTTCAAAAGCAAACAGATCAACGCCACGATTATATTTTACTTTGCAAAGATGTTTCTCCAGAAGTAACTTTGCAAACAAATTAGGTTCTTACCTGGCAGTTATAATACGTTTAAAATAAACACATTTATCCATAGGGTTATTTTTTCCTTGAATTTTCGTAACTATGTTTAGCGTAAATGCATTTTCAATCTTTCTATTAGAAATGTATATACGCTGACACTGCCCTGAAAGAAAGAATAATATTTGCTTGTAGAACTCTCTTCCGGAATATTGCTTGCCAGTCAACTTTGATCTTCGAAAATTTAAATGCAATGCCGATCGTTATCTTCTTAAATTTTTATTGTCCTCTCACTGTAACAATATTTTTATCACATTCTCTCACACTCAGTAACCCCCTCTTGTGTCTTAGTGGCATTATTGCCTTGTGCGGTGTGAAAGGATTAAAAATCGAAAGAAACGTTAGCGCATTACAAAGATATTCTTAACTGCCACATCGCTTAAATGTTTTCCCTTAAACGGCAATTTATTCTGGCTCAATCTAATCAATGCAGCAGTATTTTTCCGATGATAATGTTCGCCTGAAGATGATTGAAATGTTCGTATATGTAAAATCGAGTTAATTGCATAAGTAATTCTCCTAGACTACTTATTCAGAGAATATAGATTTAGTAGCGTAATTACTTGAATATTGCGGTAAGTTACAATTAAACTATTAAAATAAAATTCATTAATTCAATAACCAACAAAATGTTTTGAAACTCTAGCTAAAACTATGAATATCAAAACGAGAAAAATATCCCTACTCGACGACGAAGACATTTGGGATGTAATTTGAATAAAACTAACTATTCAACCAATGCTAAAATGAATTATAGAATATTAAACATTTTAAACATAAATTCAAAGATTAGAATGAAGTTTGCAACAATTGTATAAATTAGGAAATGCCTTTTGTATGTTATAAAGTAATCTATAACACATTAATATATTAAGTTATATACGTTTATTAAAACAAATGGAAATAAATGATTTTCAAAAGTATGTTACTCTCACTGTTTAAAGAAATGGAATTAAATCATTTTAATGCCCATCCTCATAAGAATAACAGGTTATAGGAAGAAACCTATGACTAATATATGCATTTTTCCAAACATATAAACCAGGTTTCTTAAAACTATAATTAATAGGTGATTTTTATTTTAATTTTTTATGATTAATACGAGATTTTATATCAATTTTTTTTTAATTAATACTAGATTTATATATTCACTTTTACAGTTAATATCAAATGTAATATTTATAGAGAGTATATTTTTTTATTTTAATTTTTTAATTAATGCCAGATTAATTGTAATATTTATAGAGAGTATATGATTTTTGTTTTACTTTTATAATTAATAACAGATTAATTGTAATATTTATAGATAGTATATGGTTTTTGTTTTAATTTTATAATTAATACAAGATTTTAATTTTTGTAAATATTAACACATTTTTATTGTATTATTTTATAATCAATACAGGATTTTTCAATTTTCTTTCTTAGTGGTAAATATTTTCATTGAAAATAATACAATTGTTACCTGATTTGATGTTTGAAATTAATTGGTTAAAGCGTATTTTTAAGAACTACGCTGTAGGGTTTATTCTGAAGTATTTATATCGTTGCGCGCGCACACACGCACATACACACGCACACGCATACACAAATACACGCACAGACACAAACATACACACACACACACACACACACACACACACACACATATATATATATATATATATATATATATATATATATATATATATATTATTTATTTAAAAATATGATTCCAAATCGCGACATAAAAGTCCCATGTTTCAAAACAAGAGCCAAAAACTTCAATATAATTATTTAAATTATTCAAATTAAATTGAGTTAAAATAAGCTCTGTAACACGTAAATTTCAGAAACACGTTATTCCATAAAAAATTTCGCTTGAAGATGGAACAGAGCTTATTTTAACTCAATTTAATTTAAATAATTTAAATAATTATATTGAAGTTTTCATTCTAGTTTTGAAACATGGAACTTCTTATGTCGCGATTTGGAATCATATTTTTAAATAAATAATTATATTATGCTCTACTTTTGTATCGAGCACTATTTTTTAAAAATAATAACAAAAATACTAAGGGACTTTTGGATTATTTACCTAACCAGTTCCTTCCTATTTTCTATATATTTTCACACACACACACACACACACACACACACACACACACATATATATATATATATATGTGTGTGTGTGTGTGTGTGTGAGAAGGAATCGAATCCAATTGCGAGGATGGCAACATTCAATTTAAATGAGAGCTCAATACAATCGTAAAGCAATATTCTTTATTGTAGTCTTTTAAATTTAATGTTACATTCGTCGGAATTGGATTCGATTCGAAGGTAGCGATTTTCACATGTTTTGATGTAATATCCCAATATATATATATATATATATATATATATATATATATATAAAGAGTTTGGATTAGTTTTTAAATTTCAATATAAAATCATTCTATAACCAGTTACCTACCAACGCATGAGGAAGTACAATCATAGCATGAAAGATTTTGTGTAACGACACTATTTGCATCGTTAGGAATATTGTCCTCACCTTTGTTGTCATATTTATCACAATGTTTCAGCCGTTGTATGCTCCGGCCTTCTTCAGCTGGTTGGACTGTCGAACTGAACCCTTAATTCGCTCGCCGGGGTAAACTGTTCTAGTTCCACGTGCCATGTCTATCGGATGTCAATTATCAGAGGATATGGGAGAGTCCACACACACACACACACACACACACACACACACACACACACACACATATATATATATATATATATATATATATTGAGTTTCAAATTATTAACGATTATTATTATTTTTGATTTTGTACAAAAACTCCCTGTTGTAATTTAATGACTTTTTCACAGTGTAATAGGTATAGATATATACGCTCGCTGTTTAAAAACTGTATTATTCCGCTCAACAGGAGACAAACGATGGTCATTTGCAATATTGGCACGATAGAGAAGTGTTCCAGACGAGTGTCATTATAATCGTGCAATTATGAGTCGTAAATGTAACTTGACCCCTTCTGAGAAAGATATTATAACATCTGGAATTTCCAAAGGCAAATCTACATTAGAAATATCCAAAATAATTGGAAGATATCATGAAAATGTGAAAAGATTTGTTTCAGCTCCTACAAAGGTACGGAAGGAGACCGATAAGGGTCGCTCACGGGTAGTTTCCCGACGTTTTTTGTTACGAATGAAAAGTGAGGCTTCGTACAGCACTTTTTAGGAGCATTGGAGAAAAAACAATGTCCAGAAGTACACGCTATCGTCTTCAGGAAAAGTTTGGCACATCAGTGAGACCAGTAACAAAGCCTCGATTGACAAAAGTACACATACAAATGCGTTTGAAATGGACAAATGAGAACAAGAAGGTCGATTTCTCGAAAGTTCTGTTCACAGATGAAAGTTGGTCAACACTTGATGGCCCCGAGGTTGGAGCGAAGTTTGGGTCGTAAATAGACGATATCGTCATAACAATTGACACGCCAACAAAGCGAAGGAGGTATTATAATTTGGGATGAGATTATTGGATATATCTTGGTTGGTCCGTGGAGAGTGTCTGACGGTACGAAAATAACCGCAGATGCTTATATAGCCTTCCTCAAAGAACACCTGGAATCTTGGCTAAAAAAGAAAGAATAACCTTCAGGTGAACCATCGTATTTATGCAAGGTAATGCTTCTTCGCATTCAGCGCATAATGTTATGGAGTACTTACAAAAACTAGGCTTCAGTAAACCTCGGAAAATGAACTGATCGGTCACTTCTACAAATTTAAACACAATTGAAAACTTATGGAGCATTCTGAAGTGACATGCTTACAATAATGGACGTCAATTTAGAAGCAAGGATGACTTATGTCAGGAAATAAACAACGCATCACGTGAAATTACGTCAGAGGATATGAAGAAAATGTTCGATGCACCCACGCCTTTTCCAAGTCATTTTAAGAAAAGAATCTCATATTAATCAAATCCACTCTCCTATTTTTTTTTAACTCTATTTACTTCTTTATTGCGATTTAATTTCATCTTAGTTACTGCATGTATCCATAAAAATCTGTAAGTGAAGCAATTGAAGTGTTATTTTCTTTTACAGGTGTTTTTATTACACCTCGCTAATAATTTGACACTCTAAGAAAATTAGTTAAATGACCTCAACATCTGTTCCTTCTTTTAGAACCTTAAAGTTTATATATATATATATATATATATATATATATATATATATTGTGTGTGTTTAGGAAGAAGTCCTTCTTTATGCATGTTTCATTAAAGACGACAGAACAGGTACTGCGAATAAGCATTCTATTTAATATTTCTTCCATTCGAAAAGGGTTTTCTTTTCTGCACACAGTGTATCTACAAACTGTCCAAATTTTCTGTAATTCTGAAAGCTTTAGACTATACTTTTTAGCCATTATCAAGGATGATTTCATTTTTGATTTTTAATTGAATGTATGGTTTGAATGTATGTTTCTATATTTATAGGGATATTTTTTTTATTTTCTGAATGTAGTTCGAACATTGTGGCCGTGTTCATAATTAATATTATTGAGTGATTGACTTTTATTTTTAATTATTAAGGCTTCCATTCTTTTTAATATTTTTTTATATGTGGGTGAGGTTATTTTAGTTGTATTTTCTACTAGTATGTTACGGATGGAGGAATTCGAGGGTGGATGTAATGCTGTAATTAGTGGGTATATATGGGGTAAGGACTTCATTAAGTAATTTTGATAGCTCATAGATAAGAGTTGGGGGCTGAGAAATGATTGGTCGTAGCGGGTATCCGGGTTTATACGTTTATATACAGGGTGCGGCTGGTATTTGAGGATATAAAGATTTAAGATAATACTGCTTCCCACGAACTTCTAATGCTTTTATTTCTCAGAAATCAAGAATTGAAAAGCCTATGATAACAAATGAAAAGCATGCTGTGTTTGTAGCATTAAAGGCTGATCCTAGCAATTTGGATATTGCACGTTTCCTCAGAGTTGCAAGATCGTTTGTCCACAAGATATGTAAAGAGTCAGAAGCCGCTGACAGTTCCCCAATGTCTGTATCAAAACGTAAAAGACATTCTGCACGTTCTGATAAAGTGAGAATATCCAAATTTATTCAGGAAGTCAAGCAGACAATTGATGATAACCGAGGTCAATCAATTAGGTCAGATGCCAAAAAGCTGCATGTATCTGAAAAAAAAAACAATCAGAAAGAGTGTTCATGAAGACATTCAATACGAGTCTTACGGGATGAAGAGAGGTCAATTTATGTCTGGAAAAACAAAAGAAAACCGTTTAAACAGATCCAAAAGGATTTTAAACAAACTTAAAAATCCTTCAGAAGCTGGTGTGATTCGGTTTTTCTCAGATGAAAAAAAATTTGCTTAAGATCAAAAACTTAACAGAAGAAATGACAGATGATATATATATATTGTGTGTACTGAGGCAGCATCTTTTCATTCATACACGTTTCATTAAATAATATGGACAAGTGTTGTCTATTTATTTTATGCAAAACACTTTTCATAACGTCTAATAAGTTTAATAACATTATCATTGAATGAAGAAAGAAATTCACGATATTGATTCATATTTTTTAATACAATCTAAGCTTTCGGCTTACATAAGCCATTATCAAAGATGTCAATTACAACATATTAAGTAATATACGGACAAGACACTGATGACAGTCTGTGAATGTTTACATAGATGATCTCTAAGCAACGATAAACGTTTCTGCTTTTATCATGCGTTCAGTACTGGGTCCAACATTTAGCAATTTCTACATGTCGAACCTTGAAAATAAGATATTTACCGATTTTAAAAAACCATCAATCTACCTAAGATACGTTGATGATATTCTTATGTTAGTTAAAAATACAGATGAAATACTTCAACTTCAAAAACGGTTCCAAAATAATTCTGTCCTTAAATTCACATATGAACTCAATACTACTAATAAAATCCCCTTCCTTGACATATTGATAAACACAAATAATAACAAATTTACTATTTCGCCATACAAAAAAACCTACAAGCATAAATTCATGTACACATAACTACAAGAGCGAATGCACATATTACTACAAAATAGCAATTATAAAGAATCTAATACATCGTGCAGAAACTAATTCATCCACAAAACAGATTTTTTACAGTGAACTAAAGAATATAAAACAGACACTTATTAATAATAGCTTTCCAAATATATAGTTGATGAACAAATAAGATGCTTTCTTAGAAATCTCAATAATAAGCAATTTGTACATAATACTGCTTCTACTGATCTCAAACATATTAATCTCCTATATCGTAATCAATTATAAACAAGATGAAAGTATACTAAAAAATTTAGTAAATACTAATATATCAACAACTGATCCTAGCAAAAAAAATAAATTAATCATATACTACACTAAATCTAGTATATCCAACTTAATTCTTCGCAATGATTCTTCTCCCCCGGTTAGCGATTTGCAAAAAAACAACATAAATTATAAATTCAGATGCCCTTTGGGAGATTGTATCTCCAACGATTTAAATAATGTTTATGTTGGTCCCACCACAAACTCGATTTCACGACGCTTGACACTACATTGGAATGAAAACTCTAACATTTTAGGCATTTAAAACAACATGCCTGCCCGCACACACAATTCCGTAAAATATTTGTTGAAAACACAATTATACTTCGACATGAAAACAATAGACAAAAACTAAAAATCCTTGAAGCATTATACATTAAACAGTTGAAACCCAACCTAAACAAAATCAACTATGGAATCTCTACAAATATCCTTAAATGTCTGTAGTTGGTGACGGAGGCCATTGGTTTGTGCCAACTTGTTCCCATACTTCATACTTCTCCAATTCCCTCTCGCGTGGTCATGGGTGACGTCATGAGATGCGGTGCGATTTTCGCTTCCAGCGTCTTATATGCACGTATTTATCGTTCCTTAGAGATCATCTATGAAAACATTCACAGACTGTCATCAGTGTCTTGTCCGTATATTGCTTAATATGTTGTAATTGACATCTTTGATAATGGCTTATGTAAGTCGAAAGCTTAGATTGTATTAAAAATATGGATCAATATTGTGAATTTCTTTCTTCGTTTAATGATAATGTTATTAAACTTATTAGACGTTATGAAAAGAGTTTACATAGAATAAATAGACAACACTTGTCTATATTATTTAATGAAACGTGTATGAATATATATATATATATATATATATATATATATATATATATATATATATATATGCGGGAGCACGTAATCTTCTATATATTTACGTGAGTATTCAATAAAAGGAATGACACTATTAAATTCATCGCATAAGTCAATCTTTTAAGTGCGGTGCAATATAATAAATATCACATTAGTATTTAGTCACTTGCATTATGATTTTGTTTTTATTATTTCAGAATAATTCCGTTCTTTTCCTTGGAATTCTTAAAACTTTATGAAATCGTGTTTTCATAATAATGATACATCTTCATGAACTAATAAGTTTTTTTCATCTTACTCTTCGCGTATCTCTCTTCCAGTTGTATCTCCGTGTGTCTCATTTCAATAAAAAGCGGCTAACATTTCCCTTGTCATGGAGAATTGTTTAGCAAATGTAAATATCTAAATATGGTATTTGTAAAATCATTATATCCTAATAGAAAATGCATATTGGAACTAAGTTTGCTCACTACCGTAAATGCCCATTTATCACCCTTTCCTTATTAACCAGTCATACTGTAGAGATCAAAAGGGTGATTATCTCCCTTTGGGATTAAATGAATTGCCTACCTTCACGTGACAACTGTTGAATGACGTCATTTCTCAGATTGACGAACGGCAGTTGCTATTTAGCTAGCCTAGAACCAAGACTTGCCTGTTCACGCCACTCACTATGTAGACAACAGAGAAGCAACACACGAGAAAGGAATGCTCATGACCTCACCAGGTACATAGAGGACACCACCGATCCACCCGTTTTCCTTTCGGGAAATATTATAAGTAAGACAATTTTGCTCTTCGCACCTTCAACACTGCTTTTTGTATGCATATGATATAATTTCTCTGTGTATGAGAAATTAGTGATGAGTATATATGCGTCGGTAAAAAAAAACCTTTGAGAACAATGCATGCTCGTTGTTCTTTTTGTTTTTTTTGTTATTCTCTTTCGTCCGTGGAGATGATACTTTATAATAATGCCTATAATGGGGAAATGACGACTGGAGATACATTCTCTTCCCTCCATCACTAAATTAGGACTTCAGACTTAGCCATTCAACTATCAAAAATAATCGGAATAAGATAAATAATTTTCTCCAAATTGACTTATCGTTAAAATAAAAGACTAACGATATTCATCACCCCCCCCACACGAGGGTGTCATGTGGCACAAGGCCTTTTTAACGTGGGCATTCCCGAGCCATTAGGCTCGGCCAAAAAATAGCCCATTTGAACCCGTATAAACGGGTTCTGGGCCGGTTTTACCTCCCCGAAGTTGATTCCGCCCTTCAGCGTAGCCTCCTTCGGGTTCCTCCCGCCCGTAGGAAGAGAGTTAAACCGAACAGTCGGTTCAGAGGTGAAAAGACAAAAAAGACTAACCGTTACAACTTTACATCAAGCAGAAATTAAGTCACCTTATAAGTACATATACTCTATTGATTACGATGAATTCTTTGTTGTATTCAAATTTGACTTAAATTATTAAAGATAGTCGTGAACTTGGAATTTTCATTGCAGCGCCATAATGAACAGATTTCCATATCTG
>CAHIKZ030001100.1:0-232500 GCA_903632075.3 Acanthosepion pharaonis | reverse complement strand
AAGAAGAGGAAGAAGAAGAAGAAGAAGAAGAAGCAGAAGAAGAAGAAGAAGAGGAAGAAGATACAGAAGAAGAAGCAGCAGCAGTAGAAGAAGAAGAAGAAGAAGAGGAAGGAGAAGCAGAAGAAGAAGAAGTCGAAGAAGAAGAAGGAGAAGCAGAAGAAGAAGAAAAAGAAGAAGAAGATACAGAAGAAGAAGCAGCAGCAGTAGAAGAAGAAGAAGAAGCAGCAGCAGTAGAAGAAGAAGAAGAAGAAGAAGAGGAAGGAGAAGCAGAAGAAGAAGAAGAAGAAGAAGAAGAAAAAGAAGAAGAAGAAGAAACAGAAGAAGATACAGAAGAAGAAGCAGCAGAAGAAGAAGAAGAAGAAGAAGAGGAAGGAGAAGAAAGAAGAAGAGGAAGAAGAAGAAGAAGAAGAAGAAGAAGCAGAAGAAGATACAGAAGAAGATACAGAAGAAGAAGCAGCAGCAGTAGAAGAAGAAGAAGAAGAGGAAGGAGAAGAGAAGAAGAAGAAGTCGAAGAAGAGGAAGGAGAAGAAGAAGAAGAAGAAAAAGAAGAAACTGAAGAAGATACAGAAGAAGAAGAAAAGCAGCAGTAGAAGAAGAAGAAGAAGAAGAAGAAGAAGCAGAAGAAGATACAGAAAAAGATACAGAAGAAGAAGCAGCAGCAGAAGAAGAAGAAGAAGAAGAGGAAGGAGAAGCAGAAGAAGAAGAAGTCGAAGAAGAGGAAGGAGAAGAAAGAAGAAGAAGAAGAAGAAAAGAAGAAGAAGAAACTGAAGAAGATACAGAAGAAGAAGCAAGCAGAAGAAGAAGAAGAAGAAGAGGAAGGAGAAGAAGAAGAAGAAGAGGAAGGAGAAGAAGAAGAAGAAGAAGAAGAAGAAGCAGAAGAAGAAGAAGAAGAAGATACAGAAGAAGAAGCAGCAGAAGAAGAAGAAGAAGAAGAAGAAGAGGAAGGAGAGCAGAAGAAGAAGAAGAAGAAGAGGAAGGAGAAGAAGAAGAAAAAGAAGAAGAAAAGAAGAAGAAGATACAGAAGAAGAAGCAGCAGCAGAAGAAGAAGAAGAAGCAGCAGCAGTAGAAGAAGAAGAAGAAGAAGAAGAAGGAGAAGAAGAAGAAGAAGAAGAAGAAGAAGAAGAAGAAGAAGAAGAAGATAGAAGAAGAAGCAGCAGAAGAAGAAGAAGAAGAAGGGGAAGGAGAAGCAGAAGAAGAAGAAGTCGAAGAAGAAGGAGAAGAAGAAGAAGAAGAAGAAGAAAAGAAGAAGAAGATACAGAAGAAGAAGCAGCAGCAGAAGAAGAAGAAGAAGAAGCAGCAGCAGTAGAAGAAAGAAGAAGAAGAAGAGAAGGAGAAGCAGAAGAAGAAGAAGAAGAAGAAGAAAAAAGAAGAAGAAGAAGAAACAGAAGAAGATACAGAAGAAGAAGCAGCAGCAGTAGAAGAAGAAGAAGAAGAAGAGGAAGGAGAAGCAGAAGAAGAAGAGGAAGAAGAAGAAGAAGAAGAAGAAGAAGCAGAAGAAGATACAGAAGAAGATACAGAAGAAGAAGCAGCAGCAGTAGAAGAAGAAGAAGAAGAGGAAGGAGAAGCAGAAGAAGAAGAAGTCGAAGAAGAGGAAGGAGAAGCAGAAGAAGAAGAAGAAGAAAAAGAAGAAGAAGAAACTGAAGAAGATACAGAAGAAGAAGCAGCAGCAGTAGAAGAAGAAGAAGAAGAAGAGGAAGGAGAAGCAGAAGAAGAAGAAGAAGAAAAAGAAGAAGAAGAAACTGAAGAAGATACAGAAGAAGAAGCAGCAGCAGAAGAAGAAGAAGAAGAAGAAGAAGAGGAAGGAGAAGCAGAAGAAGAAGAGGAAGGAGAAGAAGAAGAAGAAGAAGAAGAAGAAGAAGAAGAAAAGAAGAAGAAGCAGAAGAAGATACAGAAGAAGATACAGAAGAAGAAGCAGCAGCAGTAGAAGAAGAAGAAGAAGAAGAGGAAGGAGAAGCAGAAGAAGAAGAGGAAGGAGAAGAAGAAGAAGAAGAAGAAGCAGAAGAAGATACAGAAGAAGAACAGAAGAAGAAGCAGCAGTAGAAGAAGAAGAAGAAGAAGAGGAAGGAGAAGCAGAAGAAGAAGAGGAAGGAGAAGAAGAAGAAGAAGAAGAAGAAGAAGCAGAAGAAGATACAGAAGAAGATACAGAAGAAGAAGCAGCAGCAGTAGAAGAAGAAGAAGAAGAAGAGGAAGGAGGAGCAGAAGAAGAAGAAGTCGAAGAAGAGGAAGGAGAAGCAGAAGAAGAAGAAGAAGAAAAAGAAGAAGAAGAAACTGAAGAAGATACAGAAGAAGAAGCAGCAGCAGTAGAAGAAGAAGAAGAAGAAGAAGAAGAAGAAGAAGGAAGGAGAAGCAGAAGAAGAAGAAGAAGAAGAAAAAGAAGAAGAAGAAGAAACAGAAGAAGATACAGAAGAAGAAGCAGCAGCAGTAGAAGAAAAAGAAGAAGAAGAAGAGGAAGGAGAAGCAGAAGAAGAAGAAGAAGAAGAAGAAGAAGAAGATACAGAAGAAGAATCAGCAGCAGTAGAAGAAGAAGAAGAAGAAGAAGAAGAAGAAGAAGAAGAAGAGGAAGGAGAAGCAGAAGAAGAAGAGGAAGGAGGAGGAGAAGAAGAAGAAGAAGAAGAAGAAGAAGAAGAAGAAACAGAAGAAGAAGCAGCAGCAGAAGAAGAAGGAGATTAATAATAATAATAATAATAATAATAATAATAATAATGAGAAGAAGAAGAAGAAGAAGAAGAAGAAGAAGAAGAAGAAGCAGAAGAAGAAGAAGCAGAAGAAGAAGAAGAAGAAGCAGAAGAAGATGCAGAAGCAGAAGAAGATAGGGAAGAAGAAGATGCAGAAGAAGAAGAAGAAGAAGAAGGAGGAGGAGGAGGAGGAGGCATGTTTGGTCCAAATCAATGAGAGCATTTTAGTTTGAAATCCACATACTAACTGGAAATCATAGGTTTGTTTTGCGGAATAATTTTCTGACCCGTTCATTATCATCAGACCCGCCGTGATTATACATTTCATAACAAAAAGACAGAATTTATTAAAACCTACAAAGAACAGGAAATTCTTTAAAGCCACAATTGCCAAATTCCTGATGGGTCACTGCGCAGAGAAGAGCTTTAATCAAGGCAAAAAATGGGAAAGGACGTTTTACCAAATTGCTGCGCCTTTTGAAGGTCGCTTATTATGTTTTCGGTTAAGTTAGCTCGAACTTTCATGTGTCTATCACGCCAAACATCACGGCCCTGCATCAAGGTCGGAAGGTCATTATGGTGATATTCCTTATCATAACATAGCTGGTCAATTTAGGCGGTTGCTAGGCGACCAATTTGTCTTACACCATGGCTACGCGTAGAACAGTAGATCGCTGGAGCATTTTTGTTTTGCTCGTCAGCAGTGTCCTGCAATGCGCATTCTGAGTTCGCGTAAGATTGTACAAATATCAGGGATAGTTCCACAGACATGTGATTTAGCTGGATTTTGTCTTCAAGAGATGCATCAAGCTCATAGGGCTTTTAATCAATGCCCAGACAGTGGCACATTATATAAACACCCACTTTACAGTGACTCGATAGAGACTCCGCTTCAGATATTGTGATAAATCAGATTTCGAAATTGCATCCATTTTATTTAAGATGGCTCAATCTTAAAGAGGATTCATTAAAAATATCAGTATGAAGTATATATTCAACGTGCATTAAGTAGATCTTGAAATGTTACACAATTTGTTATCGGACATTTTGTCAGAATTGCTATGGATGTCAAACTGAGGGCAGTCATATTGGTTTACTTCAAAGCACCCAGTACATATTGATGTCCATCCTGTAGGAGTAATATCTTATGCTCTTCACTAAATATCAAATACTCTCACTCACAAAACACTTATTGCTGTTACAATTACATTATGCGGCAAAGAGCTGTTTTAACTTTCCCATATGGAAGATATCTCCCCGTTCATTGCGAACGATTTTGTTTTTTCACATCTTTTTGCAAAGATCTCTAAGTCTTAAAACGGATGTGTGTCTCTGTATCTGCAAATGCGCATGGGTGACATGCTCGTACGAAGTCCTGATCACCGAATATTTAATGGAATTCTATGCATTCCTTGATTGGTTCTGATATTAATGATAATGGCGAAAGTCTTTTCTATACAGTCAATAGTCAGCATGTCTTGAGTGAAATGCTCGCATTGTTGCAAATTGAAATTTATAAAGTCTAATTTAAAATCGTTTACTCAGAAAATCTGACTTTTGAGATCAACTGCTATTGATTTTTTTTCATATTAATAGGGATTACCTTTCAATCTTTTGGTGTAACGTAGTTTAGAAAGTTACCAGTCTTATTTAATCATTATTTTGCTTTCTACTTTCGTTTGCTACCCATGTTTGGAGATTACCACTGGAAGTCTTCAAATGAAGTGTTTTTGACTATTTGATAAAGCCATTCGTTTGCGATTTTAGCGCTAGTCTGTTTGTCTTCTTTCAGACTGAAAGGATTAATTCGCTTAAAGTTATTTTAATAAATCATCTGCAAAAATGGTCGCGTAAGAAAGATAGTTTAGTAATCTGGGAACGGATTGACGCCATGTCTGACATCCATATCAGCGTCTAAATCTGACAAGACAATTTTAGATTATATATATATATATATTAGTTAAACAAACATATACACAATATATATATATATATATATATATATATATATATATATATATAGGGTGCGATGGATAAATTGTCGTGTAAATTACGCAAAAAAAAAAAATGAAAATAACACTGACATCTCATTCTAACAGGTGTATTTACCAAATTTACACAAAGTAATCTTTAAATAGCAAAGAGAAAAAATAATAACATCGCCAATGGCTTCAACATTCGGAATCTCCTGCATCTCCTCAGGACGGTTCCGTTTAAGTTGATCAATTCTGCCATAATCCTTGCCTTCAGTTCATCTTTGGCGTTACAAGGAATTTTGTTGGTCTCTCGCAAAATTGCGCACCACACATAATAATCTAGGGGTACAGAAATAAGTGGTTAGGTGGCCACATGTAAGGGGCGATGGGGTTTCAGAAATTATTATACTGCAATGATTGTGTTCTCTTGCTTGCGTGACATGGTGCAAAGTCATGTTGCAAAACATAGGGTCACCCAGCAGCGACTCTCTTGACTCAGAGTAGCACTTCCTTTTCAAGGCACTTGACGTAGGCCTTCGTGTTTAGTCTGATGCCATCGCCAACAAATTTGGGTGTTCTTTTCATATCAGAACAATCAGAAGGCTGTTTCCAAATTTCTGGAGGAATAAATTCCGTCATGGTCTCACAGTCGGTGCCCATCTGACCCTACTCTACTGGGCAGTCGAAAACATAAAAAAAAAACAAGGCGAAAGCGTGAAATTAAAATTATAATATAGCGACAATTTACTCATCGTACAGTGTAGGTTTGTTTACAAGCGTCAACAGTAAGACAGCCCAGTCGTTTATTCGTGTTGACGCCTGCTACAGTTTATACGCATAGATAAAAAAAAGCATTCGTGTTAGACATATTCTCACATGTATAACATTCTGTTATCTTCTATCCTAACGCAATTCATTCAGTTGTACTAAAACAAAAGATACACAAAAAAATATTGTGCAAACTTGTTTCGCTAAGAATCTTTTCAATTCATTTCTTTCGATTTGAAATACAAAATAATACTCAAATAATAAAAAAAATATTTAAATTAGCACAGCCTTGTTGAACATTATCCAGATAAGCGTAAAAATGCTTAGCATTTTTGTGACAGTTCTTTTCATGTCCTCAAGGGCACATGGCACATTGGATAAAGGCGTTAGTTAGGTCCAATGACAGAACCCAAGGAGTGTGAGTTCAATACCCGCTTAAAGCAGTGGAGAACTTTCAGAGGGGAATTAACAGGTGATAACTGATAACTGACATCCATTAAATATGGCACGTGAAACTAGAAAAGTATATCCCGAGAGCGAAATAAAGGGTTCAGTTCGACATTCCAACCACCTGCAGAAGGCCGGAGCATACAACGGCCGAAACGTTGTAATAAATATGGCGACAAAGATGAGTTCATTAGTCCGAATAATGTAAATAATGTTCTTTTAATGTCTTCTTTAACAGTGATCCGTACTACAAGAAGAATCATTGGTATTGACACGCTCCATTGCTTGCATCTAATTGGGAATCGAGTGCGACTTTTAATTGGAGAGGAAATTTTTCCACCAGCGGGTTAGCGCAGCGATGGTAAGCAGTCTTTAAAATATGAGGAGATCTCAACGTCTGCGTAAGTTCTCGGAAAAGATTTCATCGGATTTGCGGCACTCTACCAGTCGTAATAGATATTGATACGCTGAACTTGACAATCCACTGCTATATGAAAGTTTTGATAAGTGTCTTTGATCGCAGAAGCAGAAGACTAACGGGTGAACATTTCCATACGCTTTAAGATATGTGAATAACCATTTGATGCAGGTAAGGGGCCCACGATATCAATATGAATATTTGAAAAAAGTTGATTCTGTTTTTTTTTTTTACTAGGTTGTTGGTCTGACATTGTTGGTTCCAGGTGCGAATATCTTCCTTGTTTATAGATGGCCAGAAAAATGTGTCTGCAGTCAGTTTAAGGGATGCTAAATTTCCTGGATGAGAAATGCTGTGGAAATGCTGGTAAATTATTTTGCGGAATGGAGGCGGCACGTAAGGATGAGCATTGTTTTTGCTGTTATCGCAGTTTATTTTTCCTATTGCAAAAAGGAATAGAAATTTCTCTCAATATAAGTGAGATATTTTCAGGAATTTGTTTCATTGTCATATCCATTGGTTGTTCCTGCGAAATGCAATTGAATTCATTGTTTTGAATAGATGACACGCGTGAACTCCTTCAGTGAAAGATGAACAGACAGAAGTTCACGACCAAAATATTATATTTTCAATGAACATCATGGAACTCTGACGCAAAGATAAAATAGACGTGACTTTACTTTTTTTATTATTGAAGGATGGCTCAGGCAGAGGAATCGGAAGCATCATAATTACTATCAACTGATGTCGATGTAACTCAGTTTAGTGAAGTCTGCAATTGCTAGTTAGGCTGAAGTAAACGTTTTCATAGTTTCTTTAGAAGAAGCGATATTTTTGGTCTTTGATTTGAGAATATCTGTCAATATATAAATAAAAATATCAACATATAATAAATCATATCAATATAAAATAAATGTGAATATTTTGGAATGAAACGTCTGTATTAATTAATGACCCAAATGAACCTACTTAGTTGTCTCATTGAATAAGGCACTGAATATTCGTCCATTGCATTTAATTTAGAATGCAAAGGAGTGATACCAGTTGCAACAATGTGATTTCGCAAGAAATCAAGTGACGTGGCCTCAAAAATGCATGTCGATATATTTATCTTAAACCATAATCGATAAAAGTTCAAATATTTCCTGAATAATTTTCTGATGTTCTTCCGTAGAATTACTTGCAAGTAAAATATCATCTATATACGACAAAACAAAAAGTAGCCCAGGTAGAATTTCATCCATAATAAATCTTTCAAGGGACTTGCTACCGTCTCGGAACACGAACAAATTCAAAGAGAGACAGCAATTTTTAGGTATACCTTTTTATTATATATATATATATATATATATATATATATATATATATAGATAGATAGATAGATAGATAGATAGATAGATAGATAGATATGTCCGTGTATGTGTGCGTGTGTGATGAGTACAGACAATCCTTAAAAATGCATTCGGTTATAATTTATTTCATAAATATACAAAAATATATTCATCTTTACAAATCGACGTCTTTTTAATAAATGGTGTATATATATAAAATGGAGTCTCTCTCTCCATATATATATATATATATATATATATATATAAAGAGAGAGATAGATGGTAATAATAAAATCAATATATATATTCATCTCTTCAGACCGACGTTTTCTTAATAAATGTAGTCAATTTATATATATAAAATGGAGTATATATATATATATATATATATATATATATATATATATATATATATATATATATATATATATATGTATGTGTATATATATACTGCTAGTAAAATTATAGGCTAATGCTTCAAAAATCTAAGAACTTAGAATATAATTAAACTGAGGGATCAATTTTAGTATTATTGAATTAATAATATTATTATATTTCGGCTATTTTAACTTTCGATTTGATTCCTCAGTTTAATTATATTTAAAGTCCTTAGCTTTTTTGAAGATATATATATATATATATATATGTATATATATATATATATTGACTTCATTTTATGTATATAAAAATTGACTCCATTTATTAAGAAAATGTCGGGATTATTAGATGAATATATATTCTGATTTTATTATTACTTTTAGCATCTAACAATCTATCTATCGATCTATCTATCTATCTATCTATATGTGTGTAAATTTAAAAACGCCATTTATAAAATTTGAGGAATAAAAGTCAGCATAATGATAACGATATTGTCAATAAAACTGATTATATATATATATATATATATATATATATATATATATATATATATATATATATTTGCTTTTGATTAAATTGAATAATGAAGAGAAAGATTTTAAAGGCGGAATTTTCAGACACATCTGTGTCCTTTCTCAACGAGAGGAGGAATGAAGACGCTCAAAGCACGCATATTTTAACGTCTACACAGGCAAATCGTAGTAGAAATATATTTTCAAAATAAAATCACGCATTGAGTGTTCAGACAGGGATTTTGGTTTATTCAGAGAAAATAATTTTCACAGGAAACCCTCTAACCAACAACAATATTCCTTGAAATTGTAAGTCCCACTTTGTTTATTCCTCGTTGCGTTGAAAAGGTACAATGGTGTTTTCTGACTTTAAAACTTTCTCTTTGTGCTTCAATTTAGTCGAAAGTCTAATATATAATAAATATCAACATTATTGACAATATTTTTCCATTTTATTGGCTTTTTATTTCTCAAATCTTTTTAACCGGCTCATTAAATCTACATATTATAAAAAGCATTCTTTGAACATCTTTTGTTTTAATCATACATACATACATGCATACATACATACAGACACGCACACACACATACACACACACACACACACACACACACACACACATATATATATATATATATATTGCGTATTTAAGAAGCATTTTTTCATTGATTCATGTTTCGTAAAATAATATAGGCAAGTGTTGTCTATTTATTTTATGCAAATTCTCTTCATATTTTCTGATAAGCTTAATAACATTATCATTAATCGAAGAAAGAAAATGACAATATTGTTACATATTTTTTAATCCTATCTAAGCTTACGTTTTACATAAGTCATTGTCATTGACAATTACATTATTAAATATTAAGCAATACAAACTCGTGCATAGAATATGCTGGAAGAGAAAATCGCATCGCAGCTCATAACGTCACACAGGACCACGCGATAGTGAAAACCAGAAGTATTCAGTATTAGCAGTCGTTTATATATATAAGAAAACGTCCGTCTTATGAAATGAATATATATTCTAATTTTAATATAACTATAAGTATCTATCTATCTAGCTATCTATCTCTCTACCCCCTCTCTCCCTCTCTCTCCCTCTCTCTCTCTATATATATATATATATGTATATTGACATTTTATATATATATAAATTGACTCCATTTATTAAGAAAACGACGGCTGAAGTGATGAATATATTTGTGTATATTTATAAAATAAATTATAACCGAACAGATTTTAAGCATCGTCTGTACTCATCACACACACGGCCACACGCACGCACACACACACACACACACACACACACACACACACACACACACACACACATATATATATATATATATATATATATATATATATATATATATATATGTGTTTTGTATATATATATATATATATATATATGCACTTATCTATCTATCTATCTATCTATATATATATATATATATATATATATATATATATATCCACGCCTGTTTCCATCTCGCCTGGTGAATGTATTTCAATTTTCCGTAGCCCGCTTCATGAATATGAAAATATATAGTTCTAATAATATAATATTGACTTGGAAAATGGATATCATTCTATGGTTGTGAATATGAAAATCATATTCCTCCTCTGCCTCTATATTAAAACCGAACTCTTTCAGAAATAAACACGCCCTAACCAGATTAACCGTCATTTATTGCATCAAAAATCAAACGCTAACGAAATTAAATTGTACGCCTGGTTTATACGTGCATTTCTTTTCACTGAAATTAGATCTGTGTGACCCAGTCGTCATTTATTTCATGTTGAAAGCTATAATCTCCTTTTATTATGGCTTTCAAAAAAGAAACATTGATTTCTCTCTATATGACAATGTTTCAGATCGTTTTTATTACTACTACTTCTAGTCTGGTTCTTATGCAAGCTATCTAAATATTCGACAGAAAGGAAAGAAGAATCTGCAATCTCATCGGTCCTTTTCTGGTTTCTCTGCTTCAATCCCTTCCCCAACGTATAACTTAATTTCCCCTGTGACTTTGCTGTAAATAATTCTTTGGCCATTCTTCTGAAAATCTTCCCTCTTTAGCACGATGATTTCACAAATTTACGCACGATACTAGACTAATAGGTATCAGACTTTTACCGTTGAATTTCCTAGATGAAACCGCAGCTTCTATGCTAATACTTCCATCTCATTGCTCACTTGTGGAATTCTTTTCCGGATTCTTGCTTTCCTCTCAACTACGATGTTCCAAATTTTAAAAGGAAACGGCCATCGAAATTTTCTGTCTCATTGGATCTCAGTCTTTTTTATTTCCTTCTCTCGCTAAAAAAAAGATTTTTTTTCAGTTTCTTTCACTCTCAATAACCCGTTACATTTAAGTAGTTTTATTGGTTTTACTGGGGTGAAATGATGAAAAAAGCATTAATAACTTAAAGACTTCTAGCCCTAAAAATCTTCTGAAATTGTGAAATATGTTTTGAACAGCGGACATTAGAATAAGGAGAGTGTTAAAGGAAAGGAATTATGTAAATTTTATAACTGTTGAATGGGTTGCAATGGCGCTAACAGTTCTACCAAGAGAGTTAAAGTGAGAGTTACAAAGTGGTTAAAGCAGAATCCTCGTAGAATGTGAAATAAGGCCTGAAGAGAGAGAGAGAGAGAGAGAGAGAGAGAGAGAGAGAGATAGAAAGAAAGAAAGAAAGAAAGAGAGAGAGAGAGATTGATATTCGCTGGTCAAGACGATACTTTAAATAAAAAATATCATTGATCAAAATATATTTAACATCTGGCAGAATCTAAAAAGATAGGGACGGCAAAATGCAAACGTGGAGAAAATGCAAGTGTATTTACATTTGCATTGATGTCTCTACATGAAATTACGATTCTAACTCCCGATAAGTGATTCACACTGGATCAGAAGAGGCTTTTTTACCTACGAAGGAAAACGCCCTTTCAAAACATATGAAGGTACATCATAAAGTCTCTCGGGTGCTCTGGCCCGTTGACGTAGTTAACATAGAATTAAAATAAACATGGCGTCTACTCAAATATGAGTATCAACATAAATAAAGTTAAGAGTTCTAGGAAATAATACCAGTTTAAAACTTCGTGAAATTAACACACACACACACACACACACACACACACACACACACACACACACACACACACATATATATATATATATATATATATATATATATATATATATATATATATATATATATATATATATATATATATATAAATTAATTGATTTAAAATGTTTTTCGCTACACAGTTCTAACTATGTTTCAAAAATGGAAGCTAAAAGCCCCGAATTTAATTTTGTGATTAAATTAAAGACATTAGTTCCATTTCATCCTCAAGCGAATTTTGGAGTAACTTTTTAAAATTACTGGGTTTTAAATACACAGCTAAAACAAAATCCATGTTTCAAGGTTACAGATAAATCTGTTTTTCTAGACAGGGGGTGACTGGGTTTTCAGTATGTCTATAATTTAATGTATCAGTTATTGCTACGTTTGGGTCGGGGGAAGGGATGTATTTTTCAATGAAATCTAACTTCCGTTAAAAGCCTGTCGTCTAGATTTTTTTTTTTAAATTATATTGTTAACGGCTAAAATTTTACGGCATTTTTTTTTTTCGTATATTTAAAGATTTTTTTTTTGGGTGGGGGTTGTTTAGGTAAGAATACTTTTATTTAAGTACGATTTGAAATATTTTTACTTTTAATTTTAAAATACTATATTTCTTTCAAGAACAATTAAATGTAATTAGAATCCCTTACAGTTTGTAGAATAATAATAATAATAATAATAATAATTATTATTATTATTATTATTATTATATTTTGTAAAAATAAAAAATATCTATAAGAACACCGGATTATATATCTTGCTGTTCTTTCTTTTTATATATATATATATATATATATATATATATATATGTGTGTGTGTGTGTGTGTGTGTGTGTGATTAAAACGAAAGATGGCTCAAGTGTCCTTCTTACAATATGTAGATTTAATGAGCCAGTTAAAAAGATTTGAGAAATAAAAAGCCCCAAAAATAGAATAATATTGTCAACAATGTTGGTGATATATATATATTAGACTTTTGACTAAATTAAAGCACAAAGATAAAGTTTTAAATTCAGAAACACCATTGTACCTTTTTAACCAGACGAGGAATAAAGAAAGTTGTGGGACTTACACTTACTAGGAATGTTGTCGTTGGTTAGAGCGTTCTCTGTGGAAATTCTATCCTCTGAATAAACCAACATCTCTGTCTGAACACTGAATGCGTGATTTTATTTTGAAAATATATTTCTACTCCAATTTGCGGGTGTACACGTTAAAACATGCTTGCTTTTAGCGTCTTCACTCTTCCTCTCTTTGAGAAAGGACACAGCTGTGTCTGAAAATTCCGTCTTTAAAATCTTTCTCTTCATTATTCAATTTAGTCAAAAGACAAACATATATAATAAATATCATCAGTTTTATTGCCAATATCGTTATCATTATGCTGGCTTTTTATTCCTCAAATTGTTTTAAATGGCGTATTAAATTTACACACAAACTACATTTTTGCTACATTTGTTTCCGGTCTCGCAAGCGTCATCAGGCATAAGGTGGAGACTTCCACATATAAAAGATAATCAATTTTTTATCCTTTTGTTTTTATAAAGAAAACATCGAAAAACATAAAGGAGAAAAATGTGTGTGTGTGTAATTTCTGGTATTATTTTCCTAGAACTCCTACTTTATTTATGTTGATACTCGTATCGAAAAACATAATGGAGAAATAATTAATTATTTTTTATGATATCTGAAAATCTCCCCCTTTGCCTGATGACGGTCGCGAGACCGGGAACACGTGTAGCAAAATTATGGAAAATAAAGCATAATATTTAAAAAAAAAAAAATCCACATTACACCCAAAAACATTTAAGGTTTCTCTCTTCTTTTTAATACAAACACTTTTCTCTCGTTGAAGCCACTATAATCCCTTTCTTATACACACACACACACATACACACACGCACACACACACACACACACACACACACACACACACACACATATATATATATATATATATATATATATATATATATATATATATATATATATATATTATCTTGAGAATAATTAATGAACCATTCCTACCATTGACAGTTTAAATATATAAAATGGTGGCTATTTTAGTCGCGAATTCTGGATTGCCACTTTTTAAAAATCTCGATATATTGTTTCAAAATATTTGATTCATTTGATCTCAACAATAACACTTTTAAAAAAATTGCCATCGTATTTGATCCGCAGCTGCACTATTTAATAAAGTACTATCGACATCGCGGAAATATTTTGATTAGAATTTCTAAAAATAAGCGTATAAACACAGATGCGCAAACAAATAAATATACACAGTTTAATATGAAAAAATGTTACTACAGAGAAAGGTTTATTTTTTATATTTGTACTTTTGACACAAATGTTTATTTTCGTGAAGGTTTAAGTATTTCTTTTTCATTTTAATCATTTTCCCAAGCAAGGTGGGTTGTCAGTGATATGCAGGCGGAGGTTTACAGGGAGTGAAAATGAAAGACTAAGAAGAGATAGGTTTGAAGAAACGATGAAAGATAAACGGGATTCAAGAATACAGAGAAATGGAGAATGATATTGGATTTAAATTTTTGAAGATTATATTTATCAGGAAATAAAATAAACAGAAGGGTTTCCACAGACCGGAAGTGCGAGAAAAGAAACTGTCGGACTAGATTGGCGATTTCATTTAGCTATTTCAACAGTAAAATGGTCGGACCTAGTTGTCAATCTACAATCACGTTTAAATTCATGTAGTACGGGCACTGGGGAAAAAGTTCAGCAGAGCAGTTGTCATTAAAATATTTATAGAAAAACAGAGAAAAGCCACGTCACGTCGGTGAGAAAGTGATTGAAGTCGAGATACCGGGGCAGGATCGATTAAAACCTATTGTTTTAAGATTAAATCTGATAGATTCGATAAAACACATTTAGCAGTTATTCTCGAAAACGACCTCTAATCTATGGTTAACCTGTTTCGGCAATAAATCGCTTGTTGATTTTAACTGCCCGTTCTTTATCATCCACAAGAGTAATTCACTAAATCTGGATTTCACATTTATAACTGACATGAATTGAATGACTAATATGTATCACTTGCTTATTCTGCTGCTAGGAAATTGAGATTACTATGTTGTGTTAGACAATCTCTCTCGCGAGAAACCATCTTGTGAATTTATGAGACAACCATTCCTCATCCACATTTGGTCTGGTGATTATTCAATATATCTTTAGATTTTTGATAAATATAAAAGAATAATCTGCAATGTTATCGATCCTGACATGTCTATATTAGTCGTGTTTCCATTGCCGTAGCATATCTTCCCTATACTTTCAGGTGGCTTTCCACTTTGTTATCCCCACTTTATGCATTTAAATGAAGATTGGCCGTTATATCTCATAATAACACTGCTGAAATAGCTAGATGCAACCTTAAGTTCTATGCTTGTGAAACTCTTATCCAGTTTCCACTCAACAACGATCATCAAAATTTAAATGCAATGTCAATTGTCATCTTCTGTCGCTTTGAATCATCTTCATATATATATATATATATATATATATATATATATATATATATATATATATATATATATGTATGATGTATCTGTGTGTGTTTGTGTAAACATTCTCAGATGAAGTGTATCTGTAGAAAAAGCAAAATTAATAAAAAGAGACAAGAGGAAAAACTATAATTAGCCGACGCGTTTCGTTCTCTGAGGGAATATAGGATTTACTATGCTGCTCGTGTTTATATACACAATGGCAGTGATGTCACTGGATTATGAAGGCTTGTAAATTTGAGAACGTTCATTAATGTTTATTAGGTGATTGAAAGGTCAATCAAAGCATGTGATAGTCGCAAAATATCCTTATTCAATCAATTGATGAAAAGTAAAATGAGCAAGAAATGTTCAATTCTATTTTATTTTATTAATGATTATTGTTTGGATTGCGATTAGCTTGTTATGGTATAAGATAGATGTATGTGCTGTAAATCTTTAAAGCCTGAAGTGATGAGTTTATCCGTTTTCTTTTGATTTTTCAGCATATTTCTTGTGCATGTGGCTTGGGATGTGGCTTTCAGAAATTGTAAGATTAGGAAAATCCGCCAAGTACGACAAGAAGAAGCAAATCCGTATTTAAAAAAAAAGAAAGTAAATACGTTGATTCGCAAAAGTAACTGGTCTAATGTCGACAGAAATATTTAGTTACAAATCTATGGGAAATATATGGAAATTAAAACTATGGGACACACAGCTAGAATCCCTCAGTTTCGGTCAAAACCTGTCACTGGATTGCCGAATAACGACAATATGGATGTCATAATTAAAAACCACCATCACAACAATTCTGATTTGACCCAAGTATACCTCCAAGGCCTAATCACAGACACACATACAAAAAACAAAACAAACGACATCTCACTTCCTCGCCGATATATAAAAGTGCTGAGGGAATTAGCAAACTACGTAAACATTCAGTAAGGGCGAAGGGGTAAGGATAGACGAATAAATCTAACAACAGAAAATGAGAGTCCTCATCGACGACGACAGCATCTATGAAAATTAAACGTAAACAAATTCACGAAGGATACAAAAATTCATAAACAATGTAAGTCAAAACATTGCTAAAAAATGAAGACACCACCTGGCTAAAATACATTTATCACCATCCAAAAACACCGATATTATACGACTACCAAAACACGCAAACCGGACATACCAATTAGAACTATCATATCAGGGATAGGCAGCGCCCCACACAAAATAAGCGGCACACCAAGGAACATTTTAATCCCACTCTTTGGTAAGATTAGTCTTTCACACATAATAATTCAGGTAACGTCCTAAACAAATTAAAAACACATAGACATCAAAAACATATTTATTGCCAGTTTAGACATAAAATTTCTTTGCCCCAACGTCCCTATAGGGAAATGCCTAAATCTACTAATACACACACTTGACAAATAAGTAATGAAATTACCGATCTCATAAAATCATAAAAATATGCCAGCTAATCTCCAAACAATATTTTTTTCAATTTCGGTAACGACTTCTATAAATAAAAAAGTGGCTTGCCGATAGGAACTCATTTCAGTGGCGTTCTCGCTTGTCTAATTATAGAATTTCTAGATAGTGGACCTTTCATAAACATTCTACCACCAAACTCTTCTTATTTCAGATACACAGACAACTCCCTACTAATATATCCACAAAAAACTATTTTAACAGATTTTGTTAACCAACATAACAGCGTTGAACCTGCAATAGGTTTTCACATTTGAACCTAAAGACAACTACACTCTCTCCCTTCCTTGATATCATATTACACAAAAACAATAGCGAACTCAATTTTAATGTTCACAGCAAAGATACCAGCAAAACGCCCATGTCAACGAACTTCTAATTGAGCCATTCCTATAAAATTAAATTTGGTATAATTATAGATTTTTACTTAAGAGCATTAAGAAATTGCAGCCCCTAATACATACCTAAAGAAAACACATAGAATACACGTTTAAGAATCCCAAATATCCTTATTACTTCATCCGCAACGCAAAGGCACAAAAATACACAGCCTCAACAAAAATAACAAAATTATTCGCAATAATAAATTCAACATATACAGATACATAACACTACTTACCATCTCCATAACATTCAGTATCTAGAAAAAATACCCCATTTTGACAACATTCAAATAGATACAACTCCTAAAATCGTCATTGATATAATCAGAACTAAAAACACCCATAACAACAATAATTCAGAAGCAGGCATATATAAAATAAAGAGCCTAGACTGTTCCGAACAATACATTAGGGAAACATGCAGAAATTTAAAAAAAAACGTATCTATGAACACAAAAGGGACCTCATAAATAACAACTGCAACAGGCATAGACGGAAATAAATTCGACAATAACTTTGAACTAAAAAACGTCACAGTCATCAAAAGAGAAAGAAATTTACTCAAAATGAAATTGCCTTATCGAATATTATTCAAATATCAATCTATACCACGTTATCTCAATCTCACCTTTCCTGAAAGAATTACGACATTCTCAAGTCAACATACGCAAAAACAAATATGCTGAAAAATCAAAACGATTAAATCCGATATTCAGCCTTTGAAGATGTACAGCACAAACGTCCATCTTATACCATAACAATCTAATCACAAACTAAACTATATTCATTTTAAAAAAATACTTAAATATTTCTCGCTCACATTACTTTTTGCCAGACTATGAATTATGTCCTCCACATACTTTCATTGGTTTTTCAGTCACCTCATGAACATTCATGAACTTTCTCAAATTTATAAGCCTTGATAAAAGGATGACATATATATATATATATATATATATATATATATATATATATATATATAGAGAGAGAGAGAGAGAGAGAGAGAGAGAGAGCAAGACAGACATAGTACTATAGCCAACTTCAAATTCAAAAGCTGCAGAGCGTCGTTTGGGGACATTGTGGCATAATGTGCAATAAATATCTGCATTCGGCTCTTCAAAAAGAGTGTTGAGTTCTGCAAAAGCCTTCATCATTATAATCAAATGATATATGCTGGTCGTCTGGATTTTGTTCCTAAGAATTGACCTGCCTGATCCTCGCAAACACGCAACACACACACACACACACACACACACACACACACACACACATATATATATATATATATATATATATATATATATATATATATATATAATTAATAATCTTGTAAGTATAAGAAATTATACTCGTTCGGAGAACCTTCGGTCTCTTGATTTGCAAATAATCAAACCAATACCAAAGGAAAGGAAAAACAGGTATAAAAAAGAAGCCAAGAACATGTACGCTAGCCGAAAAAAATCGTCTAGCACGCAACCCCGATACGAGTAAGCAAAATAACGAAATAAATTAATAAACGTGGTTATGATTTTTTGTTTATTGACTGTAAGTATTCCATTATTTTTTACCTTTTTAGCCAGCCTTCCCTGACGATCCGCTTAGGTGAAACCTTGGTAGGTTTGTCTGGCTCTCTAGGCTTAACTAATTAACTATATACATACATACATACATACATACATACATATATATATATATATATATATATATATATATATATATTTAAAATTCAATCTATGTCAAAATGATATTTGTTAAACTAACGACTAAATAAACACAGGGTCAATACAATTTTATAAAAAAAGAACATTTTGGGAAATTTATGATATAACATATTAGAAACCACTGACCTGCATACTATTTTAGAAACCATGGTTGCATAAACGTCCTTTTTCCAATATTATATATATATATATATATATATATATATATATATATATATATATATATATATATGTATGTATGTATGTATGTATGTATGTATATGTATGTATAATGAAAGCAGAGCGAGGGCACAGAGAGATAATACTGAAGCCTTTAAAAATAACATTCTTTCGTAAGAAATATTATAGATAATAATTCTCTAGGTTGCATTTTTATTTTTTACTTTGCATATTATTGTTACACCTATTTCATATGTTATATTCTAATGTGTTATTTCGATACATATTTAAATATGTAGACGCTAAAGAATAAACCGGTTAAAACTTTCTTGCTAAAAATGAGAATATCTTAGTGGCATATCTGAATATTAAACCTAAATCCATCCCTCGAAATATGAGACACAAAACAATTAATAATTTCCTCCAATATATTTGGAATTTTAGAAAAGCATTTACACACGAAGTGCCTATGTTTTCTTTTTATTACTCTATGGCGATTTTCCAAGTGTAGCTCGGATGTGGTACAAGGCCGAAATTATGGGGCATCTAATGAGGATCGAACTCACTTTTCAGTTGTAACTGATCTAGCGAGATAAGCTTGCTAACCATTACACCACGCCGAGGTGCCCTACCACGCCGAGGTGCCCCTTTTTATTATTCTATATTGAAAGGATTAGATTCCTAAAGAAGTCAAAGCCAATCTAAGGTACTCATTCAAAGGAATATCAACACTCTTTTTAATGTAATGAATACAAAAACTTATTAAGCTTTGAAGTAAATAATCAGTCGTGAAAAGTGAACAATCTGTTATCAAAACGCGTCCAGATACACAAAGACCTCTTTTCAAATCCGAGTTCACTCACCAGTTTGCTGAATGATTATTTATGTAAGAAGTAAAAATAATTTCACTTTTCTGAAGAGGTGAATTATATACGGTGCGACAAACGTTTTCCGTCGCCATTATTGTCATGAAAATGGAACGCACTAATTTTATTTCTACTTTTCGAATAACCATTAAATTTATAGTGATTTGATTGTTTCTCTTGGTGTTTCGACTTCGACATTTAAAATTACAATTACGCCTGTAATCAGATTCTTATTATGGAAAGCGGTCGCCTTTCGTCTATGTAATATTAATTCATTTAAGCACAAACGAAGCCATTTTATTGTGTTCCCGTTTACATTCGTTTTTTTTTTTTTTTTAATATTTCTTCCTGCTTATTTTCCATACTCTGAGTTTATCGGTATTTCTAATGATCGTATTTTTGCCTTTAATAATTTCCTTCGATACTTCAAGCGTTACATTTTTTTTTTATTTGACTTGATTCGAAATCTTTCCAAATGATTTGTAATATATATTAAATTTACTTTTCTCATTGCTATTTTTTTTCCGAAGCCGACACTTTTTTCTATGATGTTTTTGTATTTTTTATATCTACTTTATTCCGTTTTATTTTTCATCAAATTCACACATTCTTTTTAGTAATCTGACTCTACATTCCATTCAATATTATTTTGAGATGTTTTTCAAGAGGATTCATTTTTGAATATTCTTTACTTAATTCTCATTCTATTTTCACTTGTAATTTGATCACTGTATTTTGATCCTGAATTTTCCTCCTAAATACGTATGTTATTTTTTGCGACTACCAATGATGTTTCGCCATTTCTTTAACATTTCGATTTTTCCTCTTTGAATCTTTTGTTTGGGCTTTCCTTTTTTGTCCCAAAGAAAACATTTTTATACTTATCTTGAGACCAAATTAAGGAATTTTTCTATCGTATTTTGTTCTCTTTATTTCTCTTTTCTCCTACAATCAATATCTTTTCGATAGTTTACTTGAATTTTTCCAGAATAGTCAATGTAATGAGATCTCTCCTTTCAAAATGTATCCCTAAATTGCTATTCTTTCCTTTCTTTCTTTCTTTCTTTCTTTCTTTCTTTCTTTCTTTCTTTCTTTCTATCATTTCATTTCTTTAATGTCTTCTGTATTATTTTACCTTCGTTTCTTTGGGTTTTCTTTTTAATTCCCTGCTTGTTTGTTTTAGTATTTATTTCTTATTCCTTACATTTCTTTTACTTCCCATCCTTTCGTTCATTTTCATCACTTCTTTCTTTCTTTCTTTCTTTCTTTCTTATATTCGTTCATATTTCTTTCATTCTATTTTCTCTCTTTCATTATTTCTTTTATTCTTTATTTTCTTTCTTTCTTCCGCTTATCTGTCTTTGCTTCCTTCTATTCCCTCTCTTTCTTTTTTTCTTTCATTATGTTTTTCCTTTTTCATAATCGATGCACTGAAATTCCATGAATATCGCACACGTCTAAATAATATAATATGTCATTAAAGACAAAAAGACAGATGGAAAAAATAGCGCGAGTAAGACTGACATTCGACCTATTTCAAACGCCGATGACACCAACAACTTCCGCAGTTGAAACATTCTTAAGAACGAAGGAGCTCTACTTCTTATCTTTCCCGTTATCTTTAAGAGCTTACCCATTATGTTAAACATCATGGAAGATATTGGTTATGTATTTTGCATGAGTGAGCTGCGAATTGGAGACATTAGAATCAAACAGGTACAGAAATGTAATTACGTTGGCAGTTATTGTAAGAAAGGCACCCAAAAATATGACAAAGAAATCCGAACATGCACTGGAATAAAGAAAGATGTTTTCCAAAAAAAAAAAAAAAATATTTAATCTATAGGAAAATAGTTCCAGAAACAACAATTTTGATTTTGATATTAAATTTGAGAATCCATCGTTGATTGACCATGTATTCAGAGGTGTAGCTTTACACGCCATACTTGGTAAATTGCGGGTTGGTGAGGCTATTCAACCACTACATTGGGGTAGATGGCTGCAGAGGCAGATATCATCCTTCCTTTAACAGTCCTTGTATTATTGTGTTGTCGGGATCCCAATTATTTTTACCTTAGAGAGTGTGTGGGAACCGTTTTATTCGCCGACAACTAAGGTTTTGAAATCGGAATAGTCCTTCTCCTTTTTAATCCAGAGTTACCCTTGTTCTTATGGATTAATTTTGTCTTTTATCTAAGGACCCATTAGTTTGATTTTCGAATTTTACTTTTGGAATTTTTTCCAAAAAATCGAAAATCGGCACTTCGTTCGTAATGTAACGTCGCCGCCGACCACTGCTGAGGCGCACGACGCGCGTCCGGCGACGGCGAATGAAGGCGAAGACTGGCGGCAGCCTGAAAGCGAACGGACGGACGGACGAACGAATGCACGCGCTACTGGTGGCTGGCTGGCTGGCTTGCTTGCTTCGGTGGCGCCGCGCGCGCGGCTAGGTGAGAAAAGATGGATTCGTATCTTCCCGAATGATATTACGCTTAGATGAATGTAATCAACACAACCGGAATTCGAACACGGCTCTCCCACTCCCAACTCCAATTCTCTATTCCACCGTGTCTTCATTTAGCTACCGACATCTACATAAATGTAAATTCTGAACGAATTAATCACAGATGAAGATGAGAATTGAGGCGAGGAATTAGTGGTCCTATAAAAGAATGCTGAAAATACCAAGTATGGACATATGAGAAACCATTAAAAAGACAAAGTCCTTACATATAGAAATCATATACATGGACTATTGAAATAGCTGAAGCTATTAATGAGAAAGTACGGTATAGAGAATTAACAACACACATAACATAATGAAGCCATGTGCGGCAGAGGAAACAAAACAAGTAATATGCCTCATTAGTTCGTGGGAATAGATGCTAAAGCGCTGACTAAGAGTTATGCTAGCGGAACCAATATTACTTAAAACAAAAAAATGAGAGGAAGATGTGGGCAACATTAATCGTCAAAGTCCGAAAACGACACGGTACATGAAATAAGAAAAAACGCACTTCATTTAACTATACGATTAATCAATAGTTAAAGAACTAACCAACGTGATACAAACGCTAGTTAATAACGGTTTTCCAAACTACCTCATAGATCTAAAAGTGAGCCTATTTCTTTCTGAGGTAACCAATAATAACACTGGACTTAGATAAAAAATAACATTAACATTTTCTTTAGATATCAAATGCACGTTAACAATACGTCGGATGGATTTCCCATTAAAAACATTATAAAGAAATACACAATTTTAGTCGACCAGAACAAGAAATTTAAATTGATTATCTACTATAAGAAAATTAAAAGCAGCTAACCATATTGTCAGCAGCAATAACCCACCTGCAATATCAAAAGTTTCAACGAACCAATAATATCTATAAATTCATCTTACCTCTATTACCTGGGTTCTGGATGATACCAAATTCAACACGATTTTTGGTGCCAAGAAACAAAGGACATTTTTTAGAATATTTGATGGTGCTGATTCCAAAAATGGCCCTAGTTTTTCATGTTTCGCTACCGATTTTGCTACAGGGAAATTGCTCATTTCTGGAAAAAAAAAAGATCAATTTACCATTTTGGCTGATCGCAAAATTTAGTTAATAGATGTCGTAGAAACCCATCAATTTTCAGATAGGCCGGGCAGTTTATGTCATTTATCTGAAATGAATTTTTTATAAGAAGACAAAAGGGTCTCTGAGTCAAAAGTTTTAAAATAGAAGTACAAGATTTTCCCAATTCATCGCCAAAATTCAAATTAACTGATAAACTTTATCAGTAATACAATTTAGTTAATTTGATAATTAAGGTGACATAAAAACTTAAAACCCTAAAATCTTCTGTTTGATATTCATAAGTTATCCAGACACTTTTCTCCATTCACTACAGAAGGAAATGAAGCAAACTGAAATCATTTATTTTCACATTTGGAAAAAAACTCCAACTAAAGACATTCCAATTGAACGCACCTATTCCATTGCACATGATACAGCTGGATACAAAAAGGACTTAAAAAACATTGAACATGAAAGACATTCAAGAAAGAGAAAATGTTTACCATAGTTCTTATGTTCATGAATGTTTTATTTCTGATGTTACTTTATTAAATGATTTGATAAAAATGCTTGTTAATCTTGATATATCCAATCGTATTATTTTCAAAGACTCATGGTCTGATTGTTATTGTAAATATAGTATTTCTCGATAAGCAGACCGATATTTGTTAGTTTAAGTACGAATTGAGAGGTTGCAATAATTTTATTTTAAGAAATATTGCCTTTGTCAGTATCATATATATAAAAAAAAACAAAAAGAAAAACTGCATTTTACAAAAAATGAGATATTTCTGTAGAGCAAAAACGAAATCGAACCAAGAATTCAGATTCAGCGCCCTTAAATTAGCTAATGTTGTTTGGTGTCTCGACATCATTGCAAAATTTCTTTTTAGAGCAGTATAATGATATTGAACAAACCAATACATGACTATCAAGAAGATATATATATATATATATATATTAATTTTTGTTATTGA
Source organism: Acanthosepion pharaonis (assembly GCA_903632075.3). NCBI lineage: Eukaryota > Metazoa > Mollusca > Cephalopoda > Sepiida > Sepiidae > Acanthosepion > Acanthosepion pharaonis. The sequence goes on along the minus strand of CAHIKZ030001100.1, from coordinate 208,182 downwards.
CGTCAATGGACAATATATATATATATATATATATATATATATATATATATATATATATATATATATATAGTAAAATGGATAATTCGTCGTCTAAATAACGCAGAAAAATTAATATTTTAATAGATATATTTACCAAAATTTCACAAAAAATATTTTGAATTACTAAAGAGTGTTGATGTTCAAATAAATCGCCAGTGGATTCAATCACGGCCTCTAGACGACTTCGGAATCTCTTGCATCTCTCCTGGAAAGTCTGCTTAATTTTTTGAATGTTGCCATAATCCTTCCCTACGGTTCTTTCTCGGTATTACAAGGAGCTTTGGTGGTACCTCGTTCAACTGCACCCCACACATAATAATCAAGAGTGTTGCAGTCTGGGGAGATGTCTAGCATGGTGTAAGGCGTGATGTGTTTATAGAAATTGATAGATAGCCCTGACTGGATTCTCATTCTTGTGTGGCACGATGTAGAGTCCTGTTGCCAGGCATAGTGTCTTCCAGTAGCTACCTTCTTGACCGTACCTCCTCAAGGCACTTGATGTTAGCCACCGAGTTGAGTATCACCAACAAATTCGAGATTTTCTTCTGATCAAAGTCCTGATCAGAGTCCTGTTTGCGAAGTTCTGGCGTAGTGAATGGCCTGTGGAAAGTTTCCAGTTTATGCCTGGTTTTCATGAAAGCGGGCGTGTGATCTCTCCACTCCCTAATACAGACTCATCACCCTCCTCAGTATCACCAGTAAGCCTATTGAGGTCATAATCAAAAAGAAGATGGTCGAGCACCAACAAAAGTGACGATCATCATTGTTTTCGGTCGGTGCGATCCATTAACGACATTCTTGGAACAAGTGCAGCTTTTGACGGCAAACACACCTCGAGGACCAAAGCGCTAGATCTCTCAAAGACCTTCGACAAGGTGTGACACAAAGTCTCACTACACAAGCTATGTTGTGTACTCACTGGAAGGATCTTCGTGATAATAAAATCCTTCCTAGATCCCTGAATGTCATTATTAATATACCATTCCTATCGGTAAACACAGGCGTCTGCTAAGGGTTACTCCTAGGAAGAACCTTCTTTTTAATCTACATAAATGATCTACCTAAGAATACACTCAGATCATTTGTAAACATCTATGCCGATGATACGATTATATACGAATGCACATCTAAATTTCTCGATGGTCAGAGATTGGCGACTGATCTCTCTTCTGTTCCTGCACAAACTACCCAATGGGGTAAAAACTGGTTGGTTCCATTCAATGTCTCGAAGACCAATCAAGTTATGTTCCATCATCACCGATCTGACACCGAACTATCAAAAATCAGAGCGGAGATTCTCTCTGTAAAGCACCGTACATTGAAAGACTGTTGAACCTCAATCTCACACCCAACCTCAAGTGGCGCTCGGACCTACAATCCATTGTTCAGGATGCAGGTAAAATTTTCGTCTCTCTATATCGCTCCAGTATGTAACTGACTCCTGCTGCTATTTTCTACCTTTACAAGATCCAGATCGGGCCATAAATGGAGTAATGCTGTCATATTTGGACAGGAGTTGCCCAGAACTCAATCTCCAGCCTTGACAGAGATCAAAAACGTCTCGAACCATTGCGGGCGATGAATTATTCTTCACCCTTCAACTTCTCTCCCACATGCGGGATGTGACAAACGCCTCGCCTCTCTACCGCTATTTCCACAAGAAGTGCTCGGACGAACTACTTCCCTAGATTCGTCAAGACAAACCTTTACGGCAAGAGCAGGCTATGCCACTTACATAGCAGCAAACCACACACATTCCCTGTGTATTCGATCGGTGAGAACTAATAGGATGTTTCCTCGATCACAAAAGTCTAGGGTTAACCGTTAACTTCCACTTCTATACTGACAAATGGCCTCCTAACGTAACACTCTCCCTAGAGTGGCACCACTGGGCCTTGTAAAGGGTGAACCTTACTATAAAAAAAAAATCTTAATCCTATTTCTGCATGCAGGAATGAATACTTATTTTTATAATTGTTGTGGTACGATCCACCTAATTTACATCGTGGAGTACCGACGATATAAATATGGGTTGGTACCGGAAGAAGAAGGAAGAAGAGATCGAATCGAGAGACTCTGCCCGACTGCGATTAAGTCAACCCATTCTACAGGAACAGTCTTCCCAAGAATATACCAAAACTACCTTTTTCCTTGTTTCAATACATTTTGTTTACGTACATTTTGTGTTGTATTATTATTATTCCATGCTTATCCAAGCTTCAACAATAATGTAAGTAAAAGCATTTATTAAGGGAAATGTTATCAAAAACTACAGATATTTTGTGGTCATTATTTTTATTGATCTACATTTTCGAATTACCAATAATTCTTCTCAGATAAGCAGGATATTCTTTCAGTAATTAACCAAAGTACATTTCGGAAGAAATTTGGACAAAAGTTTCAATTTTCATAAGTCATCATTAGTGTAGGTAAAAACATATGATAAGTTTCGTAAAACTGTTAATGTAGAGATGTTGTCAAAACGTATTGTGACGTTAAGTGGAGCGTGTATCTTTATTTTTTATTTTTATATACATTGGAGTTTTATTTTTTGTATATGAAATTGAATTTTATATTTCCACCCTAAATACACCCTATTTATAAATTATATATTAATATTTTCACATTATACCGCATGTTACTATAATACAGAATATTTTTTAATAATTTGGGCTGATCAGTTTGCGACCCGATAAATAGATAAAGTCATAATTTACTTTGCACTAGACAATACTTTCTCTTTCCTAATTATATCTATTTTCTGTCTGCGTTGTTCTTCGTTTTTCTTTCTATCTTTTATTTCATTCAAATTTATTTTTTCCATTTTTCTATTTATTTTTGTCCACAGTAACGTGTCTTTTAAATGGCTGTGGCGTGAACATGAAAGTTCTTCTGAATGCAAGTAGAAATTTATTTATATCAATGCATTCATCAGTGTTAATATGTTGAAAAAAGAGCAAGGGATGTCAGCCTTGATGCTATTCCGAAGTCGAATTGCTCATAGAAATCATATATGCAAATATTTGGCCATAAGCCTTTGGTAGTCTCAAACGGTAACACGAAAAGTATATATATATATATATATATATATATATATATATATATATATATATATATATATATATATATATATATATTAATAAAAGAGAACAGACAAAAAAGAAAAGTCATATTACTGCAGAAGAGACTTCAGACGCATTGACACGAATTAAAAGATGCCAAAGTATATATATATATATATATATATATATATATATATATATATACGTTAATATCATTTATTAATATATATATATATTTATTTATTTATATATATTTTATATAAATATTTTCAGAAAAGTCATGCCCAAAATTATATATATATATATATATATATATATATATATATATATATATATATAAAAATATACTCTTAAGGTGTGTTATATTTATGGGATATAATTGCTCAATATCAGAGATAGAGTCGGTGTAATTATAAAAGTGAACATTGAATTAACACTTAGAGGCGACAGACTAGCATGAAACAGCCTGTCGCCTCTGAGTGTTGACTTCAATGTTAACTTATATATATATATATATATATATATATATATATATATAAGTTAACATTATTATTTTGATAAAACTATTTTTTCCTTATTAAGAAATACAGAAAGGTTTACTTTCAAACACTGATCCTCGTCCGATCAGCAATGTTAAGCAACTTCGAGCCTGGTCAGCCCTGAAATGATTTTCCGCTTGGTTATATGAGGCTCCGTAAGAATGGATGTGCGGTGGTGTAATGGATGCCGACTCGGAATTGTAAGTGGAAAAGTCGAGTTCCAATTCCTGTAGTTTTCGTTATATTTACTTCTACTCAAATAAGATTGGGAAAATTATGAATCTCCACTGTAATCCCCCAAGTCTGGTGAAATTAGTTGAACTTGTATTAATAAGGCATTATTAATTCTAAATAATTCTTATAATCTAAAAATATTTTATAGTTTTAAAATAAGCTGCAAAGTGTTGATAAGCCGTAAAAAAAAACAAATCGATCGATCAAATAGTGAGAAAGATCGTCCCCCTAAAAGTATTCTCGTTTTTATTTAAATCCAGAGTTTCATTGGTTGCCTAAAAAGACCAATGAGCCCAGTCTAACTTACTATTTAACCCATATTTAGTCGAGGGGAAAAGATGGATTTACACATTCCCCAAGTATATGTGTGCGTAGTATTTCAGTTTGCTACTAGACTGACAGCTAGATTTCACTGTTTTACTATTGACTTAGCAATATATATTATGTTCTATTGTAATAATTTTTCATCGCATTTCTCGCCTATGGAAATCTCTTCCGTGTTCTGACTTCCCTATTAACTACAGTCGACAAAAATTTAAATCCAGACCCCTATCGAAATCTATCTTCCAGAATAATTTTCTATCGTTGTGATTTCCCCTCAGTAAAGTGTTCTTATTTATTTTCACTCGCAGTAAACCCTTGCGTCTTAGTGGTATTATCGCCTTAATTGGAAGGGAATAATTAAAACAAAGACGAAATTCTTCTGAGTTCCAATACCTTGTTAAATTCCTGGAAAATATATTTCGCATGAAACCGCAACTTCCACTCCCACACTTCCCACCTGTGGAACTCTCTTCCGCTTCCTTTATTGCCAGATAACTACCGTATTCAACAATTTAAATGCAACGTCAGCGGCTATTTTCTTTCTTCTTGCGCTTCCTCAACTCTCCCCCGTAACCCCCGAGAGTAATAGTGTCATTATCGCCTTGCTTGGGATGAAATGATTAAAAAAATGATTCCATTGTCTGATAGTAATCTATGGCGATAATTAAATATCTGTATTTGCGTGATGCTTATGTCTCATTCGAAGCTCACACCAATGTCTCCCTCAAATATTGACGAATGTGAATTGTTTTCTTAACGATTAGTCCTTCTCGCTTTTGTCTGCTACCTAATCAGACTGTTTCAGTGTTCACCCAGAAACTACCATTATCACTATTTTTCCAGCTTAACTAATTTTGTTAAGATTAAAACCCCTGGTAATAAATCCTGATAGTATTATTAAAATTCCTGCTAATTTTCAACATAAACTAGAGAGAATGTAAATTATATCTCGTACTCAAAATTAAATGATTGGTTTTCGCAACCTAAAGTTAGGATTTATCAAGCCATTGTAAAAACGCTAGCTCTCTTGTTGGTTTTTATCTATGTCCACATGAGACTTCAGTGTTCTTCAAAATAAGTGTTTTCTCTTACTTCGCCTTTTGTTTGACCCGCTGAATACTATTACATCCGTGTTTTTTACGTGAGTCAAATACTTGCCAAATATTCCTAATTTTATTACTTCCAAAAAGTGCATCTTATCACTATGATAGTTATATTGTCTCCTGATTTGCTTTAGATTTGTTAGTTTCTAGCTTTTGTGAAACTTATCTATCTTTTTATACTTTGATCTGTTCATCAAATGAGCTTGCATGTTCTGTTACAATAATTTCCGGGTGGAAGTAATGTCCGTTTTATTACCGATTTTACACTTAAAGAAGTCTGCAGAATGGATCGGCCGAATCTTTCGACCAACAACGACCAAATCACAGGAAAATGTTTCAGTTGACCGCAAAACCGTTTTTCAAGGTTAATACTTCTTAAGGTTATAGATTATATATTAATGAGAATAATTACCGATTCGTGAGAAGAGAATAAACGTCTGAAAATTATTAAAAAAAAAAAAACGAAAACCAGTGAAAGAAATATATTATAGATTGTTATTTTGCCGAACATGAATATTTTCAGACAGTCTTAATGGCTTTTCTTTGTCATTTAATTGGATGTGTGCAAAGTTCATTGATATTCGTTAGGTTATCTGAGAGACAATAATCATTTTTTGTAGTCACCTCAGCTTATTACTGCAGAAAAATCGTCATTAAAACCAATGAATATTTATTTCTAAAATTACGTGTCTAGAAATTCAATCATTTAACCAGAAGCACTGTCTCTGAATTTAAGTTGACTATTTTAGGTTTATTTGTACTTATATCATGTTTCTTATTTATTTTGTATAAAGCATTACAGCCATTAACCCCTTTTAACCGACGGAAATATATCCGACTTTCACAGTTTATTGCCAGAAAATTGCAATGACTTAATTTCTCTTCACCTGCAATTAATCGGACAATATGGAAACTTTCGCTTTACTGCAGTTATTATATTATTCACTGTTAGTAGGGAAGTGTTTTTTAGCGATTTTTAATTTAGAAAAGATTTGTAATTTGATATGGCGCCGAGCACTTTTTTTTCCGGTGTGGTATTCACAGCATACTCTTTTAAATAGCTGCTTATTTCTGTTAATAGTAGAAAGCTCTGCCATGGATGTCTTTGTGGGCCCCCTTCTGTTGAGCACTTTTTGCTTAAAAGTATTAGGCCAGTGGACCGCGACAGCATTATTTCGTGTGCAATTGAGCACTGTTTTGCCGCATTTTTTTTTTTATTTTATGGAGGGGTTGGCTAAGTAAAACTGTGTGCTTACTGCTTTATTTGGTCCTGGTTGGATGGATGCTTTTCCTTATTCATTGACTTGAATAAACAAAGACGGATGGATTGCTAAATTATCTAACAAAAATTCCAACAGACGTCTGAAAAAGTGACACGGAAGTCCAAAGGCGTAAAAGATTGTTGTCTTATACAGAGAAAGCGGACGAGAATTCTTCCGCGAAACAAAGAAAGGAAGTTTGGCGTTTATCTAATTTCCAAATTTGATATATATATTAAATTAATTATTTAATTAATTAATGAAGAATGAATGAATTTATAGATTAACAGAAATCGTATATTTGATACTTATGTCTTTCTTTCTTCTTTCTTTCTTTAGCTTAACTCTCATTCCAAATTTTGCCTCCATTTAATTATCTTGTTTAAAATTGTTTTCGCTTTCTTGCCATTAATTTGACATTGTATAGATTATTGAAAATCTTCCCACAGCTTCTGCTTATAGAAGCTTACGTAAAATACGCATTATCATGAATAAAGTTATATATATATATATATATATATATATATATATATATATATATATATATATATATATTATTATTCATAAAAAGCTGACCGCGTGCAATCTGTGGAGTTAACCTTAAAGATAGGAATCTAACGTAGATCTGTTTAACTAGTGTAAAGCAACTTGTCAGCAGTCAATGTACCACATGTCAACCTTAGCCTTGGAGCGGGTAGAATAGAGATCAACATGTTTTAGTGAACTTAGCCGTTTAAATCTGCTTGTTTAAATCATCTTCAAAAAGCGAGAGCAAGATCTAAAAGGTCAGCCAATCTAAGAGTGATCTCATCTCACAATCCTCACACTTGCTCCATATGTGGCCTCCTTTGTAAATCACTAGCGGGTCTTAAATGCCACTTAAGATTATCGCACAAAATTTCACAACTAAATCAACTAAGCTCTCAGATCCTCATACGGTTAAACCGACGGGAGAATCCATTATATATATATATATATATATATATATATATATATATATATATATATATATATACGATATTTTCAAAAAGTGAAAATGTATGGCATAAGGCAACCCATGTAGAGAACCCAGCCCGTTTCGAATTTATTGCTCTAATGATAATAGTGATTTTCCAAGCGTAACCTAGATCGGGAACAAGGCCGAATGTATGGGGCACCCAATGAGGATCGATCTCATTACTCAGTTGTAATTGTTCTCGCAATTGTGCCCAACTCTAATGATAATATGCAAAGACATCCTGGTAATAGCTTCAGCTACCGCAAGTAAATTTGGTTTTCTGTGTCGTACCAGAAAGTTTTTTTTCGCGTGTGGGTCCATCCTTAAAATCTATAAATCAACTGTACGTCCTTGCATGGAATATTGCTGTCATATATGGTCAAGTGCTCCCGCTGTACATCGCGAGGTACTCGACAAAATCATTTCCCCATAGATTTTCTATTGGATTTTCACATTTTTCATTACAAGTATGAAATTTAAATAGTTTACGCATTGATACAATGTCCCCAAAAAGGTGTTTCCATTTTCTATAATGCGGACTCTTACAGCATGTAGATGAAGATACTTTCTTTCTTTCTTTCTTTCTTTCTTTCTTTCTTTCTTTCTTTAATGGATGACGATTCCGTTCCTTTTGGTCTGACACTATTCATGACTTTATTGATATTTAGAAGGTTTGAATATTCATAATAGTTTTTGGGATTGTAAAAATAAGTGATTGTCTCTCTCCACTGTGATTTTATCGTGACAAAACTTGTAGTTATCTGCATGATAAACTTATTTATTTATTTGTCCTTTGAAATGTCGCGTTTTCATCTATTGGTTTCTTAACCACCTCACGACAATGTCCAACGCAATAGACAAGGATAAATGAATATGAACAAACTCTAAAATCTCAGCTGCATGGAAGAAAGTTATTCATGTGCGCGTGATGTCATTGTCTGGCTATTAATAATTAAGAGTTCTTAAAACACAATACAACACTAACTGCATATTTTACATCCAGTACCTGTAATGAGTTTGGCTACAATAATGCACCAAAAGTAAATTCTGAAAATGTTGGAATGCTGAGATTTTAAACTTAATTTTTGTTTTTCAGATGCTTCCCGACATGCTGTCAAGCTGAACGAATTCAGTTGTCCTATGCTTTTGTTTTTATCATTTGTTTTGCGATTACGCCTCCCAAACCGTTATAACATATCTACAAAGAAAGACAAAATGTTGTAAGAATCTGGAAGTAAATCATTCTAGGAATATAAGGAAAATGAATGAGATTCGCTGGACTGTAAATTCAGATATATCTGAAAGAAAGTCCATCTAAAGGACGAAATGCGTAACACATAAGTTTTTTTTTCCACATCATGAGTGACGGCGTCGCTATGGGCAGACCTATCGATCCTATATTTTCATACTATTATGACCAATTTATAAAATAATATATTGAATAAAATTAATAACCCCACAATTTATGTCAGATATATTCACAATGGTGTGAGGCGGATGATACGTTTCTTCTCCGATGATAGGACGATATATATATATATATATATATATATATATATATATATATATATATATATATATATATATTTATACTTTGGCTTCACTAGTGAATACTTTTCCTATTCTTTCATTATTTTTCTATTTTTATGCTGAAAACCATCTCACAATGTATGAAGCATAGGCTTGTATTAATACACAAGGCAACCCTATTTAGCTTTAGGTTGAAGGAGTTATGTGTAATGATCCATCGAGGTTTGATTTTGGCAACAAGCAGCAGATCTTATAGGTTTAGATTTAGAACTCTTCTTTTTCGTATGCAATTCAGGTTCAATTTCGAAGAGAATCACCTCTTTGAATAGATTTCAGTCACTTGGTGTCAGTTTCACTGCAAGTATGTATAGTTTCCTCTAAATAATCTTTCGTACATTTTCTAGTGTCGCGCTGTTTTACTAATCTTTCTTCCATAATTCAGATAATATTTAAGCATGATGGCGAACAATTTTGCAAGATTTTTTTCATTTTTTTTTCAATAGAGCATAATTAAAAATTAACTAGACGTGAAAGTTTTAAGCAGAAAAAAAAACAACCTGCAACCTGCAAATATAAATCAATGCTTCACTCAAAGAAAAATAAACATGAAATGTAATCCGAGGTTAAAACAGGACGTACGTTAGTGTATACAAAATTGTAACATTATTTTACTCATTTTTCATCCAATACAACGCTCAAGAGACACTCAATATAGTGCTTATTGAATCTGTTTTTCGTGTGAGCGTAACTAGAGGAAATAATAAATGTTAAGATAACAGTTAATAGAAGAGTTGAAGATTTTAAACTTGTAATGATCTGTGAAGCATCCTCTTGCGAAACTGTTTCACAAAGTAGAAATTATTTAGAAGAAGCTGTAATTTCGTTTTTACTAATGTGCTACAGAGGACTGGGGATTATTCGATCCAGCGACGCGTGGCATGAGTTGTTTTAACTATGAAGTTCCTAACTGGTTAAAGTAATGAATAAATCTTACATTATTTACATTATTCGGACTATTGTCCTCATCTTTGTCGCCATATTTTTTGTTACAACGTTTCGGCTGTTCAGGGGGTTGGAATGTCGAACTGGGCTCTTTATTTTGCTCATTGGGGTAGACTGCTCTAGTTTCACTTAACATATTTAATGGATGTCAGTTATCAGTTATCTCCTGTTAATTTCCCTCTGAAAGTTCTCCACTACCTTATTGAACTCACATTCTTTGGGTCCTGTCACTGGATCTAACCAACGCCTTTATCCACTGTGCCATGTCTCCTTGGGCGAAATAAAAGGTTAGGTTCGACGTTCCAACCACCTGAAGAAGGCCGGAGCGTACAACGGCTGAAACGTTGTAATAAATATGGCGACAAAGATGAGAACAATAGTCCGAAGATTATAAATAGTGTACATAATACATCATCTCAGCAATATAGACAGACACTGAATAAATCTTGTCAGAAAATTTCGCAGGCAAGTAGTTCCAGAGTAGCGAGAATCTATGAATGAAAAATTATAGAGCTTCCAAAGCATGGAAGAAGAGAAATCCTCTCACTGGAGTCTAGATTTCTTATCTTCAAATAACATTTCGACCTATAGTTTCATGCTCTCTTTGGTTCGATTTTGGGAATAGAAGTGAATAGTAAATGTTCCTTCACTTCTGCTGACGATTGATTGGTCAATGTATGATGCTTGTTACATTTCATCATCGTCATCGGCCAGTCTTAGTTTCCGAGCAATTCATTCACGTGTTATATTCTCTGGTTCTCGATTGCCATCTCTATGAATTCGGTGGTTAGAAAAACCGACCCTAGTGTGGAAAATACACCCACACAGATTACACCTTATCGAATTTGTATTTGCATGCTTTTGTTATTCTTATTTATTTAGTAGTCAATATAAACATATCTAGTGTCACCAATCTACTATAGTAACCAATCTATACTAATGTAACATTTTGGTTTTGGCCTCTTAAATTACAAAGCCTCTTAGAGATTGTAGTGACGGAGCGACGGAGAGTGAGAAGAAGGGACTAAGCGCAAACTACAAGAAGACGGAGTGCGTGGTGGTCAGTCAGAGGATGAGCCCGAAACGTGATCTGAAGGTCGGTAAAACTAGACTCAAGTAGACGCGGAAGTTTAAATACGTGGGTAGCGTTTTGACAGAGGGCGGCAAATGCGACACTGAGATCCGTAGGCGTATTTAGATGGCCAAGGACATATTCCAAAATCTGGGCGGAGTACTGTGAATGCGGAGCATATCTTATCTTTGCTAACAAAGAAAAGAATGCTGAACTGTTACGTATCATCTGTCCTTTATTAAGGCCACGAATGTTGGATGATTTCCTCAAATATGAAGAAGAGACTCGAGGCGACAGAGATGTGGTTATGCCGAAGGATAATAGCCCGAGTGTGTGAGCAACGATAAGATTTTAAAGAGGTTGCAAACAAGGAGGATAGTTATATTTGATATCAGGAAGAGGCAGCTGAAGTTTCTGGGACATATGATGAGGAAGGAGGGCCTGGATAATATAATACTCACGGGTCGAATAGACAGAAAGAGAGACAAGTGAAAACAACGTGGGACATACCTGGCGGACTTAAACAAGTAGATGACAGAACGATGTCTGGAGGAGGAAACAGAGGGAAGCTGCAAGGGATAGAGGGAGATGGAGAGCCACGATCGCCTACGTCCTGAAAGAATGAGTTTATTATTTACAGTACTTACATTCGGACAAATGTTTTCGTGTTTGCTGTTGCTATCACAGCGTTTCCGCCATTTTATCCCTTCGGCCTTCATCAGGTGTCGGTCGATTCAGGTAACCTACAGAGAATTTCGAGCTGAAAACTTTATTTAATCTACGAGTATAGATTGTTCTCGTCCTACTGCTCATCTCTAGTGATATATCGTGTTTGTGAAATTGGTGATATAGTAATTGGGTGTTCAATCCCCGGGCAAGTCAGTGTACTTGTGATCAGTGTAAACAGGGTGAGCAATAACTATACAGAACTAATAAGACTAAACTATATTCAACTAGGTTATGGACAATAGTCGAATTCTAAATAGTGTATCCACATTCCAGAAATTCAGAAAGGATACGTTCAAGTTTTTTTTTATCTTGCTCACACATTGGTTTCTTTTAAGAGGGAAAAGTAATTGACATATTCTTCTATAAAAAAAAAAAAAAAAAAACATTTTTAAATGAACGACTTATTGGATCATTACCAATATGCATTTTTAGTGAATATGTGGCACGTTTTTTAGTACCCTTATAAGTAAATTTATTAAAATTGAAATTATGATACACGTTTTAATTTTTTAAATTAAAATAATATAGATTCTTAAACAGAAAAAAAAGCATGGCCCCAAAAGAAAACTTCTGATCTCATTGCACAAAATATTTTTTTTTCCTGTTAAATATTTAAAAATATACGTAAATATATTGCAGTTAGTATTCATGTTGTTTTGAGTATGCGATGAAATTTGAATAGGAGGTGTCTTTTTATTCATTTAACTTCAAGCAAGGCAATAAAGCCACTAAGTCGCTATGGAGTTACTGTGTGTTAGTGTATATGAGGAGACAAAACATTATTAAGGCGAGAGACAATTAAAAAACATGAATTAATAAGACAGAAGATAACGATTGACATTGCATTTAAATTTTTGAAGATCAAAGTTGACTGGAAAGCAGAAACCGGAAAAAAGTTTCACAAGTGAGAAGTGCGAGAGAAAAATTTTTAGCCAAAAAAATTACGATGATACTTGCAACCGTAAAAACGATAAGACATTGCCGTAAATCTATTACTGCGTTTCAGTTCCTAAAGAATAAAAAACAATTACCATGAAAATATTTACAGAAAAGCTACATGGAACATTTACTGAAGCTGAGAGGCCAGCTCAAGACCAATAACATTGCAGATTCTTTTTTTGGATTTCGTCAAGAATACCTAAATGCATATCAGAAACACCAAACTAAATGTGGCAAAATAGATTCTGATACGACGCAGCAATTGAATCAATATAATCGTTCCATTTCATCTGTGGAAAACGTTCATCCAATATGTCGCAATGAGTCATTCTCTTGGACTTTTATTTGGATACTTTTGGATTACAAGTAAAGACAAATGAAAAGTCTATTATAAATTTAAAAGCCTTAACCATTTGAGACCCGACTTCCTGAACAATTTTAAAGCTTCTGCCAGTACTCCTAAGTCAATATTCGCAAATAAATGGTAGTTAATATTTCACGGTGGATATAAAAATAGTTACAAAAAGTAAAAGCATTATATTTAGCAGGGAGAAAGAATGATTGAATGCATTCGCTTTCTCACCATAATTTTTTCTTCGTGTGCACGTCTACCCAGCAGGTGCTGCCTCTCTTGATGCATAAGAAGGGCTAAACATGATGCAAGTATTTATCCACCGTTCAACCGGTGGCTGTGCATTAAGTCATTTTCTCTACTACCGGTGAAGCGGTGGTCAGGGCTGAAAGGGTTAAACATGTTTCGAAACTGTACAATTCTCTCAAATCGGTAATTAGCTTAAATGTTATGATTTATTCTGGTAGCTGGAAGGAGTAATAGTCATTGAGGTTTCTGCATTTTTCACTGGCGATACTCATATTAATGTAATAGCATCAGATGGTTTATAGTTGATGGCTTTTTCTATGTTTCTTAATTCACAGACCCGAAATTTAATTAGCATTCTTTATGATCAAGAAAGATTAAACGAATAAACAAAAAAATTCCGATTGAAACATTTTTAAAGATTTTCTAAAATGTTCTTTTTTTTTAATTTGATTCAAATTTCATATCGGTTTAAAAAATCGAAAACAAAAAAGAAATATTTTTTATGAAGACGGGCATATTCAAAACCGATCATAACAGAGGCAGATGTGACTAATCAAAAGACAAAATATTTTTTGTTAAATCATTAATGGTGTTTCTCGAAATGCTATCGGAGAAAACAGACGATATTTTTTTGAATTTCTGTAATTTTTCATTTAAAGAGTAACATGAAGTGAATGTAACTATAATCTATTTTTTATTGTATGACACACGTACAATAACTATCAGTCTCTTAGGTCTGAACAAATGAATCCTTTTTTCGAAATCAATTTTAATGAAAAATGTGTCATTCTAATTGTTACTTATATCATAACAGGTTATGAAAAATAGTTTGCATCCGACAATGTCCAACGTTAAGGGTCAAGTCGTACAGTCTGTCTCTACGTGGAATCGCTATCCCTAGTGGGGCTCGAGTCAGGGTTTCACACCGTATCATATGACGTATCTACTTTCGTGTCGTCCCGCAGAGATATTGAGTTGGTACTGAATGCTTGATCGGTACGAAAAGGTCACAAGGGCCAAGATTAACCGCGACAAGTCTTCCGTCTTCGGGTGGGTGCCTGTCAGTTTTCGGGGGGGGCTCTTTGGCTGGAGAAATATTGGTCAGAAATATAGGCATAGGTTGGAGCGGCGGTCGGGACTTTGCACTGAAGGAGGTTGTCCTTAAAGAGCATTGCTGGGGCGTATACCACTTATGTCTTTCCTCTTGCTCATTACCACCTCTGGATTTTATCTCTCTAAGCGACGTAAGAAGACGATCGAGCGCTTGCTATCCTCTGCCTTGTGGGTGGGGGTGCACAAGCATCACTTTGACAGAGAAGTGTGTGCGTGCAACGCTCGTGTCGTGTCACTCGAGGTGGGGGAATGCTGCACTAGGAAAGTAACAAACTCGGCATTTAACAGTGAAAGGGTGGGACCTAGATGCCAACCTAGTAGCACGCTTAAATTTCTGCAGTTTCTGTACCAGTGAAAGTAGCTTGTCAGAGCAGGTGCCATGAAAATATTTGTAGAAAAGACAGAGGGATGCAACAGTAAACTGTAAGAAAGTGAGTGTAGACGAAATGCCAGATCAGGACCTATCACATTGCATATCCATATCTAGATCTTGTCGAGGACCTCGAGATGAACAGCGAGGGCACTAGACCATATATGACAGCAGTATTCAATGCAAGGACAAATGGTTGATTTGTAGATTTGAAGGATGAACTCAGGCGAGACAAACCTTCTAGCGCGACACAAGGAACCAACTTTCCTTGCAGTAGATGAAGCTATTGATTCAATGTAGTTGTTTTATCTCAGGTCAGCGGAAATCGTGAGACGAAGCAGGCGCAGAAAGGAGTGGATTTGGACATCAGCCATTCTGATAGGAAGCAAACCATTCGTAGAATGTTTTTCTAAAATAATATATCAAAACTTCCTACAAAGGATATAACAGATCCAAGCTCAACGGAGGATCATCTGGCACATATCGGACGAACGTGACATCAGACGGAGCATTAATAAGCAGCATAAGGATAATCGTAACATTAAGGCGCTACCCACAAGCAATACAAAAATTCTGGCAAAATCAGACAAATTATCTTTGAAGCAATACACATGGATTAAAAAAACAACCATCTATAAACAAAAACTAATAAAATTTTAGAGCCAGCATGTATATATGAAAATATAATAAACACACAAGTCACACCTATTTTCCCAGTTCGCTAAGCACAACAGTTCTACGAGATATATATATATATATATATGTGTGTGTGTGTGTGCGCGCGCCTGCGTGTGTGTCTGTGTGTGTGTGTGTGTGTTTGAAGCTATCCACAGTATTACCAAGGGATGATCTTCAGAGAAAAAAATGACAAAGAACGCTTAGAGAAAAAAAAAAATGGAATCAATTATCAAATTTATACATTGAGAAACTTTTGCAAAAAATGCCAAAATTGTGCTACATTACTCATGGCTAAAAAAGGGTATTTTGACGAGAGCAAAATTTAATCATAAAATGCTATTTTTTTTCTTTTTATCCTAATAAATGCCTCTGTTTTTAATCATGTAAAAAAAATTTCTCTTATTTAAAGTACAAACAACTACCGTTTGGATTAATTTAAATGCATATATATATATATATATATATATATATATATATGTGAATTGGGATCACATATAGATCAAACATGTTTCGTTTTTATGAAACCTTGACCAGAAAATGAAAAACAGGAGGGTTGAAAGCAAAATGGAAGGGAAAAAGAAAAAATGTGGAGACAAAGGAAAATGTAGAAGAAAAACTTCTGCTATTTTTAATTTTGTGTTGGTTGTTTTTCATTGGTTAAGAAGACGTCACATGTATATGTCTAGTCACGCAGCGTTCGTATGTTTAATTGTCTTTATATATATATATATATATATATATATATATATATATATATATATATATATATATATATATATATATAAAATATAGATAACTATACTCGTTTCGAAAAACCCTCAATTTTTGATTTGCCAATAATCAAATCAATCTCGAGGGAAAAAAAGGTTTTAAAAAATGAAAGAGCTAGAAACATGAAAGTCTGTCGAAAAAATCGCACAGATACAGGTTTGAAGCCCAAAGGAAAAACCCCGATACGAGTAAACAACTAACTAACAAAAGAGCTCACTACAACCGTAGAGCAGACCTAGATAAACCTAGTGAGCCAGACAAACCTACCTAGGTTTCACCTAAACGGATCGTCAGGGAAAGTCGGCTCTACCTGACGATCAGTTTAGGTGAAACCTAGGTAGGTTTGTCTCGCTCACTAGGTTTATCAATCTATCTATCTATCTATCTATATATATATATATATATATATATATATATATATATATATATATATATATATATAATATATATATATTGGTTTTTATCCAGGATGGGGATGATAATGTATATTCATTTGTTTCTCGCTGTCTTTGGTTAGGTCTTTTAAAAAAAAATTCTCCTATTTCTATTTGTTCAGTTATTTGTTTTTCATTGATAAAGGGTACCTCACGTCGATTTGAATTTTCAAGTAGCTTTCATGTGTATAATTCATTTGTGTATGTCTACCAAAATTGTAGTTTTTTAGCATGATTCAGATTATCAAGCATATTCGTTTTTGTGTAAGGGGTGCTTCTTTGTGCGCCCTTGACTATTGGCTTTTTTATCATTCTTTGGTGTTCATTCGCATACTGGTTCGGGGACGTTTTCTTTGAGAATGGAACAATATGTCATACCGGTTGTGTTAGCAAGTAGACATATTCTAGATTCTTTAAGAATGGTGATATATTAAATTGTTGTTGACTTGTGTTTACAGACTTTAAATATTTATCAGAATGCCCTCGAAGTATTTCTTAGGAAAGTAATTATGTTCATTTCTGAAATGGCTTGGAATTATTTCGCAAAATCACAAGATTGACGGTTCCAAAATTAATCCATTTCTCCATAATATTTTCTTAATATTTTAACACTTTTGCCTAATCTACCGAGTTGGCTAAAGGCAAACTTAGTGGTGGCAAATTTATTTAACCAACTCTCGAAAAAAAGTGACAACATTCACTAACGCGTTATACATATATAAACCCAACATTAAAGCATTAAATAATTATTATAACCTAAAAGTCCGTTGTCAAGTTTTTTGAATTCTCATATACTTGTATTTTGATTGGTCATTCCAGCTTATGTAACAGCGTTTCCCCGGGTGTTTGATTGGTTTGAACCTTTTAAAACCCTTTATTATACATTTTGATAATTGATTCCATCACTTGATAAGACACCAGAAGTGTTGAAACAAAATGGCTATTTTTGCAGTGATTTTATAACATAGTTATGTTATAATTTTCGAATAAATAATTACATATCATATATATATATATATATATATATATATATTCTTGACTAGATCAATTACTTAGTTATGATTATCTCAAATCCTCCTAATAATTTCAATCACTTGTATATCCTTGCTTGAACCGACTTCTAATGCTCTGGATGGAGAGCGGCTTGGGGATAGTAGGTGTGGCACGTGGGTTTAGAGTCCTATGGGATAGGGAGACTCGGATAAGTTCCACCACGGAATAGGAAACG
Organism: Acanthosepion pharaonis; assembly: GCA_903632075.3. Taxonomy (NCBI): domain Eukaryota; kingdom Metazoa; phylum Mollusca; class Cephalopoda; order Sepiida; family Sepiidae; genus Acanthosepion; species Acanthosepion pharaonis. Next base: position 190,158 of record CAHIKZ030001100.1, on the reverse strand, counting down.
AGCGGTGCTATGTTGAGTCTAATTGTTTACCTCTTCGTCACAGAAGCTCGTTGCCTCCTATCGTAACTGCCCGGGTTTCAATTTAGAGGATACACACTGCTGATGAGACCCAAATATAGGACGAAACGGGCGTCCAGTGATTTCTTCATTCTGTTGAAGTTTCTTCTAGATTCTAGATGAATTACTTAATTATGATTTTCTCAAATCCTACTAATAATTTCTATCACACACACACACACACACACACACACACACACACACACATATATATATATATATATATATATTTTCAGTTGTATGGATATGAGTTTGTAACTCTACGTTTCACGATTTTGCAATCATCAGAGAAACTGTCAGCGTTTGTCTGATGATCGCAAAAGCGTGAAAACAAGTGGTACAAACTCATATCACTGGCATCAAGCACTTTCCAGAAAGTACCGCATATATATATATATATATATATATATATATATGAAGAATTATAGTCATAAGATGTGGTATATTTATGGAATAAAGTCTTAAGTTGTGCTATATTTATGGAATATCAGAGATAGAGCGTGTGTAAATATAAAAAGTGAACATAGTCTGTTTCATGCTAAATGCAATCATCAGGCCGCTCGTGATTGCATCTAGCATGAAACAGACTGTCGCCTCTAAGTGTTGACTTCTATGTTCACTTTATATATATATATATATATATATATATATATATATATATATATATATATATATATATCATTTTTAAAAATATGATTCCTTCGCTTATTTTTTTTTAAATAAAATGATTACAATTATAGCTATACTTCTGTATGGAGCACTGTTTTTTTTTTTAAATAAAAAAAATATACTAAAGTACCCTGGATTATTTACCTAAAGTGTTCTTTCCTGTTTTTCTACATATTTGCACACACACATACACATACACACACACACACACTTCTATGAGAAGGACACTCTGATGAAAAACCTGAGGTCTGTTGTTCATGGTGTCCGTGGCAAACTTCCAAGAAGTGTGGATGGTGCTACACAAGCCTTCACCACTATAATGAAAGCATGTGTGGGTTTCTGACAACTTAATTCCCGTTAAAATAACTTAGCGGGACTGAAGTGTCACTTGCGACTCACACACAAGGTTAAATAAACATAGTTGTTGGAACCTCATACGTCGAAAACGACGGGAGAGTCCATCATATATATATATATATATATATATATATGTGTGTGTGTATGTGTGTGTGTGTGTGTGTGTGTGTGTGTGTGTGTGTATGTATGTATGTATGCATATGAGATGAGTAAAAGATTGAAATGGGGAGTTATTTACGTATAAATGGTACGACTGACTATTTCAATCATTAGAGGGTAAAACCTTTTCAATTATGCCCATAAAGGCTCGTTTTTATTTCAAAGAATCTTTGTTGAGTTCTAATATGTTCAAGGAATCTAGACTCTTTCTAATAGATTGAAAATCTCTGAATTCAAAAGCCTTATATACATCATCGTCCCAGACGCCGGGGCCATTAAGTTGTGCAGTAGACAACTTCCTTTATTGACGATGGCAACGCCAAAAATAAAAGAGGTCGTCAATGAGGAAAAAAGAGACCCTAAAGCCACGGAAGCAGCCGGAAATTAACGAACTTGGTAAAGAAAAGGAAATAGGAAAACAAATGACTGATTTTCTTTACTTTACTGAGAATTAGCAACCAAATGACGCCTGTTATGCCAAGTCACATCCTTGAGTAAATTTTACCTATTATATTTGATATTTTTTTCTTGTAAATACGGTTTTTTAAACATATAGATATATTTGTGAGACATATATCGGGAGGAATTGTTAAGTGTGATGATTTCTAAAGACGGGATGTATTCACAACTTGAATAAAGTAATATATTACATCATATGTTAATTAATTCTTGATGATTGGTTGATATAGTATTAATCTATGTTTCAGTGTGCTAACGATAATAGATGCTATAAAACCTAGTTACCGCAAATAATAGAATACAAAATTAAGAAGCTAAAATAAGTTTCAGCTGCAGGTGCTATAATATATGCATACAATTTTTACATCACTATCAACTCATGCAATGTAGTAAAGCTAGTATGGCATAAGGGATTAGTGGGTGTGGAAGAAGTAGGAAGAGAAACATTAATAACGATCGGAAAATGTAATCAGGAGGACAGTAGATTAAAGTTGGCTGGAGACCTTGGGACCGTAAGGGAGTGCGAGAAAAAAAAAACTGTTAGCATAGAACTTGTTGCCACATCTAGTCAGCTCTACTCTCAATTGATGTGATCTCGACGCTAGTTTACTACTGTGATTAAATTCAAAAAATCACGGACAGGCAACCTTATGGTGGTGGGAAAGTGACTGAAGCCGAACTGAGAGATCAGGACCAATAATATTGCTTATTCTTCCTTGGATATACTACATACAAATATATGCTTCAAAATGTAGATGCTACAAAAGCCAGAGTCTAGAAAAACCAAAATATTATGTAAATAACCATGGATATTATAAAAGGTAGAAGTATCGACAATGTTATCCGTCTTTATCTGGCATCTCGGCTCCAATTCATTTACCCCCGCCCACCGTCGTTACGTAGCTTTGCTGTACCTTTTCCATAAATATTCACGAACTTAAACGCAGTACTAGACTGGAAGTTAGGTCCCATGTTTTTACATTTGAAATTGTTCAAAGTAATTGTTACTCCCACGATAGCATTTTGTCCTCTCTTCTTTTGAACTTCTCACTCTAGGTCGCCTTCCCCGCATTTGCTTTCCAAAATATGAAATAAAAATACAACGCCAATCGCCATATTAAGTCTCCTTGACTCCTCAACCTCTCTCGCACTTATTTTACTTCACTCTCTGTAATTCTTTTCCGTCTTAGTGACTTTATCCTCTTGCTTGGGTTTAAATGATAAAAAATTCTGTAAATGTATGCTACATATCGTATTTGCTACAAAACATAGATGCCATAAATATGTACATGTTACAATACACATAGGCGACAAATAAGTGTCTACTATAAAATATATATGTCGTAAAACAAGGATGATACAAAACGTAGATGAAAGAAAAACATATGTTTAGGCATCATGTCATGTTTTTTTAAATAACCTCATCATATCTGGACTCGCAAGGAAGCGTCTAAATTGACTTTCAGCATGTTCAGCAATGTCTAAATTGTAGACAATTTTTTTCCGGAAAATTGTTAAAAATGGCTTCGAGTGAATGAAATTTGTAAGTCTTACAGAATACTGGTATTTATAATATCTCAGATTCTCACTACAGAATCGAAAAAACGATAAGGTTAGCAAATAACAAAATCATGTCTCTTGAATATTACCAACGGCTTTAGCCGAAGGCAAAATGAATATCACATGTTCTTAGAAGAGAAAATAATGAGAAAATCAAAATTTTGACTTTCCACACTGCCTTCAAGATAAGGCTATAAAAGAAAATCCGACGTGTGTTAAAAGACAAAATTCGACAAAACTATTTGCTGAAAAAAACTGTTTTAAGAGAATGTTTTTATGTATTTCAACCGACTCTCACGCTAACTGTTGGGTGAATGAAATAGTTCCTTGTTAGGAAGTTGATAGTCACAACATTATATATATATATATATATATATATATATATATATATATATATATATATGACCACAGCAACTTATGGGATTGCTGCTGTTGCTGCTGTTGATGATGATATCATATTTCCCGATAATTTTCATCTGTCAAACATGCAATTTTATTGAATAAAATGGATGTAATCTGGGAAATTTATCTACGAAACAACCACAGAGATTCTTTCGCCAGAGACAAATTTATAATAAAAAAAATATAAATTAAGTTACCACCCTTACATTGGCTTGATGTTATTTTTTAAATTGACTATAACAGACGACGTTTTATAGAGATTTACAAAGATTTCACACCTACCACTTCCATTAGACTTTTTGTTTAAATTAAATGTTAATGCCACCAACGCACTACCTGTCAAAAGACATTAAAAATACACACGAAATGCAAAAATCAACAGAAAAAAGACACAAAATAATTTGGAAAATACTAATAAAAAAGCGAATACTTTCAGAAATATCAAACTACGATTGAAGTTAAGAACGAAATAGTAAAATCCTACCTACGCACAAAATAACAGTGTCCAATGATTTGACTATCCAGACTTAGCAAAAAATGCTTCAGAGCGTAAACCTTCAACGAGGCAAAGCTAAAGTTCTACTTAAGTTTCATGCGGTTGCGATATTCAGGCGACCAGGATGCAAATTCACAAGTACCGGAATAGGACGTAAGTCATCGGATCACGGAAATATATATATATATATATATATATATATATATATATATATATATATATATATATATATATAAAAAAGAAATATGTTGTAGTTGTTCCAACGAGAGAAAACTATGTATATTAAAAAGAAGAGAAGAGAGGTGCCCGCAAACGTTTCTGGTTGTAATGTGGATTTATTTAGAAAAATGCTTTGTTTTACATAATTTTACGACACGTGTTTCTGGTCTCGCGACCGTCTTCAATATATATATATATATATATATATATATATATATATATATATATATATATATATATATATATATTGTATCCACTTGTTTATTTTATTGAAAATAAAATATTAAATATGTTTATATTCTTTTGAAAGTTTTTCTACCCATGCTTACTAAAATCTAACACAACCTCACCCACATTTACATAGGTTTCTTCATATTCCCCTAGATCATATAACATAGAGTGTGTGCGTGAAAAAGGACACTTCGAGGTGGTGTAATGGGTAGCAAGCTTGTTCTCGCTAGTACAATTACGGCTGAGTAGTGAGTTCGATCCTCACTGGGTGCCCCATACTTTCGGCCTTGGGCCACATCTGGGCTACGTTTAGAATATCACTATAACCTACAGTGGATGGAACAAATATTCGTACACATAGAAATTTTTAATTAATTGTATTTCCAACTAATATATAAACATACGTTTCATATAATTAACTGTACACAGATGCGTAATAACTACTATATGTATAGAAAACAGAATAAGAATTTGATTTAATAGAAATAAATCGCATTTATCCATTTTAGTGAGTGAACAAAAAGTATTCGCACAATGCAAATTTCAGATTTTAAAACTTTTAAATTGTTTTAATTAATCGATTGCTCAAGTGGAATATTCTAGGATGTTCCAATAACGTTTTCAGCAGTTATTTCTTGTCTAAAAAAATGAAGCAGCACATTTTGTGTTTGGTATTCGTAAAAGAAGATTATCATGATGTCAAGAGATAAGAATTGACAAATTCGCAAATACAATTGATTGTTAATCTCGGGAAAGAAGATAAAATTTACAGGAAAATCTCAGACAACCTGAATATTTTATTTACTACAGTGCAAGGTATAAAAATCTCAAAACTCTTGGAAAGCAAAGACGATCATGTCCACCATAGAAAATTTCTTCAAGATCTTCGAGGAAATTAATGCGTCAAATTAAACAAAATCCAATGGTTACTCGTCAAGGGTTGCAGGAAGATTTGCTCCCATCAGAAATCTGTGTCAATAAACGGACATTAAAGAATAAAATCCATAGTGACGCGCTCCTCGGAAAACTCCACTACTTTTGAAAATACACAGAGATTCCTGTTTGAAATTCCTTTGTGAACATAAGGATAGGGAAAAATCGTATTGGGAAAGAGTATTATGAACAGACGAAACAAAAATTGTAATTGAGGTGTAATTCTAGAAATCATGCATGGAGGAAAGATGGTGATGCCTTCAAACAAAAGTTCCTACAGTGAAATTTAATGGTGGCAGCATCATGGGTTGGGGTGTTTTCTGCAAAAGCTACTATAAACATATAAATATTAGATGGTAGAATGAATGACGTAGCATATCAAAATATTTCTGAAGCAAATTTAATGATTTCGTTTGAAAATCTTGAATTTCCTCCTGCTTAGATCTTGCAACAAGATAACGATCCTAAGCACACTAGAAAATCTACGAAGAAATGGCTTGATGAAAATAATGTAAATATCCTGAAATGACCAAATCTGTCTCAAGAGTTTTATCTCAATCGTGAATTTGTGACGTTATTTGAAAATTCAGATCCAATTGAGAGCTCCAACAAACAAACCGGATGTGGAGACGATATGCGTCGAAGAATTGAAAAAAATACCAACTAAAATTTGCAAATTTGAGAACTACAAGATGTTGGTTGCTGTAGAAATGAGTAATGTCTACAAAGAATTAAATGAAGATTATGTATTCTTTTTCGTATTGTATGAATACATTTCCCCCTATTAATATGGATTAATGGGATTTATTTCTATTAAATCATTTTTCCTTTTCTCTATGCATATTCAGTTATTAGACGTCTCTGTACAGTTACCTATATGAAAAGCATGTTTATACATTTGTTGGAAATACAATAAATTTAAAATGTGTATGTGTACGAATATTTGTTTCCCCCACTGTATGTGTAGTATATGAAATATGTTAAAAATATTATTCATTATTTTTTTAATTAAAAACATTCTTTTGAATATATGTGTCATTGCATTCATATCAACTGTTTTTAAATAAATGAAATTATGAATGAAATAGACTAAATATAATCTTTTGGAAATCTCATGATTCCTTTCCATATGTCATATATTGCGATGCATTTCTAGACACTTGTCCGTTCCAGTGATTCCATGTGCCATTCTGTGCCGATTGTGAACAAGACATCAATCTTACAGAACCAGTAGAAATGTGTTTAGCTGTCCTTTCTAGTCTCTGAAAAACCGTTAACTTCGTGCCTTTTGGCCGGGGTCATCACCCATGGGTTCGTTCCTCCATACCTTCTCGTCGCCTCTCTGACCGAAGTGGACATTATTTTCCGGGCATTGCTCTCTTCCTAGTATGAATAAACGATCAATCAATTTGGACGAGATTCGTTGACGTCATACAAGATTTTTCATAAAAAAAGAAGCTAAAATGCATTCGGTAAAATATGAGGTAATATTTTTTTTTAGTTTCATTTCGTTTCAAAATTCCTAGACATAATTTCATTTTGCTCTGTAGAATGCGTTTCTTTCCATTCATTTCTCCTTTTATATTTCCAAACTCTGAAGAAGATATTTAATGCAAATTAATGATTAGTTTATGACTTAATTTTCATCTATGTGGAAATTCAGGATGCTGGTGATCATGGCTCTCCAAAATTTTCTCTTCTTTGTAGCACTTAATATATTTTGCTTGTTTGTGTATCTCTCATAAAATTTGTTTCCCATCCATTTAGTAAATCTCGCTTGGGAAATTATGCGTTATTTTCCTCTATCTATTGCGCCTTTCAATTGTGAGTATCATATTCTCCAAGCCCTTCTCCCCCAATAGTTTGTCTCCATATGTACTTAACTTAAAATCTCTACTATTAATTCTGGTTAATTTGGATGTACAAAGACAAAGCTTTTCTCACCGGGATCTGAGTGTAGTATCTGTCTTATCATCAGTCCTCATGAGTTAGAATCGGTTACGCTTTCTGACCGTTTGAATACCCAATCAAAAGAGTGTCATCTGCATATGTTGCTAACCTTGTAAATGCTAATATCTGCTAAACGGATTTTACAGAAAGTTAATAAATCGTTTCTATTAATATTCATAATAAAAACTTCTTTTTATGTGCTGTGTCCACTGAGAAAGTGGACACTCACGACTCTCCACAATGTCCTGTTCGTTGTAGCTCTTAGAAATTTTGTCTTTTCATTATTTATCCTATACACTTTTCTGCCATCAATTTACTCAAGCGCATGAAATATTTTATTTGTTGTTTTCCTCTGTCTCTTTTCCATTCAATCTGCCTTGTGAGTATCATATTTTCCAAGCCCTCTCTCCTTATTGTGTGAAATTTCAACTGTATCTTCCCGTTGTTAAATATAAGTTTTTTTTTTTGTTTCCATTTTCTCTCAAACCGCATCGTTGCTCACTTGTTCAATCCATGGTATCCTCAGCATCCTTCTGTATTTGTTTAGCTTCAAGTCTCTTCCTTATCTTTGTGGAGATTGTCCAGCATTCACTGCCATATAAGAGGGCAGGTATCGTGTAAGAATCAAACAAATACGAGGTTTTCTCATTGAAGGAAGATTTGAACTAATCTGGTCGTATTTCACCTTAACGTATATTTGGGAATCTTTGCCTTAATTTCATTATGTTTAATTTATGGTGTTGTGTTTCATCCAACTCGTTTAAAGAGATTTATGTGTATTGTTTGTTACTGAGCTGCGTATTAGGACATTAACAAGAATCGAACTCGCTTTTTAATTAGAACTTTCAGCCAGACTGATTTTGCTTACCCCATGCCGATTCGTTAATTGACTTATTAAATGTAGCATAGTTTGACACAAGACATGGCGCCATTTAATGATCGAAATCTTTTCTAAATAATATTAGATCGAGTCACTTATAATTTCCGTTTTTCATCAGTTTTTATCTTCCCCCAAATTATATTTCAGTAAATTATATAGGAAATATTATTTTAATGTAACGTGGACAGATAAGTTTTTGATTAGACTTGAGTACAATTCCACAGGCCTTGATTAAAAAAAATATTTTCATAAACACATGAATCTGGTTTTCATATGATAAACCTGCTATCATCAAAGTGCTTTGTAATCATTGTAGGTTTGCTGATTTTGTTTAGCATATCAACACCTCTATGGGGAATTTAATGGCGAAATCTAAATACTGAACACAATTCCATAGCTTCGACTGAATATATTTTGAATGCAATTGTATACCTACAACTACAGATAAGATGTATCGCTAGTCATTTTTGCGTTAAAAAGGCGTGGTTTACAGCATATCAAATTCTTTGGAGTCATTTAATGCTGAAATTTCATTTTCTTCGGAACATTAATAGTTTCTTTTACGAATATGTATTGATGATAATTTATTTTATAGATGCATGTTTATACATTCATAGTGTTTTGACCACACTTTGGGGGTTCACTATTTGCCCATAGCTGGGACCCTAACAGGTGCTACCACCCAGGATCAGGGTTGAATTTGGAACAACAGCAGCAATTATGATGTGGTTGCACGTGCCTTTAAAACGATCAGATGCCTTGCTACTGAATATATTTTGCCATCATACCCAGGATAATTGCAGCGATCAACAGAAGTTAATAATCGGTTTGGTGGAAAATCAGGTGAATATGTCGAGGTGGGTAGTACGAACCAAACGAGATCTAAAATTCTTCCTGTGCCAATCTTTCTGTATTCGATTTTTATGGACACATTGAAGACGCTTGACGTATAAGCGGGCATTTGGAGTTTCATTGCATTTTAAGATCTCTAAATGAATAAGATACGGAGATGACACAGTAATGATAGCAGGCACAGAAAAGGAATTACAAAATCTCGGACATAAGGTAACGACGGAGAGTTAGAAGAAGGGACTAAGCATAAACTATAAGAAGACAGGATGTAGGGTCATCAGTAAGAGGATGAGACCAAAATGCGAGTTGCAGATCGGGGAAACTAGAATCAAGCAGACGGGAAGCGATTGGATAGAAGACAGTAAGTGCGACGCTGAGATCCGTAGACGTATTGGGATGGCCAGGAACACATTCCAAAAGCTCGGCAGAGGATTGCGAGACTGGATGATTTCTTTGGTACCAAAGAAAAGAATACTGAGCTGTTATGTGACATCTGTCCTTCTTTGAAGCAGCGAATCTTAGACGATTTCCCTAAAGATGAAGAACAGACTCGAGGCAACAGAGATGTGGTTATACAGATGGATTCTAAGGATATCATGGACCGATCGTGTGAGCAACGATAAGGTGCTAGAGAAGTTGCAAACAAGGAGGAGGCTTGTACTTTACATCAGGAAGAGGAAACTGAAGTTTCTGGGACACGTATTGAGAAAAGAGGGCCTGGAGAATCTGATCCTCATTGAGCAAATAGAGAAAAGAGAAACAAGGGAAAACAACGCGTGACATACCTATCGGACTTAAGCAAGTGGATGACAGAACATGCTCTAGGGGGGCAGCAGAGGGAAGGATCTTGTTGAGAGCTGGAAGGGGAGGTGGATAGCCATGATCGCCTACATCCTGAAAGGAGATGGCGCATAAAAACAAATAAAGAAAGAAATGAATAACACAACCCTAAATGAATAATGAATTTCTTCCATGGATATTAGCGTTTTTGTCGGTTTTGGGAGATACATTTTGTCAAGCCATTGCATTTTTCCCTGTCGTATGTAAGCCTTTTTTCATTACTTGTTCTGATATCGGTTAATTAAAATGATAAATTGGTTCCCTAAAAGGGAGATTAAATATGACTCAAACTAATAGCTTGTTAACCATTACGTCATATCGAAACTCAAATAATTCGTCTTAGTTTTTTGCAATTATAAAAATAATAAATAGAAAAAGAAATAGAAAGTTAGTTAAAGAGCATAAACGCATAAAGAACCATTCGACCTAATGTGATGTCTGCAAAATTATCGAGAAAATTGCAATCAATAGCCAAAAAGTCGATCTGAAATAACGACGCTAACTGCACCAATTATAACTGAAAAAAATTTATGATGCGACCAAGTCCGTAATTGGAAGAAAACTTTAATTCATTTAACTGATCGATCGAAAATCTCTTGGAAAATGTACCCGGTCATATTTGTTCAAATTTCAAAATAAAATATTAAAAACTGATAACAAATGCCTATAAGAAATTTCTTCTCTTATGCCGAGGAGATTGAAATTCTGGTGTCATAAAATAACAAAAAAATATAAGACACCCCGTTTTGTTAGGGTGGCTAGTCAACGTCTGTTAAAATTCGACCAGACATATTTTTGTTTCTTCAGTTGCCACAGTGTCAATGTCGGATTTTCTTCTGCCGAAGCGGAGCAGACTTTAGTTAAACATTTTGGGAGAGAGCGCAAATTTTTTTCATTAAGAAAAAGTGAACAAGTACGCTACACTCATAGCCTCAGTCACGATGACTTCTTGCTAGCTGAATGCCTTCCGAACGGCTTATTTCGTTCAGTTTTACGCACAAGGCTTGGTCCAATCCGTGGTATAGCGTTGAGGTATTTCCCAATGATGTCGCAAACATTTATCATCTGCCTAGGCCGAGATAATGAAAAAAGTTAGGAAACCTATTGAATCTTTTGTCTTTTACGAATATATTCTTTGTTTTCAGATTATTTTAAGATGGAGATAATATAACTAAATGAATAAAACTGAATGAATATTGTAAATTATATTTAAGATTTCATACATAGATATGAAATAACGATATATATTATTATATATCAGGAACAGTATTGGGAGAGAATGTATGACAATTTGAAAAACAAATTACTTGTGATGCGTTTTGTCCATTAGGTATTTATCAGACTAAATTTGTTATGTTGGCGCGAGTACACATCCACACGAATGAGGGATTTTCCACTTTGTCATACATTTTCCCCCTATACATAGACATATAATTATCATGTCAGGTAAAAGTTAGTACAACCCATAATATTGTTGCATAAAATGTTTCAAATTAGAAACACAGGCTCAACCACAGATGTAAATGTTTAGAAGACCTTTAGACAATACATTGGGGGCGCCTATTTTATTTAAATTTACAGACATTAATCTGCTTCACACTTGTTCACGTGAGTAGAGTTATTATGTCGATATAAAATATCTATCAGTAGCCTTCAGAACGAATGTAGTAGATACCTATCAATATAGAAAGCGGTCTGTAAAGATCTCCAATCATTTAGATTGGGTTGGTTTAGGTGAGTTTTTAACGCCATATCAACACCTCTATGGGTTATTTAATGCCGTAATCTAAATATTTTGAACAATTCTATGTCATCAACTAAATATATTTTGAAATCAGTTGCATGCTTTCACTTACAAACATAATATATTCTTTGATATTTTACAATAAATATGTATTACTGGTAATATCTCAAAATCTCCAACTTCCCTTTCAGAGGCAAGCTGCCGGATGTAGATTATCGTCAAGTGATTGTGATATACCTGTTTCCTGAAAATAATCTCCAGATGCAAGATATTTCAAACGTCTTTCAAAATTCCAGCGTCTTCCAACATTCAAACGTCTTCTAATCTTCCAGCCGTTATATATTCTACTTATCCTCAGAATATATACCAATTTTTTAATTCCTGACAACTACCTCATATTTGGCTTGAGTGACCCTTGGGAATTTTATTGGGTGAACAGCACTACAAGAGAAAGAGGAATATGATCAATTTCTTCATCGTCCTGAAATCGTGAAGTATATCACAGGGTTTATCATTGTGCAGCAAATTGTTTTCTTTGCCGAATTTTCATTTATTTGTTTATTTTATATAGTTTTATTGACTTCACTTTTAAGAATTATGCTAGAATATATACAGAAATCGTTTCTTTTTAGTATTTTATCAACTGTTTTCGCCATTTTCATTTTGCAAACTCTATTACGTACATCACAGTTTCAGTTAATTCATAACATACGGCGGTTAGTAATACTCTATTGTACAATGGTGATAAAAATAATTAATGGCTAAAATATTTTAAGTATGTGATTTAATGGCTATCAGGGCCACAGTGTATGTAAATATAAAAATGGTGAGTGAAATGAACTACGAGTTGCGCCGATCTGCTTCATGCTTGAACGCAATCATGACCTGAAGAATGATTTGAAGTATGAAACAGGCTGTCACTATCTAGTGTTGATCTAAATGCTTTATTTTTCCAGGTCTACACATGCGCAAGCAAGAGGTGTACTGGGAATTATATATATATATATATTTATTTATTTTTATCTAGACGAATTCATTTAGAATCTTTTTCTTTCCGTCACTTTTGCAAGTAGGTTTTCCAAACTGAGATATTTGAGGATCTGCCAGGAATGGTGAAATGTTCTAAGAGCCATGGTGCAAATTTAATGTAGATGAACGGGCGATAAATTCACTCTCTAGACATTTACGTCATAGCGAATTATTTTTCTCTCTGATTTCTGGCAGATCTTCTAATATCACACAGTGTGAAACATCTACTAACAAAAGTGATGGAAAGTAAAAGACTCTAAATGAATTCTGCTAGATAAAAAAATTCTAACAATTCCAGCACTCCACTACACATGCACATGTGTAGTCCTAACAACATAACAAATTTAGTTATATGAAGTCGTCAAGGACGAAACATGTCAAAAGTAAACTGTTCACATTTTGTCTTACTATTTCCCAATACTGTTCTTGATACATACATACATACATACATACATACATACTGTGACGTCACCCCGGGGTCGCTGCGCCAAATGTGACGTCTGCCTGGCCGCGCACGCCGTGCTGTCCTGGTCGCGGCGCCAATTATGACGTCACCCCGTCTGTCTCCGAACCGTCGCCGTCCTATCCTGTCCTGTGACTACCAATGTGAGTTGGTATTGGTCGCGGCACCAAATGTGACGTTCTAACCTTTTACTAATTCGGATGGGAATCTGGTTAGATTCGGTATCAGCCTTGTCGTTCCCAGCTCGCCTCCAACGTCTGGTTACCGAAGTAGCTGTTTTGATTTCTAGTCTAACCTACCCACGTTGTGATTTGATCTTAGGTAGACGAAATCAATCAGTCGCCGGGCCGTAATGCACGTCGAGTCCGAACAAGGGTAATACCGCACAAAAATATGTAAAAGAAAATAAAGTAATAACTTGAAAAGTTCAAATGTGTTAAAAAAGGATAACAATATTTTATATCTGGTAGCTGAATACAGAACTGCGTCTTTCTCCGAAACCGCTATATGGATTCGTGACAATTTGTGTTTGTTAGGCGAGTCTTAACATCTTAAGTTGTTTGTTCTTTAAGAAACTGGTTTTTGGTGTATCTTCAGGCGATATTCGTAAAACTTGTTTTAATGGTGTGAGTCTAAGTCGTTCTTCAAAAATAAATTGTTCTTGGTTAGAAGTTGAGGTCGAGAATGCGTGGATCTCAAGTTAGCTTTCTGCGATGCAGGTCTTCAGAGCTTAACTGCAAACTGCAACTCAACTGCGCTCAACTGCCGTCTACTCGTTGTGACTCTGCTTATATGGACGCCGATCCAAACCGGGGTGGGCTTGTCGGGGTTTGAGGTTCCTTGATAATTCTAAATCCGCATTAAGAATTTTCTTTGTTTTTGGTCAGGAAAACCTATCACTTTCCATTTTGGGTAATCTCTTACGTTCTACTTTAAGGGAATGGTCCTCCCAATTTCTTCCTTTCTCATTGGGGTATCTCACCGAATCCCTTCAGAGGCGTCAACAGGTTTCCCCTCTCTCTCACAGTAGAATCTCACACCGATCCCTTCAGGGCGCGTCAGCAGGCCTCCCCTCCTTCTTCATAGTTTACCTTCGCCTACCGCTCACGCCACCCTTCAGCCAATGAACGCTCAGCGGCGTAGGTGTTTACTAATTATCGCTCAAAGAAAAAAATATCTTTTTTTTCTTTTCTTTTCTTTCTTTTCTTCTTCCCGACAACAAATCCTTAGACTCTTATCTTAACCGAATCCCATATGGAGTTCATCAATCGAGACTTTTCGCCAGCATCAAGTGGGTGGCCATCTGGTGACTTCGCACCCTGGTGCCAATTATTCGTTCTGATAAAATAATTTTGCTATCATGGCCAGCTCTTGACATAAAACAGGTGCCTTTTCAAAATGATATTTCCGCCGATAGTTAAAGGTTTAATCTTTCCTTCCTTGTGCTCTGCGGGTGGTCCAGCGGACATTTTTCGCGGTCAGTGCATGACCTAATTAATATTATCTCTTAGCACTCTGTCCCGTAGGCCACTCGACCAATTTGAAATTTTCATTATCGCCATGGGTAGACGGCTGTATTTTATTCGGTGTGTCGTCATAAAACAAATTAATCCCGGCAGAACCGAGATCTTACTTTCTTCGCTAATGAAAATAAAATCTTTACCACGTTTCTTTGTTAGAAAAAATAACATCGTTCAGTGTCTTTTCGTGATAGCTTCTTATCACCTAATTTAATTCTCGCCTTTTTTCTTTTTCACGCAACCCTAAATAGTGTCACATACATAATCGTCTCCAAAAGTATCGGGACGGCAAGGCAAATTCCTTTGTTGTTGTTGTTCATTAGTATTTAACATCTAAATATGAATGAAACAAGTGTTCAAAATTTCAGCATTTATTTCCTGGTATTTAAATTGGATGTATTAAACAGCTTATGACATAGCACCTTTTGTGTCAGATCCCCACAAATTTAATGAACAATATTAAAAAAAAAAATCACTTAACTTAAATATCATTTAATATTTTGTTGCGTAATCCTTGCTTCCAATAATGGCATCAAGACTGCAGCCACTTGACATAAATAAACTGTTGCATTCATCATTTGTGAGGCTTTTCCACACATTTAACGAAACCTCTTTCAGATCTTGTTTGTTTCGGGAGGGATATTTCCTGCAGAATTTTATTTAGGTGATGAAATAGATGCTCTGTTGGATTAAGGTTCAGTGATTAACTTGACCAGTCTAAAAGGTGTCAACTTTTCTCCCCTGATGAAGTCCTTTGTTATCTTGGCAGTATGTTATCAGCGATTGCCTTGCTACATGATAAACTTTCTCACATTTTGTTTAGATGCATTTCTCTTTAAATTCGAAGGCAAAATGTTTCTACAGACTTATACATTCCTTCTGCCGCTACAATCATAGGTTACATCATCAATAAATATGAATACGCCTGTTCCAGTAGCAGCCATACATGCCCAAGCCAAGATACTGCATACATCTGCTTCACAGATGAGCTTTTATATTCTGGATAATAAGCAGACCCTTCCTTTCTCAACTCATTGGCCTATCCACAATTTTGTTAGAGATTAATTTTGAAGTTCTAGAAGAAAGATCTTGGAC
This sequence comes from Acanthosepion pharaonis, assembly GCA_903632075.3. Classification (NCBI taxonomy): domain Eukaryota; kingdom Metazoa; phylum Mollusca; class Cephalopoda; order Sepiida; family Sepiidae; genus Acanthosepion; species Acanthosepion pharaonis. The sequence continues at coordinate 174,243 of CAHIKZ030001100.1, read as the reverse complement.
TGATTAAGTCCAAAAAACTTTCTTCTGGAACTTTTGTCGATCATCTCTGTACTTCCCTACAAATTCCAATGTAGACTTCCAATTCTTACTGCTGGTGAGTGGTTTGCCTCTTGCATGGTCTTTATATTTCTGCTTTCAAGCCTTCTTCGAAGATTTGATTGTGAAACCATCACCCCAGCATCCTGAATGCTTTTGTGATGTCACTGACGGTTTCTTTTCGTTTTTTTCTCACACTTCTCACAATGTTTCTGTTGCTTTTCTAGTTACCTTTTCATTCGTTGCGCGCATATTTATATGTTTTTTTTCCATTGAGTGCGGTCTGAAGAGAGATAACCAGCAAGGATTTTCGTTTGAATCATTGTTATATTATAATATTTACCATTTGAGGGTGATTAATATTTTTCTTAACATTACTTATCTCCCGACAATTTTTTCATATGTCTAATCCCTTTATATTTAGAGTTTAATTTGAATTAAATGTTGTTTTTTTTCTCATACACTAGTGGATACCCAAGGCAACATGGACTGGTCTACACTACCATTCAACTCTCATCGATATAAGGAAATTAAAGATTCATGCTTTTTCCATGGGTATTATTGCGAGTATGAATACAGCAGAAGAAATATATCGTGGACTGTCTCGTGCGCAGATGACAAATGTAGTCTCAGTAATCCCCAGGCGTTCAGGGGTTTTGCAGACTTTAGACAGATATAACGTAGGGTAGTGGAGAGCAAGGCCTGCTTTACTCCGTGCAACAAAGCCACAGTAGCAGGTAAAGCTCTCATTGAGAGAAGCGGCAAGATGCCAAATTTCCTCAATATTTGCACGCAGCTGATCTCGATATTCAACATCGCTAAAAGCCTTTGTATAGATGAGAAGCAGGATCGGCGCCCATCTCCTTCACTCCGATACCTTGCTTACCCAGGAATAAAAGGGGACGCTGCATCTCTTCAGGTTGTCTCTGAGTTTGTCTTTTAAGTGGCTTTCCAATTGACCTGCTTATTAGAATCTGGCCAAAGAGAAGTTGTTTTGTAAGTCTGCTATCGCTCATACTAGAAAGATATCCTGCCCGCGTGAATTAGACTTTCATGAAGATGGCTTCAATACCCGTCATTTTGCATTTAGTCAGAACTTCATTGTTTATAACCAGATGAATGATGTGTATACACAAAAGTTATGTTTTTGCACAATGCAGTAGGGGGTGACAGTATTACTGCACATTATATTTCACCTTTAACGAACATTCCAAATCATGTTGTAAAGAGAGAACTAGTACTCAATTTCTTTGTTCATCTTAGCACCATTGAATACAACTGAGTCAAGATAAGTGAAAGAGGAAACGGTCTTCAAGGCTTTTCCCTCAACATAAATAGTGGGAACAACAGCTGAAGAATGGTTATTGGTAGACCGATAGAGAAGTTCCGTTTTTTTTATGCTGAAAGTTCGTCCGAGGGCTTGAGATGCACGAGAAATTTTTTGAAAGATTTGTTTGCATATACTCAAGAGTGAGGCCTACAAATGCGGAATCGTCTGCAAAATGTTTGCACCATCTTCTTACTTCTTGTTCTAAAGTAATATTGGCCGAATGTGTGTGCGTGTGTGTTCATATATACATATTCATAGGTGTGCATTCATTTTTAATCATTTTACCAAGAGCAATGTAATAAGAAACTAAGAAACTGATAGACAACATGGAAAAGGAAAAAAAAAAAGAAATTATTAAGGCAATGGAGAACTTTCAGAGAGAAATTAACAGGAGATAACTAGTAACTAACATCCATTAAACATGGCACATTGAACTAGAAGAGTCTATCCCAGTGAACGAAATAAAGGGTTCAGTTCGACATTCCAACCATCTGAAGAAGGCCGGAGAGTACAATGGCCGAAACATTGTAATAAATATGGCGACAAAGATAAGGACAATAGTCCGAATAATGTAAATAGTGTACATAATACCCCATCTCAGAAATATAGACAGCTACTGAAAGGCCGGAACGTTGTAATAAATATGGCGACAAAGCTGAAGAAAATGGTCCGAATAATATAAATAGTGTATATATTACCTCATCTCAGAAATATAGACCGAAATTATTAAGGAGTTAGAACAATAAAAGAAGTAAGAAGACAAAATGTAGCGTAATACATTTAATTTAAATTTTTGAATGTCAAAGTTGAATGGGAATTAAGAAACCGAAAGTAATTTCCCTCTGCGTGCAGTGCATAAAAAGAAACGTTAAGCATAGAACTTACGGTCAAATCTACCTATTTCAACTGCAAACAGATGAGACCTCACCATTAATCTAGTACTATCCTTAAATTCATAGAGTCTGGGTAGCATATTTGATGCTTTTAGTACACTTGAGTTCATCAGGACAATTACCATGAAAGTATTTATAGAAAAGTCAGAGGTTAGTAACAAATCGAGAGTGGGAATGTGACTGAAGCAAGATGTCTGCTCAAGAGCTATGACATTGAACATTCTTTAGATTTTATCAAATATATAGCAGGAACACCAGACAATATGCAGTAGAAATATTCTAGACATGAAGAAATGGTCAACTTTTAAATATGTAAGATAATATTAGGCGAGAAAAATTGTCTAACAGAGAACCAAATTTCCTAGCAGCAGACCAAAGAATTGATTCGATATGATATTTTCATTACATGCCAACATAACGATTTTGACTGAAACATCTAAACGAAAATCACCCTCCTGAATGTTAGCGTCAGCCGTGCTGACGAGAGACAGAAAGAGTTCTCTCAGATTATTAGAGAACATCTTAGTTTTGGAGGCATTGAAATTAACAAGCCGACATTTGCCCCAGTTAACAACAGACCGGTAGTCGCTTTTGGTTATCAACCGAAAATTTGACCTTGTCTATCAGAGATACTATATATATATGAAGAGATAGATAGATAAATAAATGATATATATATATATATATATATATATATATATATATATATATATATATATATATATATATATATATATATATGTGTGTGTTTGTGTGTTTAAGACATTTTACAAAAAGACATTCAAAGCAAACTCAGTATCTAGAGTTGATTATATCGGCAGATGATAAATAAATGCGTTTTTGCGTTATGAAAAGTCACTGTGAAGGGAGGCATTCTTTCGAATCTCGCACCGCCTGTAATTATCGTCGGTGTATGTGGGGATGCAAATAAAAAGTCTCGCCGACTGTTATTATCATTAGAGGGCGGTAATCCAACAACATATATATATATATATATATATATATATATATATATATATATATATATATATATATGTATTGTATAGATGTGGTTATAGTCTAATAATATATGGGCATATGAAAAGATAAAGAGCAAATAGGAAAAGTTTATCAATTCAACATAATAAAGAATACAATTGAATATGTTAGTTTGATAAACGCCCTGTATTTTTTTATCTTACCATATCTATTCATATATACACATTCATATTCATTTAATATATATATATATATATATGTATATATATATATATATATATATAAAATATATATATATATATATTGATATATATATATATATAAAACTGAATATGTCTATATGTGAATAGATATGGTAAGATGAAGAAAATATAGTAAACTTTTATCAAACTGTCATATTTCATTATATATATATATATATATATATATATATATATATCGGTTTGGAGAGAGAGAAATACAAAATGTTTAGAATGTGATGGAGACCTCGAAAAATGTCGAAAGGTTTTACATACTTTTAAGATCACTTTATATATCACTATGAACTGACTTTTTAAAGAAAATAATCAAAAAAATTAATAATGCAGTTAAAGATATATCAACTGTGTGGAGAGAAGTTATTCAAAATTTCGGCCATCTGTCTGCCGAAGTTAAAGAAATAAAGTGTACAAGAAGGAATGAGTGTTAAAAGGGAGTGTGTTAGAAACATGGGAAAGCGGCAGATGTTTAGCTGGGAAGATGTGAATTGTTAGAAAAATAAAATAAATAAATAAAGAAAGAATGAGAAAAAGAAAGCAAAAATAATCGAAAAAAAAATGAGAGAGAGCACAATGAAACTAGAAAAGAAAAATGAAAATAAGAAGAAAAAGATAATATATATATATATATATATATATATATATATATATATATATATATATATATATATTATATGGTTGGATTGATGTGAGTTTTGACCCTGGGTTTCACGCTTTTGCGATCGTCATGATTAATTTTTTTTAAATTTGGGTTTATGTAGATTGTGTGTACATGAACCCAATTTAAAAAAAAATTAATCAGTTTGTCTGACGATCGCAAAAGGGGAAACCCAGGGTCACAAACTCACATCAATCCAACCAAATATGTTAGCTCTATATTGAGCTGATATTGAGCGCTTATATATATATATATATATATATATATATATATATATATATATATATATATATATATAGTATAACTCTTTGTGATCAATTCCCCAATCCCATTGCGCAATTTCAAGTAAAACGGCCCATTTTGGCAAATCGAGAAGGTGCCATCTTCCACAACGACATCGCAGGACTGTTGATGCAAAAACAGATCTTGCAGTAGATTAAAGAGTTGAAATGGGAAACCATTCAGAACACACTTAATTCTCCTGACTTGGCTCCTACGGATTTGTATTTCTTCTGATTGCTACATAACAATTTAAATAATAAAAATTTGACCTTTCCTCCCTGAAAGAAACGCGAAAATCAACAAGCTTGAAGAATGATGAGTCACAGTTGTTAAAACCAATGGAGACTTTGTACTTGACTAATAAATGTGTTTTGTTAGAATGATTTTTTTTTAATAATTTTCTAATCGTGATCGAAGTTTTGCAATGATCTAATATTTACTATTCTTAGCTTCGTTTGTCTATAGTATTCTAATAATTACGTTCGCAAGGCTCCACTCTCGGTCAAGAAGGATACTGAGTGATGTTGAAACAACATACTATTTGATTTGAGGTTATGGTTAAGAGGTTATGATTGTAGTGGTCAAGAAAGCATCCTTTCGGAAGTCTGTTACAGAAAGTAACATCGCTTGGAAAGAAGCTTCCCGTATAGATCTTCCTACCAAAGGAATGCGAAGAAAATGAAAGCGATTCAACCCTAGTCATGTGTTTTGGCTACTAAGGTATAGACTAGTCGAAATATAGGATATTTTATAACTATGCAGGAGATTATATATTACATATCAGTTACGTATTTTTCGTTGTTTAGTATTACATTTGCGCATTTCTTAATACTTTGCTTAGTTTCTGAAAGACATATTTCTCTTCTTCCTTCTGTGCCTTCTGATTGATATGTGACATTTTCCATCGTCCGTTCAAAGCTACTCAGATTTTAACTGTCACCCAGTGAGTATCGAACTTTCTACCAGACAGTCAAGCATAATAACTAACGAAATATTACGTCACACAGGGCCCGGGATTTTATTTAGATTTGCTACAAGTCTGAATTTCTGGGATGAGGAGTTATTATATACACTTTTTACACTCAGACTATTGTCCTCATCTTTATTGTTTCTATCACAAGGTTACGATTCTTGAGCCCTCGGAACGTCATCAGGCGTATATCGATCTGGGTAATCTACAGGGAATTCTGAACTGAACCCTTTATTTAATCTACAGGTTAGATTATTCCCATTCCACTGCTCTAGAGAGATCTCGTCTACTTCTTGTTCTTAACACGACTCAGATATTGTTCTCCCGTTTCTACTGACCGACCCAGTGATTAACCTCATAGATACCGACATTTTCATCCACTATGCCATTGCCCTGTATTGGTCGAATAATACAACGGCCGAAACCTTGTAATAAAAAACACCAAAGGTGAGGACAATAGTCTGAATGGAAATTGTTTAATAAAATCCTCAAATGTTATGCACCTTATGAGGGTTGAAATCACTACTTATTTGCAATTGATTTGCAAGACAAACTTGTTAACTATAAAATCATCTCGAGGTTTATCTATGCAATAAACTTTGATGCGTGATATATATTCAGTGCTATGCACATATAAATAAAAGATCGGGATGGGAGTTGTTCAATTTATGTTGCATTTTCTTTCACCCTAATACAGATTGAAAAGGAATTAATTTAACCCTCTCCGGATATGGTTATCGTAATACTTGCAATTTCTTTAAAAGGAAATATTCGGCATTCATTGATCAATCATCTCTTATAAACTTGCGTTGAAATTCAAAGAATCTTTCTATTAAAGTTGTTGAGAAAATTGCACTGACTGTTATAACTCTTTCCTGTACTGATAGGAATTTCCTTCGTAACGTTTTGTTTGAATTAATTCTCGCTTCGCATTAAATGTGTTATACATGTGAATTGTTGCTGCTTTTGAAAATTTCTGTTCTTTTGTATAATACTTTGCAAATATGTAGCACTCGTCCACAAGTTTTGAAAAATGGTTCTCTCCAAGACCTACAGTATTTATTCATTTGAAGTCATTTTTAATCAGTAATCTAAGAAAGCCATTGTATATAGCTGGCAATAGATGTTTCAGAAGGGGTCTGAGATCATGCACGACATCCACATGAATGTCTCAATCTGACGAGGTTATTTATGATCACGATACAATTTGCATGAAAAGAGTAGAGTCGGCTCTCTAGCCTCCTAATAGAAGCAAATCTATAAATTCAAACTGTGGAGAAGGTGACAGGAAACCACTCACCTATTTTCTCAAAATCAATGACAATCTGAAGATAAAAAATGTGAAGTATATTGTGAAAGGTCATGAGAAATTTAGCATTCTTTTAGACCAAGGAGAGCTACAATAAGCAAGTATAATACTTTTTATTTAGTTCATTTTCGTGTTGAGATTTTTACTTTTAAATTATTGAAGAAAGGGAAATATTGCTTACACATAACATTAATTTATTTTCCTTGGTTAGGATACATTAGCAAATTTACTTAAATATTGTTGTCATTTTTATCTTTGCACATATCATATAATATTTCATACAATTTCACACCAAGCAAGGCTGTAAATCTACTAAGATACAAGGGTTACTGAGTGTATAAAATACAAAAAGAGCGTGAACAATAAAATAATTGAATGAAGAAGACAGAAGATAACGATTGATATAGCATATAAATCTTTGAAAATAAAAGTTGGTTGGAAAATAAGAAAACTGAAGTAAGTTCCTCAAGCGAGACGTGCGAGAAATCTAACGCTTGGCATAGAACTCACGGTGACATCAAGCCAATTCAACTGTAAGATGATGAGATCTTGCCGACCAACTAGTATTGTGCTTAAATTTATAAAGCGTAGATACCACAGAAAAAAAATCATCGGAACAGTAGTTATAGAAAAATGCACTGAATGCTATATTAAGGCGGTGGGAAAATGAATGAAGCCGAGAAGCCAGGTCAGGATCAATAACATTGCGGATTCTTGTTTGGCTTATATCAAGAATAGCAGAAGCACCCGGTATTATGCGGCAGCAATATTCAAAATCATACACGAATGGACGACTTATAAATGTTTAAGATAGATTCTGGAGATAAAAATTGTCTAGCGTGATATAGTGAATCAACATACCTGGAAGTAGCAACTTATTCAATATAAAGTTTCTACTTCATTATATTGTTAGGATTCTTCTTCTTGTCGTGTATTTTAAGGATCCGGCTCTTCACAGATCTAGGCACCCCAATAGATCTAAGCAACATTTGATAATTTCCCAAACCCATTTGAACCCGGTCTGCCACATATTCACCAAAACTGGTTTGTTAGTTTGCTATTCCCATTTGCCCTTTCAACTTTCAGAATGTCTTGTGAGAGTTACATTTTCCAAAACCCTTTTTCCTTATAATGTCCGGGAAAATCTATGTCTGATTCTCCTTTATCAACTTTTATCTAAAACTTTATTAAAACAGTGTTCTGACTGGCATATTTAGTCCTTGATAGTTTCAGCATCAGTGTGTAAAATCACATTTCTGTCTCCATCATCACTGCCATAAAGGAGGATATATATTTATGTCTTTGTTTACTTACCAACAACACCAGATTAAATTGTATCGATTAAAATCTTCTCAGCCAAAAATAAGTTAGCCTCACTGCATTAATATTCTTATAAAATCGTTCGTTTCTATGTATTCCGAACATGCATAGCTTCGTTGGTATTTGACTGTACGAATGTCAGTTCTATTCAATGCTAAATAGATTTATGTCCCTCTTTATAAAAATTTCGTCTTGCATGAAGTCCTTTCTTGAATATCAAATATGAATGTTTGTCGGTTTGAACACATTTCGCATCGAAAGTCACATACATTAAAACCTGTGTGTATATACATAGACGACTACATTATATTGTAGGATAAAAAACAAGTTTTTTTTTAAGTTCGTATATGGATTATATCAATCTGATAATCTAGTTTTATATATTTCTTGATAATTCCCTGTTTTAAATCGTGAAATCGATTCAGTTTACGTCTTAAGATTATTTGACGAAACAACTTAAGCATAACTACCAACGAGGACCAGGTGTGTACAAAGCATCGCTCGGTCACGATGTCTGAGTGTCACCACAAGAGTTGACGGTTTCAGTATATTTTGTCTATCCAATTTCAATCTCAATTGTTGGGTCAACTCGCGTTATATTTTCAATCGTTGACAAATTGACAGAATGAGATTCGAGATCACATCATATTGAAAGGAACGCTTAAGTTTTAAACACATTCCCCTCTCTCTCTCATTCTATCTCTCTATCTCTCTCTATCATATATATATATATATATATATATATATATATATATATATGTGTGTATGCGTGTAACTAGGTAGCAAGAAATATTTTAAGCAAGTTTTGTTGAAAGCCGTCAACAAGGTTTCTCTGTCGAATATTTTAAGTTTCTTAAATTTCAGATTAAGTTGTCTTATACAATCATAATCATTCCAAACGTTGTTTTACTTTTTTGTTTATAAGAAAAAAACTTATTTCTAAATGAGAAAAACTTATATATATATATATATATATATATATAAATGTGTTTCATTTAAACGGATCAAAGACAGCAGTAAATAAATTAGTGTTATTGGTGAAAATTTATTTATTTCTCTATTGGATCATGTTATTTTAAGTCATGGCAATTATGTGTGAAATATATATCGCCCAAATAAATCCGAAAGCAAAAGCAAAAAAATCATTAGACGCTTAAACCTAATTCCCATTAAAATTGGTCCAATTTATTTGAACACCAGTCAGATGCATATTTATTTAGGTAAATGCTCTGATTTTAGTTAAACGGTATTAATTACATTTATCGACCTGAATGATCGAGAAATTTCGTAGAATATATCCGTCCTTGACAGGAATCGAACCTGTATTTCTATACGGAATGTGTCATTTTATATAACGTGCTTTTACACTTAGCTATAGGGAAAAAGTTCCAATTGCTGTTGATAAATACAATCTTCGACCGATCAAATGCTCAGTAAACGTTCTTCGAACATTCAGACCGTCAAATGTAAATAATAATATTTAATTAAAAACAGCATTTCCTCAAATAAATTGTATCTATAAAAATAACATATAAACAGAAAATATATTAAATAATTATATATATATATATATATATATATATATATATATAACAATGGGTAGGATTAAAAAATGTGCATATACGTGCAAATACTTTCATGTACGTGAGTATCTTTATTCCTAAGTTGTTATAAACAGAAATTTAAATTTCAAATTATTTTTTATTTTTTTTTATTTTTACATTATTTTATCTCTCTGACTTTCGAACTCACAAATTTGAAATATATAAAGTATTAACAGTTGATTCAAGATTTTACACCTAATTTTGAATCACCATCACGGGAACGCGAGAGATAACGGTCAGAATTCATACCTTAAGATTGCATTAACTGCATAAAGCTGGATATTATTTATATTCACTAATTATTTATATAATAAATTTGGGTATGTATTTTTATAAATTATTGACATTTGCAAAAAACGTTCGTCAAAGTATGTTTCGAAAATAATATCCGATATTGACCTGGAGAATGCATGAATAAAAACAGTATATATATATATATATATATATATATATATATATATATATATATATATATATATATATATATAAGTAATTCATCGAGTCTAGAAGAATCCTCGAAAGAATGCAGAAGACATCGGTTTCCTCCTATTTTGAGACTCATCAGCAGTGGGCATCCATTAACGAGATTGGAACCCGAGATTTGCACCCGAGATTTGAACGATGCAAGCTTCTTACCAACTATACCAAAGAGTCTCGGTGACAAAAGAAAAGCTTAATAGCCTCGATAGAGTGCTGCTACTCTGAAATTCCGTGGTGATATTTGTCCCAACATATATTTGTGTCTGTGTGTGTGCACGCGTGTGTGGGTGTGGTGATATTCATCAAATAACCCAACATATATTTGTGTGTGTGTGCGCACGCGAGTGTGTGTGCGCGCGTGTGTGTGTGTGTATGAAGTTTTTCAGATTCCTGAATAAGATAATATTTATAATTTTGTGTCTGCTGAGTTTCTGGTTCTTCCTCTGCGGACTGATAATGATACTTCACCAAAACCGCATATGTTGATGTATAATTTTACAAATTTTTATAGTGGCTGTTTCCAGTTCGTTGAAAGCTAAGACAAATCTTTTATAAACAATAACTGTCATTATATTCTTGTCGTCTGTGATATTACCATGATAATTAAATTTCTAGTTTCCTTGATTTCTACGTGATTGGATTCCCACATTGTAATCTCTTATTTGCTGACACTCATTCAATTAATAGTCGATTGATAAACTATCCTCTTCATATCTAATGTTAATCTATTCGACACCAATTATATAACCAAGTAGGTTTTATTGTTATGTTGAGATCAACTTGTTTTATACTTTAAATAAATTCATACGGAAAACTATCTTTCCTTTACTTCTTTTTCGGTTACGTATATTCACGGATCTGCATTGTGGTATCATGGATATCGACTCGGAATGAGAAATTGAGGACCCATGTTCGAATTCCAGTCGAGTTTGTTATATTCACTCACGCAAAAATAGCCATGGTAAAATTATAAATCAATTAAAATATTGGTGGAACTCTCAACCAGTACACCGCAGAAAGAAATAGCAACCTACATCGAGAAAAAAAAATAGTCTTCTTTCTAGTCAATCATGTATCAAAATACACATGATCGCGCATGCGCGTATCACGTATGGCACTAAACTGATCGATAGTCACGGAACTAGTTCTCTTTCCGAATTCTGACTGAACATTGTCAAAAATAATTCACGGATTAGCTGAAAATATTTCTGCTTGGCATTCTTATATCACCGAGCATATGTTCTTACTAATTAGACTCTTGAAGAAGGCCTCGCAGCACAAAAACCAAAGTGTTGTTATAGCAAATTTATGGACATCGTTCCGAATATTATTGTTCATAATATTATACCGAAAGGAATATTTGCTATCATAATTTTATTATTTTTAACAAAGGTATCCAGGTCTTCATTTCTTAAAATTAAGATAAAATACACAGTTGAAATAACTACGTTTGAATAAACAAGAATGCTGGGAATATTTGCCCAATTATAATAAATTGTGATGAAAGTTAGAATTAAAGAAAACTGATTGGGATGAGAAGAATACGTTTACATTTTACCTGCCGTTTGATCTTCATTTTGACACAATCTTCTCAGCAGAATACACTTTTTAGCGTAAATTCATTGGTAGGAAGACAGATCTCAATAGAAGCTTCTAACGAGGAGGAAAACAGAATCTGAACAAGTCTTTCCTGACTAGATTGAGCCCAGATTCAAGGTTAAATTACTTCTTCAATGATCACATTAATTTTGTTCAAAATGTATTAATACTCTTGATTCATAAGAATTTCAATATGAAAATTTTTTACTCGTTTGTTTTTCGATTTATTATTTATCGCTATGTTTATCACCTCCCCTCTTTTCTTTATTTTTTCCTTGGAGTGCGAAATCTTTTGAGGCACTCTTAAATGATAATTTGTAACAGAAATTCCAAATATCGTTTTCTTATTACAAGTATAAGTTTAATTTTAGCCCTTATTTTTGCAGAAGAAGGAATGACTAACCAACAGTTGACCTCTCACAATTCAAATGATGGGTTTTGATGGCCATAAATTACAGATTATTTGAATAGATCATGAGATATTCTGAAGGAATAAAGCTTAATTAATTAATCGATTGTTTGACGTTAAACAATGAGAAATACAATGTAATGAATGACTTCGTTTACTCTAAGAGGTTTTAAGGTGTAACATCATGAAATAAAAAAATAAGTTTTAATTCATTTAATGTTGAGAATTCATCTCTTATTTATTCATCGAAAATCTCATTTAACTTTAGACGCCTTCCGATTACGAGCATTTCTAAATGTGAATAATATGAACAGAATAAACAAAGATGTTGAAATTCAATCCCAAAACATTTTAAAATTATCTACCACGATAATATTTAGAAATATTCTGTACCTCAGAGCTAAGAACGGAGACAAGTTTTTAGCAAAAGAAAAAAAAGAAGTATGTAATGCGAAAAGTACGCAGATGCAGGCTTTACGAAACATTTATTTAACTGAGAATACGAGGTTCGCTTATAGTGCTCTTTTATAGTCCAATTGTGGAGTAATGGATAGTGGCTCGGATTGAGGAATTGGAGAGCTGAGTTTGGATCCATTACATTCACTTACGAGCTAATATCCTTGGGAAAGGTATGAATCCTATTCAGCTGTGGGTAAATAGCAGGACAGTCCGGGTTCTATAGACTTGGATAGTAACTGATCTAACGCAGAAAGAAATGGCAACCTACTGCGGGAAAAAACTGCATCGTTAGTCATGTATCAAAAGATACATGATCGCCTAAGCGTGTATCACGAATGGCACATAACTTTCTGAAATATAAATAGCTTTCTCAAAGAGGAGAGCATCAAAACAAGGGGAGATCACTCTTGATAATAATAGAGTATAATATAGATTCGATTGTTTTGAGCATAACAAACGATAAATTTCGGATTTATTGAACCATTAAATTTAAAAAAAGTGTTTTGTGATGATTCAATGATTCAAGAAATGATAAATATTGTATAGCTGTTCGGTTCTTGACTAAATACTCACGCATAGGTCTGCATAATCCATTTTGGTCTCTATCAAGGTTGGACAGTGAAAACAGAACAACACCGACCAAGCTATATTGCAATACACCATTTCCGGTGTGATTGATTTTGCCTCTGATCTGATAGAGGCTAGCAGGAGATGCAAGGTAATTTACGCAGCGGTTGAAAGGACGGCCATTCTGCCAGCATCTCCAGTGATAAAACGTAAATTGTATCGGTCAAAATAATTTTAAACATGAAATATAACCACTATCATTTTAAAAATAGTCAAAGTGAAATTTAAATCAACTCTAAGCTAATATAAACCCGATGTTGTGTTTTGATCTGGTGAGAGAATTGCTTCAGTCGTATATCTATGTTAGTCGGCCATTGCAAGTAAATATTATGATCCTGTTTGCAATAGATTGATTGATATGATTTTGAGGCTTATCAACCTTTTGCAGGTTATTTAAATCCAACAAATACTTATAGATTCTAAAATGTTTGGAGAGATAATAATGACTTACGGATAAAAGCTCAAAAATTAACCCATAGCTAGTGGTGAGAATTGGTGGTTTCATGCCTTTCGAAAGGATATTTGTTCCTAAGTGAATATAATGAACCCAAAAAAATCGTAATCGGCTCTATGATTACCAATTCCGAGCCATTATCCGTTGAACCAACATGCAAACTGAAGCTTACATCACCTAGTATTCCCAAGCGGTCCCCCATTTAGGTACTGTCCAGGCTTGACGTTGCTTAACTTCAGTGATCGTACGAGCGCCGGGGTTTCAACGTAATATAGACGTAAATAATACCACCCGCAAAACTAACCTTACAGCACCTGCTATTCGCAAGCAGTCACGCATCAAGTTACTGATTAGTTTAGACGTTGCTTAACTTCGAGGTTCGTACGAGAACTGGTGTTACAACGCGATATGACCGTAAGACCTGAGTGAAATAGAAAAGCAGCAAGTATAATGTCATTTCATTTATTGGTTAGGGAATTTCAGCCTTTCTTTGGTTTGATAGGAATCATATTTAAACCAGTATTAATTTAAGAGATAGAATTACGAATCTTGAATTAATTGAGGCATCTCTTATCTAAAATTAATTCAACAGGGTTCATATTCGATGTCGGTTTTTCAGAAAGTGTTCTATTCGTTATTTGATTAATTCAAAAGAATTATTACTTCCAGAATATTAAGGAAACCTTCATGAATCTAAAACAATTCCATTGGGTAATGAATTATCTCTCTGCATTACTAATAAAAACACAAACCGAAATATTTCAGACACAACATTATATTCTATTCGACTAGGGAATTCAATTATTTCAGTCATTGTGTGTGTCGGCGTGAGTGTTTGTGTGTGAGGGGGTATGTGTGTGTGTATTTGGGTCCTCACCGGAATGTTGATCTTATATTGTAATGTGCGATGTAACAGATTAGTTTTCCAACGTGGTGGTTGCTTATATATCTACCTCTGTCATATCTTTCATGAATGCTTAGCTCTACAGGGTACAATGAATAAATTGTAGTCTAAATTACGCAAAAATGAAAATAAGACTGGCATCTCATTTTAACAGATATTCTTTCCAAAATTACACATAAATATCTTAAGCTACTAAAGAGTAGATTTATTCAATAGAATCGCTATTGCATCCAAACACGGTCTCCAAACGAGTTCGGAATCTCCTGCAACTCTTATGGACAGTTTTCTTGAGAATGCTGCTATAATTCTTGCCTTCAGTTCATCTTTGGTGTTACAAAATTTGTTGATCTCTCGCTTAACGCATAATTATCAGGAGGGTGTAGTTTGGGAATTTAGCTGGTCAGATGTAAGGGGTGATGTGTTTGCAAAAATTGTCTGAGTGCATTAACTGTGCTCTCATGCTTGTGTGACATGACTCAGAGTCCTATTGCCAGACATAGGGTCTTCCAGAAGATATGCTTTTGACACGAGGCAGCATTAACTCCTTAAGGCACTTGATGTAGTCCTTCTTGTTGAGTCTGAAGCCCCCCACCCCACCAACAAACTCGGGGAGTTTTTTCTTTCTCATCAGAATGATAAGAGTAAAGTTTCCAGACAGTTGTAAATTCGTAATCACGATTAGCTTCATTCAACCCTTTACGAATCCTCTTCACTCTCCACAGATTTACACCCAGGCACTCTGAAATTACTGTATAGGAGCTTTCGACGCAAGTGCCAAGCAGTACAGCATACCGTTTCCAAATTTCTGGCAGAGTGAATATCGTTCTGGAGCTAGTTTTTTTTTTTTTTTTTCTAACAGACGTTGCCCAACTGAATATACTATACTGTGGTGTCGACAAAATCAAAAAGAAACACATTCGCCTGAGCGAAATTAAAATATAAAATGGCGGAAATTTACCAATCAAACACTGTATATCTCTCTTATAACTGGATATCTCTCATATCTGTATATCTCTTATGATTCTATATTTCTCGTACTTGTATCTCTCTTATGACTCTATATCTCTCGTATCTGCATCTCTCTTATGATTCTATCTCTCTTATGACTCTCGATCTCTTGTACCTGTATCTCTCATATCTCTCGTGTATACCGTAAGAGAGTTGGGAATATTCCGAACAATGGATTTGGCAGGATAAAGGTTTCTTTTTGGTGCGTTCTATGTCTTCTGATATATGAAAGAAGCACAGGTTGATCCCATCATGGTAAAATCGGATATATTTGAGGTAAGTCCACTTAGTTTCTTTGAACGTTTCTTGACCTAGGATGAGTCTTGGTTTCATTACTTTAAGCCAGAGACAAAGAGAGAAACCAGGCAGTAGAAACACCCATCATCGTATGCTCCAATGAAGGCCAGGCTCGTATAATCTACTGGTTTCAGTTTTGTAGAGGTACAAAATTCATTACATTAATTGGCTATCTTAAAAATGCCACGCCATCAATGGAGAGAACCGTACGAAGTTGCTGAAGGCTCTTCAAAATAAAACGCCCTGGAAAACTTATGAAAGGGGTCATCTTTCATCAGGACAATTCTCCAGCATACAAGTCCTTGGTTACAATGGCTAATCTGCGTGACTATAGCTTTGAATTGCTTGATCAATCTCACTATTCTCTTGGTTTGTTTATTATCTGTTTCCCAACATGAACAGACACTTGGCCGGGAACAAGTATTGTAGTGATGATTACGTCATGTCTGCTTGATGGACAATTTTTCTTAACAGTCGGTTTAGCTAGAAAGAATGCAGTTATTAATAAAGAAGTGTTGAAATTTATGAATGAAAAATTTCACAGTTCCATCAGCATTCATTCATAATCTGCCTATGAACTTTTCAGTCAACCATCGTATATTGTTCTACGACCTGGAGTCTTTGAGTGTAACTAAGGAATCTGGGGAGATATTGATCTCATTCGTAACTACATATTAAATCTATAGGGTCAATGTCAAAAGAACCGATCGCATTTAAGTCTCACTACATAATCATTGATTAGCAACGTATATGCCAGCCAACTACGAGTCTTAGGAAACTGGTTAATAGCAACCAATCACTCTACCTTAGGATCCGCCCTTTAATAGGCAGAGCGTTTCCAAAACAGGAATAGACGCACGATAAGGACCAAGATACACTACATAGAATAAAGATAGAAGACCGTTCACTTAATGATGTGGGTGTACGGATAACGAGTTTCCCATTTTGTTAAAAGATATAAATAATGTTTTACGATGAACCCAACTTAAAACATTCGATATACTAAAGCAACATTCAAATCCTTCTAAGCGAACTTTGTTGTTTTTTTCCGTGCTTGATCGGCTCCAAAGGAAAACTGATTATAAGAATATTCTAGAATCGAAACAATTTGTTCCTGCGAAATTAGCTGAAACGAATGAGGCATTGGATAAAGAAAGACCCTTATCCATGCACCCCCCCAAAAAAAAAACAGGTGATTATCATATATTAAGACGTAGATATGATTAAAGGAAAATACAAAGAAGATCGAAAATAAAAAGACGTCTTCCATATGCGTATCACTTTCCCGTTTTCTCAGTTTCTGTTATGGGGTCCTCCCCTTTTTCATATAAGTGGACTCGACCAGAGTGTTACTTGGACTGCTGCCCTTAAATACCCAGAGTCAGTGAGAGTACCGAGATTGAGATAGTAAGAAGACGGAGATTGTGATTGAGTAGGAGGTAGAGTAATAGTGTGAGGTAACCGCTTGTAGAAGTCAGTTACAAGCACGTAGACTCTTAGGAAGTCCTACTTCGAGACTATATATATATCTATATGTTATTACTACTAACCCCGTTCCTGGATTTACTAACAGTATTACACTTTGTATTATTGTGTAAATACATTTTATTTCTGATATTTAATTCTTGCGTTTCTCATTCACTGGAGACCAAATTTCATCTCGGAATCCATAACAGTTTCACCTATTTATTGGGTACGTTCTGTATGATATTTACAGCATGCTCAGCAATTCCAATTTGAAAAATATCGAACACTTCTTCGAGGGATTCATCGTATGAAAAACAGGATTTGTTATTTAATGATAAAATAATTCTATTAGTTTTGTTCTCTGCACGATCGGCGGTTCAAGTAATTTTTTAAAAAAAAACTTCAAAAATCCCTCGACGGATATATTGGATCAAAACTTAAAATCGTTCTTTTACGATATAATATAATTATATTTGTTTTGATCTAGGTAAGATTACTTTCCTGATCAGCAGATGAAGCAATCTGAAAAATACAAAAATCCTTCGACGGATATATCGGATCAAAAATGAACTCATTCTTTTATGAGATAATGTAATTATGTTTGTTTCTATCTAAGTACGATTCCTTGTCTGATCAGTGGTCCCAACCATAAAATATCAAAAAGCCCATCAAGCGATACTTCCTACCAAATTTGGATCTGTTTTCTTATAAGCTAGTAAAATTATATTTGTTACATTCGATATATATAACTCTTCAAATCATCACATATCAGATGTTTGGTCATATCTGAGGTTGTTCCAATGGTGTACTTGTTAATGTCTCAGGATAGGAACTGTCGAGCCAATTTCGAAATCAACTCGGTTTCGTAACATTCATTTTCGGACAGATATCCATGGGAAAGTTATCAGTCTATTTTAGTCTCCCACATAGTGAAGGCGTAGCTTTCTAGTCATGGTTGGCAACCAGTCTGTGAAAAAGACAAATATGTATTCAATCTTTTCACTGTCGAATCTGTTAAATATAGCCGTCTCTTCTACTCCAATAGCTTCATGTTTCGTACCTCTCGCCTGTGGAACTCCCTTCCCTCTTCCTGTTTCCCTGATAGCTATAATCTCCAACTATTCAAATGTAATGTCAATTGACGTCTACAGATGCCCTGATCTATCCCCTATCCTTCTCTTCATCCTTTCCTCTATCATTCCTCTTTGCTCTCGCTCCAACTCTCTGTAACCCCTTGCGTGTTAGTGGCTTCCCGAATTGCTTGAGGTGAAACGGTTATAAAAAATTGATCTCACGTTTTCCACTGACTTGTAGTGAAGCGACTACATTGAATCAATAGCTGCATCTACTGTAAGGAAAGTTGGATCACTGTACCGTGCCAGATTTTTTTTTTTTATTGTCAGAATCCATTTTGCCCATTTACAAATCTACCATTGGTTCGTGCATGGAATACTGTTGATATGGATTGGGGCTCCCGCTGTGCATTTCGAGATTCTTGACAAAATCGAAAATAAGATCAAATCATGACCCGGCATCTTGACTTCAGTCACTTTCTCACCGACATGACGTGGATTCGTGCTGTCCTTTCTACAAATATTTTCATTGCAACTGCTCTCGGGAACTTTTTTCCCTGGTGCTCCGACTACATAAATTTATGCGTACTACTAAATTGTAATGTAGGTCCCACCCGAATACTGTGGAAATAACTAAAGGCAATCGCGACTTCTACTCCAACAATTTCTTACCTCGCACTTTTCACCTCATTAATTTCACTCAATGTAAGCTCCCGTCACACTAGTGGGATTCACACCTTTCAGAAAGTGAAATGATTAAGCAAAATAAAAAAGAGATACATCTATGTAAATATTTATAGAGTTCCCAATGAACTCCACCATAGAGTTTTGTATTGAATGATATCTAGTGTCGCTGATGTGGCATGTTAGCAATATATCGACAAAATCAAGGAAACTGCAATCTACCATGAGCAAATTTAATTATATTTCTCCATCCTCCTTTTTGTAAGTTATTGTGCGCACAATAAAATGTCCAAGAGCCACTCAAACTAGAGTGTTATTAAATGGCGTTCTTTGTAAGCGTATGAATTGTACATTATGAGGATATGTAGGATAGATAACGCTTTTTTAAGGCAATTCACCCCAAGCAAGGCGGGAGTGCCACTTTCACGTAAGGGGTTACAGAGGATTGAGAACAAGAGTAAAGAGGTGTGTTTGAGAAAAGTATATAGAGAAGAACGCGGAACAAGCTCAGTGTGTCAGATGTCGATTGACATTACACTTGAATATTTGAAGATTATAGTCATCGGGGAAGCAAGTAAGAGGAAGGGAGTTCCACAGATTGGAAGTGCGGGAGAAGAAGCTGTTTGAGAAGAAGAGACGGTTACATTTAATCGTTTTGGCAGTGAAAGGGTGGGACTAATATGTCAGCCTTGTAGTTCGCTTAAATTCAGGTAGTCCGGGAACCAGTGAAAACCGCTCGTTGGAACAGTTGCCTTGAAAATACTTGTAGAAGGGACAAAAGGAGGCTTCAGCACGTCTGTGGCATAGCAATTGTAGACTTGATGCCAGATCAAGACCTATCATCTTGCATATTCGTCTCTGGATTTTGTCAAGGATGTAGAGACGTACAGAGGAGCACCAGACCATATATGAAAGTAATATTCAATGCAAGGACGGATGGTTGATTCATTCATTTTGAGGGATGGACTCAGACGAGAAAAAAACTTTCTGTCACGACACAGAGAACCAACTTTCGTTGTGGTTGATGAAGTTATTGATTCAATGTACTTATTCCACTTTATGTCACTGGACACCGTGAGACCAGGCAGGCGTAACGAGGCGCTCTCGAGGAGTCTGGGAATCTGTCATTCTGATGGGAGTCAAGAAGGATTCTCTGCGGTGGGTAAAGAAGAGCATCCTATACTTGAAGATATCAAGGGTTTATTGACTACGGGTGCGTCCTATTGGAAGGTTGTTTCCTGGAAAAAGCAAATGTTAAGAAGTGTTCTCTGAATGGAAGTTACTTCTTTCCAATGGAATACGAAAGGAATGAAGATGACTTTCCCAATGGTCCCTGGCATGGCGGGGCTTAGAATGTAAAGGCCTAAACTGTAGGATCAAATGAATAAAAAGCTTCTGAACATTCTCCATGGAAATAGCCATAGGCTTGCAACTTTTTGCCTATGGGAAAGAGGTTGTATTGTGGGAAATGCTTAATCATACATTTGGCCGCATAGACGTATTTTGACCTTGCTAAGACTAACCAATAATGCTTTACAGGCTCGGTGCTTGAAAAGAGAGGCTTGAGATGCTCCAATACAGATATGGCAATTTTACTTCTTTTTTGTGTGACCTGTTTAATGTAAAGTTAGAGTATATTATGTGGAATCGGATAAAGCAGCGGCAATTTTCCAGTATCTTTAGCGATGGATTTTATATAGTTGTTCCACTTCAGGTCTGTGGTGATCTTAGGTCACAATGGACACTAAAAGCAAAAGAGATTGACATCATTCGTCGTGTTTTTTAGAATTTAAGTTTGATGATGATGGTAGATGAATAGCTTTTTTTTTATAGTACTGAAAATTACCAGCCTGTTTATCAAACACATCGGCCTGTCAGAGCTAGAGCAGATGAGAGATCAGATGCCAAAATGTGGTCATCTAGAATTTTAGGTTCACTGCAAGAATAAGTGCTTGTTATTTTGAACATATTGAAGCACACATAATTACTTTTTTTATCAAAAACTATTATTTATATATATATATATATATATATATATATATATATATATATATATATATATATATATATATATGAGGTTTCAATTATTCAATTTATTGAAGGTCTGCATCTTTTTTTAATCATTTCACCCCAAGCAAGTCAATAGATACACTAAGACGCAAGGGGTTACTGATTGTGATAGAAGATGGGCAAATATTATTGATATATTTTGAAGGTGGAAGTTTACTGGAAACCAAGAAATCGGAAGCGATTTCTACAAGCGCGGATGCTAAAAAATAAAATATTAGCATAGCACTTGATGTTGGCGCGAGCTATTTCCTCTGTAAACTGATGAGCTTTTGCCGTCAATATAGTTCTGTGCTTAAATACATTAAGGCTACCTACAAAAGAAGAACGTTCATCAAAACAATCACCATGACAATATCTATAATAAAGACACATGGAAGCTACATTATTTTGGTGGGACAGTGACGTAAGTTGAGATGCCAGGTCAAGATCAATGATTTTACAGCTTGTTGGTGGAGGAAATAATCAGGCAAATATTTTGTATGGAAGACCGTCCGGAAATGTTCCAATATTCGCTTTCCTGAGAGACAGAGAAAATGAATCTTTGTTCTCCGAACAGATAATAAATAGATGCCAGCAGTCATGTGTGACGAGATGAATGTCATTTTCAGAATTCATTAGTGGCTCTTTTTTTTGTTTCATGTAAGAATATTGAATGTTTTGCCGTTTTCATTAAGGGATGAGTTTAGAGAACTTAACAAATTCCATATGTTCATACAGTATAATATGCGATATATAATAATGCTTGCTTTTCATCCATATTTTTAGAACAAATCGTGTTACATAGGAAAATTTAAATATTATTACTTCTTTGCTGCTGCTTTGTCTCTCCATTCGCGTATCCATGGGAAAATTTTCAGGCTGTCCGTCTTACGACGGTACTTTGGTCCTCAAACTGTAAATACATATATTTTAAAACCGATTCTGATTTTAATACATTACTCGACTCGCACGTCGTTTATGGTTCTATAAGAAAAAAAAAATCACCATATATTTAAGATTTGGAATCAAAAATCTACTTTGCTGTAGAAATGCGTTCTTTGTGCTCCAATAATTTGCTGTTCGATTTCTAAATAATTTGGAGTTAATTAAACGAGGAATGATAATTTAATTCCCCGTACAACTGCAGTGTGTCTTTGGATGTATATAGATATACTTGAGCCTGATAAAAATCTTATTTTTCCTATCAAACCACTTAGCCGTTTTCCCTTCTATTTAATCATTTTATCTCACAGAAGGATCAGAACAAAGGAAAGACCTTTATTAATTGAGCTTGTTACACCCATACACGGTTAAATCCATGTATACTTTTGGTAACGATGCCTCAAATATGCAGCTCACACAATACAGTGTCCGTTTTACTATTCTTTAAGTAAATATCAAAATGCAGAATTTTAAATATGACTTAGAGAAAGATACAATTGTACTGCATAGGTACTTAGTGGACAAATATTGTTATAAATTTTACTTTTTATTTACACTATTTTTATTCGAACTATTGTCCTCATCTCTATTCTTATCAAAATGTTTCGGTCGCTGTGCCTTCCTCAGGTATATATTGATTTGGGTAATTCTGAAATGAACCCTCTATTTAATCTACAGAGTTAGCCTGTTCTTGTTCACTTATTTATTTTATTCTGTTTGCTCACCAGTTTTCTGCTGAGTGCAAATACACGCTGGTTTTAGCCAGGAATTGAACACACAGCCACTCTGTGATCAAATTTATCAATCTACGCTTTTATCCAATAGGTCATTGTCCTATCAGACAATTGGCTGTAATTTAATTTAATTAAACATAATTCTCGATATAACTGCAGTCTGTCTTTGTCGTAATAAGTCAGATACGTGACGCTGATGAAAATCTTAATTTTCCTTCTCAAACCACTTAACAAGTTTACCTGCTAATTCATAATTTTATCTCACTGTTGGATCCGAAGATTTAGAGACCTCTATTAATTGAAGTTGTTTTAGAAGGTCTTCATGAGTAATAATAAGATGGATGAAACAGAAAATCTATAACCACAGCGAGCACTGTCATTGTTTGATCATGACAAGTAGTTTACTTCCCATTGAGAATATTCAGGTTCAAGAGTTGTAATGGGTCCACTACACTCTATGAGGGGTTCAATGGACTGAAGCAGATCCATTAGCTTATAAAAGCCACCACATCGCACAAATATATCTGAGCAAAAGTTGTTGTCGGTGTAAGCACATTAAATTTACGACGTGTCAGTGAATTAAGATAAGAAAGAATGAACCGTTGTCATGCCCAAGAGGTAATAGTAAGATTAGCATAATCTGGATGGTCCAAAACCCTCGTGGGGGAGATTATGAATCATTCCAGAGGGAGTAGATTACAGATCATCCCAGAAGTAGTAGAATGCAGATCATTACAGAGGATATAGACTACGATTCATACCAGAAAGAAGTATTAGGTTGGTGCAAAAATAATGACGGTAATGTCGTTTTTTGACGTATTTTTAACGTCAAAAACGACATTATTACGTCATTATCTTTTTTTTGACGTATTTTAGACGTCAAAAAAGTAGATTATGATTGATCCGATATGAAGCTTTTACGATCTATCCCTGGGCAGTAAATAGATTTCCTGAGGAAGCAAATTATGGATCCTCCTGAAAGTAGATTATGGATGATCCGATATTGAAGCAGATTACGAATAATCCAACACAAAATGTACGTTAACAAAATGTATTGAAACAAAGAATAGGTACACAATATTTAAGTTAGTTTGGTATATTCTTGGGAAGACTGTTCCTGATAATGGGTTGACTGCAGTCGGGCAGAGTCTCTGGATTCAAAATTATACTATCTTCCCTGTCTTCCTCCCAACCCATATTTATATGGTCGGTAGTCCGCTTATGTTTAGGTGTATCATACACTCACAACACAGAGGAAGTTGCTTACTGATCATCTAGGAAGTTGATTACGAGTCATCCAAGAGCAGATACCTTATGAATCGTCTCCGAGGAAGTTGCTTATCAACGAAGTACATACATTTATTAAGTCATTTTAACTATTTCTCTTTGAAATGCAAATTAGGTAATGTTCAAAGCGTTCGTGTAGCCCCCTCCTAATGTTAGAGAAAACAACAAATATTATGGTTTGTTAAAATTCATTGAATTATAGATGGTTTTAGCTGATATAACAGCATTGTTACCAAAACACACTATTTTACCTTTCTAATAAATTGTACGTACTTTATATTGTGGTTTAAATTTTTGAAACAAAAGATATAGATTGATAATAGACATTATTAAAAGTATATACAATTCTGAATATATGGCATCCGTTTGTCTCGGGAAGCCATTGACCTGCGCCCGAAGAGTTATGCGTCTCTCCAGGGCGCAGACTTCGATATAGGTTTTATGAGAGAATGTCGCTTGCCTCTCCACGACACCGATCTGGTCTAAGGGAAAAGCAAAGGCCAATGCAGCTTGGCACCGGCGTCGTTGCAAGAGTTGCCAGAACGAAAATGAATTTGATATCCGTCTGCCTTAATGAATAAGGCTCCGGATTTGAATTCCTGCTTGTCTTTCTTCTCTTCTCGGTTGCCAATCATGGTTACACAACCCAAATTGGCCTACCTGATATCCCTGGTTGGATGTTTTGAATTCAGAGCTTTTCTTTCTAGACAAGTTGCTATTGGAAGCTCTTGAACCCGGTCTGTCCTACTATTTACTGAATATAAGCATGCCATTTCATCTGGATTCTTTCTAGGTTTGTCATATTTCTGTTAACATTCTACAGTCGCAAGAGAGAAACTTAATAATATTAGTTCTAGAATTTTACTTCTATGATGTTATATATAATTAAAATCAAATGGGAACAATGTTCTGTATAATTATCATAATTAATTTGACATCTGTATAACTATATCAAATATTGATCTGAATATGTATTTATCGTTGTAAAATAAGCTTGTCTAACTTTTGGCCAAAAACACTGCATAGCATGAAGAAAAAAAACTCCAAACGTAAAAAAAAAAAAATTATCGCGAAAAAGTTTATTTTATGAATAAGACGAAAGACCAAGGTATTTTTTTAATTATTATTAAAATTTTATTGACTAAAAAAAAAAATAAATAAAATAAAAAATAAATATAAGAATCTTAAATAATTTTTTTAACATTATGGGAAGGATTAAAAAATCTGAAAAATATTCAGAAAATATTCTGGTCTTTCATTTTAATAGTACCATAAACATTTAGACGTTAAAAATTGTTTTATGAAGGTAGGCGTCTTTTTTCTTTATGGTATGCTGTTTTTCTGCGATTTTTTCGGCAAGTCTATTGTAAAATTGCCCTCCAACATTACCTTTCATAATAAGCCGGCGTAGTTATTTCAATTTAATTTTTTTTAAATTAATGATAAAATAGGTCTTAAGACAAGTCATCGTCCATGAAATTGAATAATTAAATTGGATAGACGATGTGCCAGTTGCTGATTTTATAATCAACGATATTCTTCATCAAGGGTGAGTCTTTGTAATTTTAGGATGTCCTTACACCAGGAGATGAGCGACATGGCCTGGAGATAGGATTAACAGTAGCGAACTACTTGAATAATATTTCCATAAATGAATAGAAATACAGCTCTTCTTTCATGTGCCGGGCCGCTTCAAGATATGAGTGATCGTAGCTTTGACTCCTACCTAGCTCTTATCTATGTTTGTCTTTTCAAAATCGCTCACAATCCACATTTTCTTATCCATCTACAGAAGTTCATTAGGTAACCTACTCACTGCTTTCTTCTACCCATTACGTTTTTGAGTGCCATATTTTCTACGATTTTTTTTCTCATTACACGTCCCAGAAATTTCAACCGTTTCTTTCCGATTTTATTTTTAACTGAACTTCTAGATTACTTTTCTTTTTATAAAACTGTTCGTGGTTTACATGTTCTGTACATGTTATTCTCAGCATCCTTCTGTACCCACATCTTTGTGGCTTCAAGTGTACTCTTCATCTGCGAACAAACTGTTCACCATTTACTACCAATTATGAGGATTGATATTACATACAACATTCGATTTCACACTTTTCTAAAGATATCTTCCTGTTACGTAATTCCATGCTTAATTTATGAAAGGCATCTTTCGACACACACACACACACACACACACACACACACACACACACACACACAAAAAAAAAAAAAAAATCCTAGATATTTAATCTTCTGTACTTGTTTGGTTTTGACATTGCATTTATAAGCTTACATATTTCATTTTTCTCTTGCTAATATCTATGCATAATATCTCCTACCGGTTTTGATTTCTCCTTTCTTCCCGTTTTTATTTCGTACTTTATCTTGACGGATCTCTAGATGTCATTCTATGACAGAGATCAACACAATATTATTTGCGGAGATTGTTAAGATTAATGGGCACTTGGCCGATTGTTTATAAGCTCGAGTTCGTTTTCTAATCATGAGAACCTGGTTCGAATCTCACCACGGTCTATTTTTCAAGAAGGTGATCTCTTGATCTTATCGGTCTGGAGGAGGCGATCCTAGCGTGCGGCTCCCGTGAAAAGTGTCTGAAAACCA
Organism: Acanthosepion pharaonis; assembly: GCA_903632075.3. NCBI lineage: Eukaryota > Metazoa > Mollusca > Cephalopoda > Sepiida > Sepiidae > Acanthosepion > Acanthosepion pharaonis. Next base: position 147,511 of record CAHIKZ030001100.1, on the reverse strand, counting down.
TACCATGGATTGACCCAAACCTTGGAATTGAAATTAGGTAGATGATCGTTGTGCTAGCACGAAATCACAAGTCATTGTGACCGAGGGTTTACTTTGTTCAGACTGTTGATCAAGCTAGATAATGTGCTCTCTCCCAGAAACTATAACTAAGATCCGCCCAGCAAAATGTGCCTGAGCAGGCATCTGCAATGGGGATTAGGAAGCCGCCCTAGTAGATTTGCATCCTAGGATTCGATTGGCTGCTTTTAAGTATGGATTGTTAAGATTGTAGCCACCGATAATAAATCCTGGCAGAATCTTCAGCTCCCTTAGAATTATCACTGTGTAAAGGTTAATTAAATTCTTGTCGTGCGCCCTTTTCTCTCTTTGAGTATTTACACAATGCATTTTACTATCTGTATACAGGCATTCGGCTTCTAGTTCTGGATTATTCAGATGCAATCTTCTTACAAAAACAATCAACAACTTTAATTTAATCAGGAATTAAGTTTATTTCCTTTCATTTTGCGACTGGTGTTCAGATTTCTTTTTTGAATACCACTAGACCGTCACATCTTGGAATTCTTGTTCAATGTTTCATTTCTCCCTACGTTTAGATGAACAGACATTCGTGTCTGTCATTCTTGATTCCACTGATGCAGGAGTTTTATATTTGGTCTTTATTGATCAGCAATTTCATATTTTCTTTTGCAGTCACGCACCCCCACATCTCTCTCGGTGTTTTCCTTTAGCTCATTTCCTCATATAGGGAAATATAAAAGAAATACGCTAAACAAATATAAAATAACTTATAGCAAATAAGATGCCTCGTGGAAGTGGGGGATGAGCCAGTCGAACAGAAGAATATAAAAGAGGTGAAAGAAAGGGGCGAATTTGCTTTCTGCTGAATGACCATACAAATATAGAACGAAGCCTTATTCAGGTTTCGTTGTATTGACAAGTCAGCACAAAAGATAATACAAAACAAAAAGAATCCTTTTCTGCCCCCGCAATAATAATAATAATAATAATACACAGAACGGAATAAAAGAGTGGAACGGGAAAAATTAATATTGTTAAATTAAACAATGTAAAACACCGTTAACATTATTATGTCCTTCAATAGATTACAACAGAGCTTTTCAATTTCGATGCACTGTGTGGAAATTCAAAACAAAATCATCTTTTCCTGCAATCACACAGACAGCTGTTGAGAAATATTTATATTATTATGAATCATTAATTTTCCAAATACCGAATGGACACAATGCCGATACGGTGATATCAGACTAGACGTTGAAATGAAAATAAAATGTTTGATTTTCTGTGATAAAATATTTTCGTTATTCCACGCATTAATACTTTGTTTTATGAAAGGCGTATTTCACTATTCATCTTCCCCTTCCTATTTCTCTGTCAGATATTCAGTTGTCTGTTAATCCCATACAAGTTAAATATCTACCCATTTGATATTGACGTCACCAATATCTAACTGACACAATAGAGTGTCAATTTTGCTGACAAATTCTACGTATAGAGCAAATATTAAGTTCACAGTTTTAAATATGACTTACAGAAAATTACTATAGTAATGTTATTAGGGCGCAAATATTTTCATAATTTTTACGTTTTTTTACAGTATTCATAATTGGACAGTTATGCTTATCTTTGTTGTTGTTATCACAACATTTCAGCCGGCCTTCATCAGATGTATATCGATCTGGTTAACCTAAAGCCTTAAACTGAACGTAACTGCTGATTAAGTTTCAGCTGCTTCTGTTGCTCCTGCTCTCATGTTTCGATGTTGCTGCCGCCCATTTATTGCCTGCTGCTGCCTTGCTTGAAGGCTTTCTGCCATTTGCTTTTCTTTCTTTATTAGCGGCTCATCATATTGTATTTATTTCTATGCTAGACCTACTAATAAAGACCTCATAGCTTAGCATATGCACTGAACTGAATCCTTTATTTAATCAACGGACATAGCCTGTTCTCGTTCCATTTTTCATGCCTGGGGATATCGTCTAGTTCTTAATTTATTTAGTACTCCACAGTTATTACTTGACTCTTTCCATTAAGTGCTCGTACAAACCCATGGATTGAACTCATGTTGGACAATATATTGTATTAATCTGAGAGCCTTAAACTGAACCTAACTGCTGATTAAGTTTCAACTGCTTCTGCTGCTGCTCTCATGTTTCGAGTGTTGCTTCTGCCCATATGTTGTTTGCTGCTGCTGCTTTGCTTGAATTCTTTATGCCATTTGTTTTTCCTTCTTTATTAGCGGCTATCATATTGTATTAATTTCTATGCTAGGCCTACTAAGAAGGGTCTCATAGCTGAACATATGATCTGATTTATTTAGACGTCTAAAGAGATTATACTTGTCCAGTATTTCACTTCATTCCCCAGAGGCTGATGACTATCCCGTTCCTTCAATACATAATGAGCCATGCCCAATTCTGTTGATTCAGCTCTCACTACGGCTTTTCGATGTTACTCCAGTGCTTACTTTTTTTTTGGGGGGGGGCGGATTCTTTCACCTTTATATTCTCTGCCAAATCCGCAAGGTATCGACTACACGAAATTCTGGGGTCAGATTCTCCCCCGTTCTAGTGTTAGCAATCGGTGCTTATTTTCTTAGAATTGCGAGAATTTTATTTGAAAGATGGTAGATATATATTTGTTAAAATATTCATTTCGAAATGAGAAAAACGAGATAAAATATTTAAAATAGACATTATTTTGCTGTTCTTGCTTCTTTCGAAATGTTGGATTAATCTTTCATTAACCAAACATTTCGAAAGAAAGAACAATAACAAGAATATATATATATATATATATATATATATATATATATATATATATATATATATATATATATATATATATTAGAATCCGAAATAAACAGCTTAAATTTCAGTTACATATAAAAATGCAAAAATAATTTGACACCCACAGGATAGATCAAAAGCAATGGGAAACAGCGAGTAATCTACCTAACGAGATCGTGCAAAAGTATGATAGAAATGAGGGAGGGAATTACTGTAAAAAGACAAAATTAAAGGATAGGAAGTTGGGAGGGGTCATGATAAAACACACCCTGAAGAGACACAGTACATAGAAGAAGCAGAAGAAGATCAAGGTATTATTATTATTATTATTATTCTCTTACTCCACCTCCTCCTCCTCCTCCTCCCCGCTGGAATAGAATATGTTTAGAATATCATGGTCGGAGATGAAAACAAAAAGGCCACTTATACAGTGAAAGAGAAAGAGATAGGATACATTACTATGAGACATAATAAGGAAAGAATGCTTTGGAAAACATGGCACTCAGAGGCTATATCGAAAACAAGAGGGACAGTGGAAAATAGCGAGGAATCTACCAAACGAGCTTGTGTAAATGGATATAGTAGAACATGAGTTGAGAGTGATAGTACGAAAACAAATATTGCTGACAGCTACAAAAGATAGGAATTTTTGTAGATCCCTTAGCCTGATCAGTACTGAATGGACACGGCACATAAAATAAGAAAATTCAGTTGTTTATTCTTCTTTGACATCTATAAGAGTTTTAGAATACAAAGACGATGAATATTACTCTACCTTTATATTCGGGAAACATTGTCCTAGACGTATATATATATATATATATATATATATATATATATATAATTTGTAATTCACAGATAATACATGGAAAATCTGAGTGAATAATTGTCTTGCGTCAACATTTCGAATGGAATGACCTACGGAAGTTAGCAAAGTGCACAGTCCTACGAATACAATTTTTTGTCTTCTTTATTTGCTATCTGCAATTTCTTAGTGCAAATTTCTATAAGAGAAATGTAAAAGACAGACATTAGTTCCGCCCAATATTTCAGCTATGTAGTACCAATTTTAAATTAGTCTTTTAAACGTATTAAATCGAAGATATGCATCGGTAAAAATTACAGAAACTGTTTTTGCTAAGAAAAAAATTCCTTCTTTTACGTGATTAACTGATTATGTTTCGTGTCTATTTTTCGATTATAGTTTTCTCGGGTAACTAATATATATATTTTTTATATTTTCTCAATCATTGTGTTGACAAACCAGTAGACAAATATCGCAAACAATAAACAGATGTTTTACATCATATATGTCGTATCTCAAGCATGTGAATTTGGTATCAGCATTTCTTTGTTTACGCTGACCATTTTTACAGCGCTCAATTCGGAATAAACTAAGCGAATTCGATGTTATACTCACGAGGTTTCTATAATTCTACTCTTACTTCTTCATGTATAACTCGTCGCCCACCATCTCGGAATAGTGAATCGAGGGTCTTATTCAGTTCTTTGGGTGTATATGTTCTCATTCTGCTTTCAATGTCTAGGGGATACTTTGTCTCAATTAATTGTTACCAGTCTTATTCGACTTTCTAACGCTTGTCTGCTTCTACCACTGAACCAGGGTACATGTCGATGGCGTAATGGACTACATCATTGGTTCTCGGATTGTTCCGAATCAAGTCACTCGGCAGGAAAGGAAGATAGAAATCGATGAATGGGCAGTACAGAATTTATCTGCTTAACTTTCTTTGTAAAATACCATCGATGGTAAAAATACATGGAACATCCTACACAATTTCCAAAAGTTACCCTACAACTTATTCGACAAAGGAAAAACTCCATAAAATATAACTTTTCCTTTTGTATCTATTTAACAAATCGAATTTAATAAAACGAAAGATTGTTTAAATGTGTCTAGTTGAATATGTCACATCATAGAGAACTTATGATTTCAAAGACATGGTTTTATGGACATAGAATGCAAGAACCCCACCCCCTCTACCAGTGTGTGCTACTTCCTTGCAAGTTAGGGATTTTAAAGTTCAAACAATAAAAAGTAGCTAGAACCCTATTACTCAATTTAAAAAAAAATCATCAAAAATAATTTTGTTTGCTGGTATTTAATATCGATACAGAATCCTCTTACACAATTCTAGCAAGTTTCGTGAAGAATTTATACAAATATTAAATTTGGCGTCATAAAAACTTTCTATGGTACTTATTTTATTTCGGGTTAAATATTGTTCCAGCTTTAGATATTTTTTTTTAAATCTTTAAACATTTTGGTGTAATTATATGTACCACGCTTGCTAAATATAAGTTTAATTCATCTAAATTAATGAAGAGTTTAGAGTTTGTATAAACAATGCAAGAAATTTATTGTTTGGGGTTTTATACACGGTGGTCCGAAAGTCTTGTCACCAGCTATAAAAAATAACGAGAACAATATTAGAAAAAGTAACACAGTAACACAAAGCCTAATTCAATTGATTAAATGTCATTAACGCTGTCACACATATAGAAGGTCAGTATGAACAGCATCCTTTTCCTGGTACAAAATGATACGGCACCTTATCCTCTGTGATATTGTACGAAGCTATACTTTGTTGATTGTTGTAATGGCTCTCCGAACAACTGATGGGTATTCTGGTATCGTTCTTGTGGAACTCTCTGCTTGATAATTCCTCTACAGAGCGTTGAAATATAAAATTATACTATGTAGTGCGGACAAGACTTTCGGACCACCCTGTAAAATATATCTCTGGAAGCCAATTAAAAATCCGTATATTACTGAGTCAATTTAAATCAAAAGGTTACGAATATTAAATCTTCACCTAAAGAATTGTTACCAAAACAGTTACAATTCTACCCCAGATATACAAATTCCTTCTCTTGATAGTGATATTGACTATTATCTTCAGCATTTGCATATGCCCTTTGTAAGTTTTACACTATCGTTGTTTATGTCACCATTATAGAAGTTAAGAGTGGTTAGATTTTCTACATGACACTTTTACCTATGATTAATACGACGGAAAGACCTCTCTGCATTTACCCCGGGAATGTTCTATCTGTTTCGAATAGAACATTTCATCTAGGCTTAGAGAATCTTTAACAGAAGCTGACGTACTTTTTCCTCTGATTATTCATCGCTAGTTTCATATATATTTTATTCCTAACGTGTGTTAAGTACTGGTTATTTGTTTCTATCTTCATTAAAAGTTTCTTTCAACGAACCTGGAGTTGTCGCTGTGAAAAATTTGGCAGAAAGTCAAGACCAAATATGGATTTGAAAAAAGAAAAAAAAACAACTTTTTTTAAACAATGAAAAATAATCTCTCTCAAATCAAAACAAATAAAAAGGATAAACTCTGCAAAATAGTAATCAACAAATGTTTTAAGAAAAAATGTTCGAATATTCTTTTATACAAGAAAATATTTTTATGTTTTTGGCAGTTAGAAAGTTCATCAAGTCCTTTTAAAATATGCATGAACAAAAGCAGCTACTTTGAAAGAAAATTATTCCCCTTTGACGGCCGATATAGAAAAATGCAGAAACTCTTAGATAAGACAGCAAATAAAAGTGTGAAAGAAAGGCTAATCAAAAATAGAAAGAATGTATAGTCGGTAGATGAGGCAGGCGAAGATGTAAGCTATCAATTGGAGTCGTCAAAATTTATCAGGTACCTAAGTTTAACTATCTTGAGAATATTAAAAAATACAATGCAAAACGTGACACAGACATAGGATGTTACATTAAAATAACGAAAAATGTATTCAGAAAACAAAAGTAAGTATTAAGAATAAAGAAAGTTTCCTTAGAAACAAGGAAACTATATAATATCAATTCTCCTAAATAGCAGTGAATGCTCCAAAAAATTTTCACGGATAAAGGGTGCTAAAAATCCTATCGGCGGATCATATGAGCAGAAGGGAAGATTTTGAAGATTCTTTCTCAAGAGCAACGCATTGCGCCTTCTTGGTCGCAAGCTTTTCCTTGACATTAAGTGTAACGATTATATTGAATCAATTTCTTGGTCGTTGCTAGGAAAATCGGTCCATTGTTTTGTGCTAGATAATTTTTCTTGCGAGAAATCTATCTTACATTTTTATAAGTCGACCATTCGTTGGTTATTTCTGATACTGCTCTTATGTATTCAGAGATTTTTATACAATTCAAAGAAGAATCTGCAATGTTATCTGTTCATGTTATCTGGTTTGTCAATTTTTTTTCTCATCAGCATCCACCTTACACATTTATAAATCTACCCTTCGACCGTGTATTAAATAATGCTTCTATACCTGGGATCGTTCTTTTTATATATATCTTAAGATATCGAAAGAAGACTCTTCAATGTTATCTGTGCCGACTTGGTGTCACGATGGCGACATCTTCCTATTGCCATCATGTATGTCTTTTCTGAAAACATTTTCGTGTCAACTAATATAATTAGCTCTCCTCATTAGTTCTTCGATGACATGAATGTATTCATGTAACTAGATTGGCAACTAGACCTCATCGTTTTACTTTTGTAATCGCTAGATGTTACCAGAAGTTCTCTCATAATAATCTCTTTTTCTTACACCTTTCTTCTGTAAAATTCTCTTCGGATTTCTTGCTTCCCTGTCAACTAAAAGCTTCAGAAAATAGACATCTTCTGTCTTCCTGAAACCTGTTCTTTTTTACTTTTCTCATCTATTGCCGTCTTTCTTGTTATGATATGATTAAAACAAATCGAAACAAAAAAGCACACACAATTAAAATCAGCTTGAGAGACTTCAAATCTCTAAAACACATAACGAGAAAGGAGAGCTTGGAGAATTTGATAGTCACAGGACATATAGGAAAGAAGAGCCTCTCTGGGTAACATTGTCTTACTTATTTATCAAGCTAGTATGAATGAATGGCAGAAGACAGACACCGATTGATAGTAACGGGAGAAGGTTAAGGATAAGAAGATCGTGTTAAACCCTGATCACCTACGTCCTGAAGGCAAAGGGTTCATAAAAGAAGTCTTGAGGGGAAACGTGAGAGGGGATATCCCTTGACGGATAACCTTATGAAATATCCCTTTAAAAATTTTGTATTATACAATTCTTGAGCTGCTTTTGCCATCAATTTACGTTCAACGCGACTTTAGTAACCCCTCATGGACACGTGGACGACTTTAGTAATCCCTCATAGACACGTGGACGACTTTAGTAATCCCTCATAGACACGTGGACGAGGGGTTAGAACGTTCGCTTTCTAACCATGAGACCCGGGTTCGAATATCAGCATGATCGATTTGTCAGGAAGGTAACTTCTAAATGTCATCGGTCAGCAGGAGACGATCTCAACGTGTGGCACCTTTGGAAAAATGCGTGTAAACAATAACATGAGTTGACTTAAGCTTTCTGAATAAAACTGTGTAGACGGAATACTTTGGGGAGCTGCCGATGGTTATACCGGCAGGAAGTCGCAAATCATTGAGTGTGATGGTTTGTTTAGACCTTTGGTCAGGTTAGATAACAAGATCACTCACAAAACTGCAACAAATCTCAGCATAGTTCAGTATAAATCACTTGGCAAAGCACAAATATGCTTGAGCAGTCGTATGTACCACGTATTGGCTAATCGCCCGAGTAGATGGACATCCACGGATCCAAATAGCCATCTATTTATCCAAACGACTTTGTCTGCCAATGGGTTTTGGTTAATCTTCATGAGTTTTTTTTCCAACGTGATATTAGAAAGGCTTTCTGATCGTAACAATGGCTGCACACTTCGGGTAATTTTGCTTAAATATCTGCCAACAATACCCTTGGAAACTTCCTCGTAAGGAAATATTTCTAGGCTTTTAGTGAGACGAGCAATTTCAGCCCGTTCGCATGTCGGTAAAGGAAAATGAGTTTTCAGGTCGATCATTAACTAGTAAAAAGGTCAGGGAATTTTGGGAAATTCGTGAATGTATCCATGTGAACTGTTGTTAAACAATCTGTAAATGACTCTAATGATTTAAATAATCGGCAAGCAAATAAGAACTGGAATTCGGAATATTCCTGACATTGCTGCAATAGCTGTCTACAGTATATCCGAAGGAAGAAACTTTCGGGACTTTACAAGGATTATTTCTTGCAAACATTTTTTTTTTCATTTTAGAACATACACTGCCAAACACGTTTTCTCTATATGATTTCGTTTCTAAGATTTCTCACTTTACTTTGGAAAAAAAAAAGAAAAAAAATCTATCAGTTCTAGAAAGAGCAATGAAGCTTTGTGGTCATGGCAATTCTAATTACGTGAAAAACAGTTTTAATAGAAATATCCTTAAATTTTCACCTGTCATTAAAACTAAAGTCCGCTTAATGAAAGCTGAATATCTTCTGTATTAGTGTTTTGTTTCTTTGCAAATGGCCACTTAAATATCTATCTTTGCTATCGCTTTTCTATTCGGACTAACAATTGGCGATACCAATTGATTTACTATCATATCAAATTTTAATACTGCAATAGATTTTATGTTAAAATTTAATAGAGAATAATAAATAAATAAGTAAAAACGTTCTCTTTTGTAAAAGGGCAAAACTAGATTTTCTGTATTTATTATGTAAACAGTATATATAGTATTTTTATTTTATATAATATATATATATATATATATATATATATATATATATATATATATATATATATATATATAAAATTAAAATTAAATTATTCGATTTCTTTGGAGGAACAGAAAAATCATTAGAAACAAGGAAAAGAGCACTAAAGTTTTGCGTTATATCACATTTTCGATATTGCATTGATTTCTTTTCCTTCGCCGTTTATGTGTATACCGAGGTAGGTTTTTGCAGAAGGAGGAAGAGAATATCATGGACATAGCATGTGAGTAACAAGCATGTTTTAATAAAAAATCAAAACAAATATGGCAGGGACATGTAATAGAAATAGAGCAAGCTAATAATTCGACACTCACAGGGACTTTAGAAGGCAAGATGGACAACGCAATACACTGAGTAAACTATGTCATGAGGTTATGTTAATGGATATCAGAAAGGAAATGGAATGACTATTACGAACACAATAATACTTAGAGTTAGAAATGATAGGAAGTTGAGGAGACCCATTACCACCCAAGTGCTGAAATGACACAGCACATAAAAGGTGATCCCTTTGTTTAGTCTACTGTTCCCTTTCAACTTAAAAATATACAATGTGCGGTGGATAAATTATCGTCTAAATTCCGCCAAAATGAAAATAAAATTGAAACCATATTTTAACAGATATACTTATCAAAACTTCACCAAAATAACTATAAATATTAAAGATTAACATTACCGGATTTTCCTGCTTGTGTGGCATGATGCAGAGTCTTGTTGCCAGATATAGGAACTTCCAGCACTCATCCACTTCAACCAGGGCAGAACTAACACCTCAGACCTTCGGTTTGAGTCTTAGGCCCTGTGCGAAGACAAAGTGAGGCATAACGTCGCCATCACTCCTGATCACTCCAACCAGTTTCGTAATCACCATTAGACTCATCCAACCTTTTCCGAATCCTCTGCACTGTACTCAGATTACACACAAACCCTCTGAAATATTCGTATTGGAGTTTCCGGTGCGAATGCCAAGCAGTACAGCATGCTGTTTCCAACTTTATGGCGGAGTGAATTGCGCCGTGGTGATCTTTCTCATAGACGGTGTCCAACTGATCCTACTATAATGTGCAGTCGACAAAATCAAAAACAAACAACGCGCATGCACGAAATTAAAAATATAAAATGGCGATAATTTACCCATCGAACATTATAAAACTGGTTTGTATGCATTTACATGCACATTTCAATTCTTTTTTATTTTAAAAAAGCGCTTCCATTTGACTTGACTTATTTCTACAACTGTCCTCTTTCATTCAAATGAAAACGTTAAAAAAATAGAGTAATTTACCCCAAACATAAAATTGAGAACATTTTTAAATTAATGTTCTATGTGTGCCCACTACTTTTATTTGTCTAACTCCAACAAATCCCAGGATGCGGAAGGAAGCAGTGGATATGTCGAAATCAATCAAGGACAGAAGTTTCAAAGTCTAGAAAGTATTTTTAACCGAGAATAGTGAATGTGACGTCAACATCTGAACACGCCTCATAAAAGCAAATGATGCCTTCCAAAAGCGAAATAAATTATTAACAGCGGATCTTCGTTAGAATCACAGAAAAGATTTGATGCAATATCGTTCCTCTTATATTACAGACCATCATACCAGACATATCATGGCGATAAAGAGAAAGCTGGAGTTAACATATTTGTTGTTCTACAGAAGTATGTTGATAATATCATGACACCCACAGGACATATCGAAGGCAAAAAGAACACGGGTAGACGAGAATGTGAATCGATAATATGAAAGTAGGAGGGATGGTAAAAAGACAAACATTACTAAGCGCGGTAAAAATCATAGGAAATTACGCAGCGCCTTGATTTCCGGTCCTGAAGGTTCACGTCTCATAAAACGATGATCACAGCGGATATTTAATACAGCAAGAAAATCTTTGTTTGCCAAATGTTATTTATTTTAAATAGTTGTTTATTATATTTTACCCCCGACACGGAACTAATACCATCGCCGACGAAGAATACACCCTGTTTATTCGTCTATTCCTAGCACAATAAAATGAAAGATGTGTCAGAGAAGGATAGAAAGATGCAATATTTATAAACTAAGTATTCCGAAGATGAACTAGTTTTTTTTTTTTTTTTTTTTTTATGAGAACTATCGAGTGCTTGTCTTGTAATCATAGAAGTAGTTCTAATTCTTCATACTTACAAAAAGTCTGTATCTAGTGTTTAGATATTAAGTTGACAAAAAGAATAGTATGAACTGCAGTTAAAGTTGAAGCTGATTTAGCTAAATACATTTTTCTTTTAAAATCAGTCTATATATATTGATTTGAAATATTTAATATACTTTAATAGAATTATTTCCATTCAAGAAAACAAAGCGTTAAAACATATAATTCGCGTGGTTTTCTCTTTGTCGGAATTTTAATCGAGAAGGTGTCATTTTCTGACAACTTCTTGGCTAATGATTTACGAATAATATGCATTGATTTATTGAAATGATTGCTTTCATGCTATTCTTTCAGCTACAATATTTTTGTTCTTGCATCGTCTTGTTTTTTCCGTTACTTGTTCGGATTTGTTAAAGAAATTCTCACTAAACCCGTAATTAAATATACTGGCAGAAAACCGCCTGCATCCAAACAGAAAATGAGTTCATCAAAATAGAAATTAGTGTAAGACAAGGATGTGTCTTCTCACCGGATTTTTCAACCTACACAGCAAGGCAATTCCGAGAGAAATATAAGCCCTACTAGTATTTATTATTGACGGTTGCAATCTTAAAAATATTCAGATGGCACAGTGTTGATAGCAGACACAGAAAGGAAACTACAAAGTCTCCTACAGTAGTGAAGAAATGAGTAAGCATACTCTACAAGAAGACAAAATGAATGGTTATCAGGAAAAAAATACTGAGCCGAAAGTGCAAATTAAAAATGTGGGAGACTAAATCAAACAAGTAGAAAAGTTTAAATATCAAGGAAGTGTTCTAACAGATGACGGAATGTATGACACTGAGATACGAAGACGTATTGTGATGGCCACTGATGCATTCCAAAAGCTAAATGCAAAGTATTAAGAGACAAAAGAATTTCTTTGGAAACAAAGAAAATAATCCTGGACTGTTACATGATGCCGTCCTCCTGTATGGCAACAAATTCTGGACAATCTCTTCACAGATAAAGAAGAGAATTGACGTTACAGAAATGTGGTTCTATAGAAAGATCCTGAGGATGCCATTGACCAAAAATGACGATTTCTTGGAAAAATGGAACATCTGGAATCTGGAAGAGACAGTTGAAAATTCTAGGGCACACCATAAGTAGGGCTTTTGGAGAACCTGATATCCACAAGACAGATAGGCAGAAAAAACGGACAGAGGACAGCACCGTGAAACATACTGTACTGTACTGTACTGATGCGGCATTCACCCTGGGCGGATTGAGCCGGCTTCTTCCTGTTATGAGAAGAAGATTCTTGGGATAAATTACAGAAGTAGGGTACCCAGGCCTACTCGGATAACGTTCTTGCTTGCCGCGGGGTTCCCACAGACGCAGAGACAGGAACGACCAGACGCCGCCGGTTACCGATGCAGACGCTCCTTGGATTTTCACCAGAGCCCTTGTTAGCCGGCGTGTGTGTCAGACCTGTCCGCCTTGGGTGGCCCTACCAGGAACGAAGTTCCGGGCGGCATAGCTCTGACACTACCGTTTACACCCCCCCACCGACTGTGAGGTAAGGGTTGGACTTTGAAACATACTTGATGTGGTTAAGTAAATACATATTAGAACAGTGTTTTGGAAAAATAACAAAAAAGACAAAACTTCTTAAGAGCTACAAGTGACAGGAAGATGTGGAGGGCCATGATTACCTACGTCATAAATGGATACATCACATAAAAGAAGGTAGAGTGTCCATATTCCTGTTCATGGTAAGGGGATATAATACGTAATAGTTAATTCTTTTATTTCCGTTCTTTCACGTATCTTTGTGATGGTCCTTTTAATCAAGACAGATTAAGCTGCCAGACAGAAGGATTGAACTCATCATCAATTCTTTTCTTTTTAAATATTTCAGCAATGAGGCTTATTCATTAGTCCGGTTACTTTACGTCTTTTCTTGATTTTGTTTATTTATTTTAGCTGATTTTGCCTTCAGTCAATAAAACATAATGTAGAAATTGTAGGAAAAAAGAGATTTCAAGGCTGGAATGAGATCTCACTCCCACACAAGTTTCCCTTTTACTGCAAATGCCTAATATAAAAGCTGTTCGAATTTGGAATGAAATCTCTGATTATTCGGATATTATAGCTTTGTTCAGATCTCGCATTGTTTTACTAATTTAAAAAAACAAGCCATTATCATTCCAACAGTTACAGAAAAACCCATTACACTTGAGGTTACTGTGAATTCTAATGCAGACCTTCCTATCGCTGTTAGGCAAAAGATAACATTATTGGTGGCGATAATCAAAAGGAAATGTTAGTAATTATAAGCCTCCAAAGGATCTAGTAAACGTCTGGTTTAACAACTGAAATACAGACAGGCGTCAAAGATCCTTAACTATATAGCCATATTAAACGTCTAAATAATAGTTTAACTAATAAAAAAATGATTCCTGTTCGATAAGACAACCGCATATTTCAATCCTAATAATAAATGGTGAGAATGTATTGTGCTAGAAAATTATTCTCATCAGAGTCCATTTTGAACATTTACCATTCGTCCGTCCAGTGAATACTGCTGCCATATATGGTCTGATGACTCTGGTGTTCATCTCGAGATATTTGACAAAATCCAAAGAAGGATCTCTATATTCGATCCTGACGTGGTATATAGACTTCAGTCACTTTCTAACCGTCTGTCTTTTCTACTAATGTTTTCACGGCAACTGCTCTATCCCTGGTTCCCCGACTATATGAATTTAAGCATGCTATTTCATTGGAAAACAGTTTCTTTTCCCGTCATTCCCGTCTATGGAACACCCTTCCGTTTACTTCCTTCCCTGATAAATAAAATCTTCAAAAATTTAGATGCAAGGTCAATCGCCATCTTCTGCCTTCTTGAATTCCGTTCAGCTTTTGTCATTTTCTCAATGCTCCCTATTCTCTGTCTTCTATTTACTCCCTGTACCCCCCCACTGTGTACTAGTGGCATTCCCGTTCATCTTTTGTCTTTTCTTCAATCCTCCCTATTCTCAGGCTTCTCTTTCACTTTCACTCCCTGTAACCCACGGCTTAATAGTGGTATTTCATCTTGCTTGAGGTGAAATGATTAACACACACACACACACACACTATATATATATATATATATATATATATAAATGAAGGGAATTGTGTCAGCACATCTCCAATTGTCTGCCTAATATATTCTATCAAACTCTAAGTACGGAATTCTCTTTCACAGACAATGCTAACTCTCAAGAACAGTTAATTTCTTTTTCGGTCTCATGTTTTATTCCACATGATATTCTTCAGGACTTGCGCATGGTGTTAACTTTCGCGCCTCGAGTAAAAATCCTCGTAAGTATCCCAAACGCATTTGTTATGCTAACTTTCGCAAACATCCTCTTGGGAATGACATTGTATGTTTGCTTTGTTTTACGACATGTCAATCTCAATAGATTATTTAATGCCGACATGATTTTTACAGTTGATTCGTACGAACAGAATATATATCCTTTGTAAGGAAACTGTTTGTAGATCCGAATCAGTTGATATACTTTTGTAAAAAGTGTTTTTTTTTGTTGAGAGTCTAGTTTCATTGATGTATTCTTTTCAGATATTCGATTTGTAGAGAAAATGATTTTATCGACATTCTCATTTGGTTTATATTTTTCGGGAGAGGCCCACTGTTTTAAGAAATGGTATTATGTCATCCACTTTCGCTTTCTCGAAAGTCTCATGTTTAAATTATAACATTTTCGTCTTGAGAGAGAAAAAGATAGATAGATAGATAGATAGATAGATAGAGAGAGAGAGAGAGAGAGAGAGCAAGATCTTAACACTCGGTTAATAGAGGTTGAATAGTGTATGCTGTTTCACATGCTTGGCATAATCGTCGCTGTTTAGCAAGTACGAGCGTGTTATTCTCGCATACGCGGGCCAGTACCACTTCTTCCTGGCACATTCTCTTGGCCATTGTCTACGGGTCTCATAAAACTTGATCGGCCTGACGAAAGGCATCGCTACAAATAACGTTGGGCTCCTTGGTTGAAATGTCTCCATGACGAATCTTCTGTCATGCCAGCCCTACCAGAATAGTTGTGACTTTTTTTTTAATAATTGTAACTTATCTAGAGAATGTATTCTTTAGTTCCCTCACATATCTCTTTTTTTCTTTGACATGTGACCTTCTTTGACATTTTCTTTGACATGTGACCTTCTTTGACATTTCACCCTGTTAGGTAAGACATTAGGTGACACTGAGTTTTGGTTTTGTTTGGTTTAAGGCATATCAACTTCAGTGGGTTATTTAATGCCGAGAAGATCTTTACAATAGATTCGTATGAATAGAATATATTCTTTGTTAAGAAACAGTTTGTAGATCCGGATCCGTTGGTATACTTTTGTAAAGAGGGTTGTTGTCGAGAGTCTAGTTTCATTGATGTATTCTTTTAAGATACACGGTTTGTAAAGAAATTGATTCTTATTGGTTTATAATTATAATATACTGTTTTGAGAAAGGATATCACATCATCCGCTTTCACTTTCTCGAAAAGATTATACATATTGTTTATGTTAGAATATATTTCCCTTCAGGAAGCGAGATTTGAGCACTCGGTTAATATAATTATGTTTAATAGTATATGCTGTTTTACATGATTAGTATACTATTCGATCGTCAGTACGTGTCTGTTATTCTCCTATGGCCAATTCGTAT
Source organism: Acanthosepion pharaonis (assembly GCA_903632075.3). NCBI lineage: Eukaryota > Metazoa > Mollusca > Cephalopoda > Sepiida > Sepiidae > Acanthosepion > Acanthosepion pharaonis. The sequence goes on along the minus strand of CAHIKZ030001100.1, from coordinate 131,206 downwards.
AAAAACCGAGTATTACGATATTGTCTGAGAACTGACTTCCATTCTCCTACTTTGGGATGAATTACGAATAGTTCATTATGTTGGTTATCATCCCAGTACGCTTTCTATTCGTTTTGAATGCATTTATTAATAGCTTCCTTAAAATCTGTATAAGGTTTGATCCTTGCATCCACATTTACATTTAAAGCCGGCTGCTAGGTTTGCTTCATTATTACCTTTAACACGGTTGTAGCTAGGAATTCAACATATTTTGATGTATTTATATTTCTTAATAGTGCTCATTTTGCATACTATTTTAATAATAAGGGGGTTGTTGAATATATTTCCTTCAAAGCCAATAGCGAGTCCGAAGAAAATAGAATTATTTTTTGTTTGCTCAGAGCCAGCTCGATTGCACAAGATTTTGTAGTGAAAATAGATCTTCCCTTTGGGAGGCACGGATTTGATAATATTTTGGCTCACTGCATATCCTATCTTGTCCTCAAATTTTAACCCGTTTGTATAGGTGGGTCTAAGTTTAGGGAAATCTGTCAATATGTCCTGAAAATTATCCTGGAATGTGAGTGGATGCGTTTTTTGGGAGAGAGATTATGTAATTCTAGCAGAACATCGGGTCGCTTGATTAAACCATGATGGAATATGGTCTGCAGTCGTTTCTTTTATATTTGAGAGTATGATGCCTAACTTGTCAACAATGAATTTCATAATGACTCCGTAGGGCTGTATAGCACTATCTTTTTTTTTCGAATAGATCGTAGTAATCCGGTCCAAAGCTACTGCTCTAAGCTGAGTTAGTAAGGCATTATTTTATTTTTATATAGTACTGTAGTGCCAGTTTAATGTTGAGGTGTTTCCTTAGCTTCTGTGTGTAAGCTCTCCACTAGGGAGGTTGTAAAATCCCAGAGTACTAATCTGAGGACTTGATGATATTTTGTATTGAGGATTTGTAGGTACGAATTTCTAGATGCCCCATATATGACACTAACATAATAAAGTTTTGAGCAAAGTAGTAATCTCTATAGTTTGATCAATATTAGTCGATCTGCTCACCAATCAGTATGCACAGAAGTTATAGGGCTTTGCTATATTTTATTTTCAAATATGGTAAATGGGGAATGAACGTTAATTTTTTTATCAAATATAATACCTAGAAACTACTGTTGTTTCACTATTGAGATTTCTGCTCCATGTAATTTTAAACATGTGTTATTGTGCAATTTTCTTACTTTTCGGAAATGTAGGTATTTTGTTTCCTTTTTGCAAAAGGTAAACCCAATTTTAAGTGGCCCAGTTGTGCATTTTATTAAGACATTTTTGAGTTGTCTTTCAATTATATTGATATGTCACAATCTGTAAATAATTAGAAAACCATCGGCATAGATTACTCTTCCCTCCTGGATTTATATTTTTATCTATGGAGTTAATTTTTACGCAAAATAGTGTCACTGCAATTTTGATAATGCACTTCCTATAAAATTTGAAACATCCGGTCTTTCAGGAAGTTCCCTATGAATTGAACCAGCCTTCCTTTCAGGCCCAGTTCATGAATTTCTTTCAAAAAACCATATTTCCATATTGTATCGTTGGCTTTTTCTCATTGAAAAAGACTGCCGTGAAATGTTCTTTATAAATGAAGGCTTCCCATAAAAAGGTTTCGATGAGTACTAAATCATCCATGATACTTCTTTTCTTTCCTAAAACCACATTGGTAGTCACTGATTAGAGTGTTAGTTTCCAGGTACTAAGTCAAACTGTTTTTGACAATTCTCTCCATAGTTTTACATAGGCATCTCGTTAGTGCTGTCATCCTGTAATTTCAGGATCGTGTCATACTTTTCAGTTTTTTGAATAGGGATTAATGTCTGTTTCCACATATCTGGAAAGTTGCTATTTGTCCATATGTTGTTATACGAATGGAGTAAAAGTTATGATTTTTTGGGCAATAGTTTTATGAATTGATAGTGGATATCATCTGGTCTCACAGCTGTATTGAGGGATTTCTTTAAAGATTTATTTAGTTTCTCTGTAGTGAATTGTAGGTTATAGCTGTCACAGATTTTGATTTAACGCCTAATTTTTGTTTTCTGATTTTTGGTTTGGACTTCGGAAAATGTGGGTTACCATTCTCGACAGATGAGATTTCTACAGATTTTTTAATTTTTTTTTTTTAGCTAATAGATCAGAAGTATCCATTTTACTGATTATTTACACTTAATTGCCGAAGGCGTTTTATAGCGTTAGTATATTTAACAGTTATTTTCCTTATCATATCCCATACAGGTTTTGTTTTTTTGTGGCAGAATTAAGTCTGTTCAGGTAATTTTTTCCAACATTCGTTTTTGCTTTCTTTAATTATTTTCCCTACTTTTGCACGATGTTGCTTAAATTGTAACAAATTAAAGGCTGAAGGCTACGTGCTGAAATCTGTCGAGATTCTGAGCTTCATAGCGTCCACACACTCATAACTGAACCAAATTCCTTTATGTTTTTTTTTTTTTGACTGAACATTTTGGAATGCATTCCTTTGCTACAGATATAAGAATTTCTGTAAACAGTTCTAAGTCCTTGATGCATTTATCTTCAACTAGCTTATAAGAACATTGGTATTTAATTTTGCCCCGCTTAATCTCCTACGGAGAAGTTATTTATCATTGTGTTCCGAATTTTGCAGATCATTTGGCACGTGATTCTTACTGCATGTGTCCGACAGAACCTTCCAAGGGAAATCCATATAGATAAAGCATTTGCAGAGTAGCTGTCATTAAATGGATTTATGTAGGTCAGATGTTTATCGTTAAAAATTCATAAATCTTTGTTGCTTATAATTGTTTCTAAAGTCCTTCCCTTTTGGTTTGTATCTTTACATCCCTATATCGAGCTGTGGCAGTATCATAAAATGGTGCAGGGAGTTACCTTATAATTTCATGAATTTCGGCTTCATTTACTTCTTCATTAATTGAGTATATACCGAAAAAAGTTTATTGGCTTATGTAGGGTCATTTTAGCAGCAGATGCCTGGAAAGTAGTTGTCAGATATCTTTTACTTTGGGGTACATCATTCCTAACTAGGATAGATGTATTGCCAGAGGCATGAAGCCCAGTGTTATGTGTATTGTTGTATTGATCGTATTTTTTTATATTCACTTTGTCACCTTCCTTAAAGAATATTTCCTGAAGGCAACTCTCTACCGGTAACATGTCTGTTATTAACAGAAGCATTTCATTTATATTTGCCTTTTATTCCACGGTAGGTCCATTGAATTATGCATCGCTCTTTAAACGTTTTCGGCATTTAGCTTATGTGGTTTTGATTTATTTTTTCCTAGGTTTTCATCTTGGTGATTATAGCCATTTGAATGTTCTGGCTTTCCATCTTCTCTAGTTGGCCAAATCGGTTTTGCCTAGGAATTTGTTCATTGTGAATTTCTGGCTTTTGTTTGACTGATTATCTTCTCTTGGGGGATAAGCTTTTCAGTTGTGCCTTTCCTGGGTTTTGTTGGACGGATAAGAGATCGCTTTGGCCTTTGTTAAGTAGGAGATTTGGTGTTATTGGTAGGAGTGATTTGTGTTTGAGCTGTCGTTTTGCTATTTGTTTTTTCTTCATTTATTATTTCAGTTTTTTTCATTGTCCTTAATTTGCGGTCCAGCATGCACCATTTACTTAGAATATAGATGTTTTAGTTGCATTTCAAATTTGGGTCAGGTATTTAGTCCCAGGTGAATGAGAGCTCTTTATTTTTCAGACTGACCAGTATTATTATTAGTAGTATTTTCCATTATTTTTATGTGGGAAGAGTCTTTCATGTAATCTTCTATCACTTGACTTGCTTCTGAAAATGGAATGTTTCTTTTATATTTTACCTCAACAATTTCGCTTTCTTTTTCGAGAAATCGCACGTTTTTGAGTATGCTGGATGGCTCACCTGGTAATTAGCACATCTTATTTCACAGTGACATTCTTCTTCAGAGAGAACTCTTTTAATGACTCCCTTAGAAATATTCAGTCTTGTATGATGTAAGGTTTTAATTTTGTTATTATGAAATGTCTTCATCTTTATTATATTTTCTGCGTTTTTCCTAAGTTCCATCTCAAGCGGCAAATTAGCATCTCTCTTTTCTAACAGTATAATGAATAATTCTACGACATAGTATCTTTTCAGTCAAGAAAGGGCAAAGTTTTGCCAGCGGAGTTTCTTCTAGTGACGAGAGCACAAAAATTTCGTATTAATTTCTTTTTCAGATCTAGAGTATGAATAACAACTTTTTGTTTTCATTATTCATAATTTTGATGTATTAAAATTGACTGCCTGTGCTCCCCACCGACCTTGAAGCCCGACATTGGGATGTGTCAAAGGGAATACACAGTCGACTTGACAGGTCAGTGTTGGTTGACTTATATACATAAGCTGCCCAATGTCTGTAATGCCTTAAGGGGCTTCTAACTGCGGGGCAGTTCCTGATAAGATGCCAGAAATAAAACACGTATATTAATACACACGAGTCTTGGAGTTATTTCTGCTTAACATGGTGTCAGAGGGACGAACTGGACGATAAACTGAGTGAGTACTACTTTGTTTAAAACAACAAAAAATGATGTTAGTCAACCCACCCCAAAATTTTTACTGGACAGTAAGAAATTTACACAAAGCCTTTAACGAGTGGCTTGTAGAAGTGAAGCTTTTTTTGGAATTTCAGAAATTTTAAGGGGAAGGTAGAGATAGTACCACTAAAGCTGCAAATGTTGAAAAGAAGAAAAGGAGTTTGTTTATTTACCTTTTAGGAAAAAAGAGCCAACAAATATACAAAAGCCTAACAATTAAGAATGCGAAAGGAGAATCGATTGAAAATGACGACGAAAAAAACTCGAAATGGTTATCGAAGCATTTAAGGACTACTGCAAACCCATGAAAACATTGACTGTATACAGAGTGGAATTCCTACGGAAAGAACAAAGTGAAAATGAAAGTTTTGAGGACTTTTCGTTAAATTTGAAATCGAGTTCTGAAGATTGTGAATAGAATAACGTCACTGAGAACTATATGATAAAATTACAAATAATAAAAGGAATATACGATAAAAAGAAAACGCGAGGAATTCTTCTGAGGGAACCAGATTTAACCCTGGCACAGTCTATTGACCGATGCAGAGCTGCAGAACAAAGTAAAATCCAGTCGCAAAAATTGAAAAATACGACAAATTAAATGTTGAGGACGACACATACGAGAAAGATATCAATGCGACTGGAAGAGAAAAAAAACAATATGATTGCATTTATTGTCAGAGAAGACATGTAAAAGGAATAAGAAACTGTCCAGCTTATGGTCAGGAATGTTTTAGTTGCAAAAGAAAAAACAATTTTGCCAAATCAAGAATTTGCAAAAGTAACTACAGTGAACAAAGAATGAATGTTTTCACATTGAAGGGAGACAATTCATAAGGTTCATGCGAATTTAAAATTAAACGGGAAGCCCATTAAATTCATGATAGATTCCGGAGCAACTGTAAATGTAATTCCTGCAACATTCGTTAAGGACAACAAAATGGGGCACTTACTAAAAAAAGGTAAGAAACTTGATATTTCAGTATACGGATGGAAAAGGGTTAGAACCGAAGGAACAATGAGGGTAGAACTTATCAATCCTGTCAACAGAAGAAAAGTGACAGCCTCAGTCATGGTTGTGAATGAGAAGGTACAACCAATTTTAAGTTGTCGTCTTTGCCAAAAGCAAAATCTAATACGGTTCAACCTAGATCAGTTTGACTCGACAGTTTCAGCTGTAGAATGCAATGTCCTCAAAGAACAAGTCCTGAAAGACATCAGAAAATTAGATATTGATGATGTCATCAAAGGGATTTTACTAGAATACCCAGAAGTTTTTGAAGAGAGAGTTGGTGAATTTGAAGGTGAATTAACACTCGAAATAGATCCAGGAACAGTTCCTATACAACAACCCATAAGAGGTGTCCCATTTGCACTAGGAAAAAACAATTTAAACAGGAACTGGAAAAAATGATGAGAGACAATATAATTGAGAAACTGGAAGGACCTAGCTCATGGCTCAACAGCTATGTGATTGAAAGAAAACACAGCGGAAAACTTCGGATATGTTTAGACCCCAAACCATTAAACAAGGCACTGATTAACAACTACCACTGCCAGGTACCAAGCTTGGAATCCATCACACACAGTTTTGCAAATAAAAACGCAATAAAATTTAGTAAATTGGACGTAAGAAATGGATACTGGCATTGCAAGCTGAACGACAAGGAAAGAGAACTGACCGCCTTCGGCACGCCTCAGGGCAATTATCGATACAAAAGGTTACCCATGGGTATCACACCCGCCAGCAAGGCATTCCAAACAAAAATGATCGAACAATTCTAAGGGATAAACGAGGTTAGCATTATCCAAGATGACTGTCTGGTTGAGCCATCAATAAGCTCAACCAGAACTTGCGAGCATACTTGCAGAGATGCAGAGAAAGAAACATTAAAATTAACCTTGACAACTGCAAATTCCTCGCAGAGGAAGTTACCTACATGGGTCATACACTGAGTAACACAGGCTTGAAGCCCGATGAAGAAAAAAATACGGGCAATCACAGAATTCCCAGCACCTCGCGATCTGCATCATCTAAGACGCTTCATAGAAATGGTTAAATACCTCTCGAAATTTGATCACTCACTGACGACAAAATGTGAACCTTTAAACAGGCTAACACGGAAGGACCAAATTTTCCAATGGGCGGAGGTGCAACAAAGAGCATTCGAAGACATAAAGAAAACTATAGCAAACACACCTATCTTGGCTTACTACGACTTAGAAAAAACAGTCACGATACAGACTGACATGTCTGATGTAGGTGTGGGAGCTGTCCTCCTACAGAATGGGAAACCAGTGTCATAAGCGTCAAGGGTGTGGAACAACTATGAAAAAAACTACGCACCAATTGAAAAAGAGATGAGAGCCGTTGTGTTTGGACTACACAAGTTTAGCGACTATTATTACGGAAGACATGCAACAATAGAGTCAGATCACAAACCATTAGAAGCAATCAGTAACAAGTCTCTAAGCGAAGTACCAAAAAGACTGTTAAGAATGATGCTTTCAATAGATAATTTTGATTACAAAATAACATACAAAAAGGACAGTGACATAATTATTGCTGATGCACTTTCACGAGCCCCAGTAGAGGATGACAAGTTCCAGTTTAATTTCAGTGAAGTGAATCTATTAGAATTTTTTGAACAGACCAGAGACAGACTAGTCAGTGCCACCAAAGAAGATAGGGATCTACAGAAGCTCATAAAACTAATTAAACAAGGCTTCCCAATGCGATATAAAGCCTTTGAACCTCAGTTGAAGCACCTGTATAAATTCAGAGACTACTTGTCAACAAAGGATGATCTAATATTTTACAAAGAGAGTCTTTGTACCTGCCTCAATGAGAAATGTCATGAAGAGGAAGGCACATACAAGCCATTTAGCAGTTGAAAGTAACATGAGACGTGCCCTAGACACAATCTTATATCAACTGTGAACGGTGTAGCAGATATTCTGCAAGAAATAGCAAAGAGACACTAATGCCAAAACCAGTGCCGGAATACCCATTCCAACGTATTGGCCTCGATACCATGACACTGGATGGAAGGAAATACCTAGTCTGTGTGGATTATTTCTCCAATTATACCTTGGTTGATCGACTCCAAGGAACATCATCAGGTTGCACAATCAAGCTGATAAAGAAACACTTCATGAGATATGGCATCCCAGAAGAAATTGTAAGTGATGGGGTCCCTGAATTTGATAACAAAATGATGAGAGAACTGGCCCGTAAATACAAATTTAGATAGAATCCCTGCTCACCAGAGATGGCAGACTCCAATGGAATGGCAGAATCAGCTGTAAAACAAATAAAATGCATCATAAAAAAATGTAATAATGAAAACAGCGATCCTTGTCTGGCCGTACTAGAATTCCTCAACACACCCTCAAAATCCACAGGAATGTCCCCAGCACAGAGATTCTTTGGAAGACAATTGAGAAGTGTACTGCCTAAGATAAAGAAATTTCTATCCCCATTTAATGCGGAAGAAACAAAAACTAAAATACGAAAGGCAAAACAATATCAAAAGAAATACTATGACAAAAATGCCCATGACCTGATAGAAAGAAAGGGCGACCATGTGACTGTGCAGCCATATGGCAAGAACCAATATTGGAAAAGGGCAGTTGTCACAGGAAAGTTTAAATACCGACGATACATGATCGAACTGGAAAATGGGAAAAGACTAGTGAGAAATAGGAGACACCTAAGATTCACAACTAGACCAAAACACAGCAACATGATGGAAACAAACCGCAAACAATAAATCACCAACAATGGCAGTGAAGAAAACACCAAACAGCAACAACCAGACATAACTGAAAGACAACAACGTCTGAAGAGAGTCACTGCAGGCAAGACACCCAACCGATATGGTGAATGGCAACTCACATAAAATAAACACTTCAGACTTTTGTATGTATGGGGGATGTTGGTTGACTTATATACATAAGCGGCTCAATATCTGTAATGCCTTAAGGGGCTTTTAATTGCGGAGCAGTTCCTGATAAGATGGCAGCAATAAAACACGTATATTAATACACACGAGTCTTGGAGTTATTTCTGCTTAACAGTCAGGACTACACAAACCAGTATACTCATCTTCAAGAGAGACTGTTAAACCATTCGATGTACTTCTCAAATCTCAAGTGTACAAACCTTCTAATGCTTATTGCTTGGTTAGCGAAAGTATTTTCTCCCCATGTATATTTGAGTTAATATATTTAGTTATAAATTACTCCATGAATTGATATGGCTATAGACACGACTGTTCTGTTCGAGCGTCTCCGACCAACCGTCTAGTCGAAGGAAGAACTAAGCTGGTGTATTGAGAATCAGAAGTAACTAACACTGACTTCTGAGTCCCTTAACCACCAGGATCCCGTCCCTAGACATTACAGGTCGCCAAAGAGGTGGCCTCCTTGGAAGGAAGTATAACCCCTCTGCAGAGGTGGAGTCTGAATATTCTGAAGTCCCAGCCTGCATGCCTTTGGGGAATGATAGTTTTTTTTCCCCTCAATCCAGATATAGCCCCACGATCATATATCGTAACAACGGTTCTCGTCATCAACGTAATCATTATAAAGGAACCGATCAGCAAAGAAGATATTAAATCCTTGAATGCGAGATAAAACCGGCCACGTCTTTTTACATCTGTAGTTCTTTGGAGAGAATTATAATGGCGATTTGCCGTTAAAATATGGCCCTTAGAAAGTAATGTCATAACGTTTTCAAAATCTGTCTATATTTCTGAGATGAGGTATTATGTATAGTATTTACATTATTCGGACTATTGTCTTCATCTTTGTCGCCATATTTATTACAACGTTTCGGCCGTTGTACGCTCTGGACTTCTTCAGGTGGTTGGAATGTTGAACTGAACACTTTATCTCGCTCATTGGGGTAGACTGTTCTAGTTCCACGTGACATGTCTAATGGATGTCAGTTATCTCCTGTTAATTCTCCTCCGCATGTTCTCCACTGCTTTAACTCACACTCTTTAGGTCCTGTCACTGGATCTAATGAAGCCTTTATCCTCAAGGACACATGGCACAGTGGATAAAGGCGTTAGTTAGATCCAGTGACAAGACCCAAAGAGTGTGAGTTCAATACCCGGTTAAGACAGTGGAGAACTTTCAGAGGGAAATTAACAGGAGATAACTAATAACTGACATCCATTAAACATGGCACATGGAACTAGAACAGTATACTGGGGTGGGGAGCAAAATAAAGTGTTCAGTTAGACATTCCAACCACCTGCAGAAGGCCGGAGCATAGAACGACCGAAACCTTGTAATAAATATGGCGACAAAGATGAGCACAATAGTCCGAATAATCTAAATAATGTTTTCAAAATGATTGCAGAAAACTCAATTGTAACAAAAAATATCGCGCAAAATTACTCTGGACATAGAGAAAGTTTGAAATGCTTTAATTTCAGACAGGTGGGAATCGTGAACAGAAATTGAATTATCTGTTGAAAAAAAGAAATGTTATGAACTAATTTATTATAAAAGACAATATAAAATATGTTTGAATAAAAGGTATTTTAATATTTTTTTTAATAATTTCACCCCAAGCAAGGCGAAATGCCACTAATACACAGGGGTTACAGAGAGTGAAGTGAGAGAAAAAAAACTGGGTATAAAGAGGATTGAGGAAAGGATAAAAAATAAACGCAATTCAAGAATATAGAAGATAGCGATTGACGTTGCATTTGAAATAGTTTTTAGGGAAGCAAGTAAACGGAAGGTAGTTCCACGGGCGGCTAATGCAAGAAAAGAAACTGTTGGAGTACAAGTGGCGGTTATATTTAACTATTTCAACAGCAGAAGTGTGGGACCTAGTTACCAATCTAGTAGCACACTTCAATTCGTGTAATCGAGACACCAGAGGAAAAGCATTACGATGCTTTTTTATTGTCAGATCCGTTTTAGACAATTACCTTTCATGGCTGTTAAAAGCTTCTGTTTACTATACAATATACACTATAGAACTCAAGTATAACTCGTATAAAGAGTCCATCACTGGAAAAATATTCAATTATTTGTAGCTCTCCGGAAAGTGCCCTACATCGCGTTTACAACCAGCAGGTCAGGCCAGAATGGAATTTTGCTACCACATCTAGGTTGGTGTTGACCAGTCTTTATATTCTCGCATTTACTCGTCCTTCTGGCTCAGACATTATTTTTAATCTTCAAACAGGTGAAAAGTAGCGAGACTCTCGCTGACCTATTGCTATTTCCAATGGCAAATTTTCAGACGAGATACATTCATTATATCAACCACTTCAAACCTTTATATTCAAAACACACTATTCCACATACACAATGCTGAATCATCCTTGTTTCCTTGGTAGTTCGGAAGTTTCTCTCAGCTACTCCCCGAGAACCGGCAGTTTGAGAAAAGACTCAAAAGTGGATGCTTCACAGATCACTACAATTTTAACTTCTTCAATCTAATATCAAGCGTTATACAAGCTGTATCAAAAATAATATTACAAACGCTCCTCATACCAAAACGAGGCCAAACGTCCATATGAACATATTTCCGCAAATCCTGCCTTTTTGAGTTATTAAGTTTAAAGAAAGTTTACGGTAGATGACGCTATGTTGCCATGAAAGGTGGTTACATTTGACAACAGTGTACATTCGTGGTTCCTCTGTCTTCATTGTTTAACGTGTGTAGTAGTGAGTTAACTGATAAATGTCCCGTTTAACAATAACAGGATATTCAGATCGTGAGCAGGCAGACATGATTTTTACATACAGCCGGGCGAATGATAATTATGTTTCCAGGCCGAAGGCAGCCGAGTCATCCAACTCAAAACTCATTGTATTCAACCAACGGCTATCTACTGTAACCTATAACAGTACATCGTTCTTAGTTCGTCTTGATCTCTTCGATAAAATTCTTATAATAAATATTGTATTTCTGCTGGTAGAGTCCTTGACAAAACAGCACTTGCCTTGTCCTTATAAAGCTACTGTTTAAAGAGCAAACATTTTTTTAGGTCATCTGGTTTTCATATTTGTAATTAATTGCATTTTTCATGTTTACGACCCTTCATTATTTCCGATCTCTTATTGGATGTCGACAAAATTAGGAAAAATCAAGACGGACGACTTTGCCTCCTGGTTCAATTTACAAAGAAAACTTTGCGGTAATTTAATGGAATTCTCTGTTAATTTCTCGTAACCTAATTGTTACTACAAACTTTTGTTGAAAAACAGCTTTCCTCGTCCGTAAACGGTTCAGGTTTTGGGGATATTTTGGGCGTTGGTTGTAATATAATGATCTTGTACTGTTTATCTTTCCGTGTTTGAAGGTCTGATGAATTGTATCGTGATTACGATTCCAATGTAATAAATTATAACCATGTAATATTAATGTTTGAGCCTTTTATATCATATATATATATATATATATATATATATATATATATATATATATATATATATATATTGCACCTGTCAAAGGGACGGAGAGGAAAATGATCAGATAAACGTGTAATAATTCAAATATTTTAGGAAAACAGTTCTTGTATATATATATATATATATATATATATATATATATATATATATATATATATATATAATGTGAGTGTACACATAAATGATTGTATATATATATATATATATATATATATATATATATATATATGAGTATATATATAAATGATTGATATATATATATATATATATATATATATATATATATATATATATATATATATGTGTGTGTGTGTGTGTGTGTGTGAGCTATCAAAAATTACAGCGAGCACCTCAGTTCATATAAACATGTGCCTGCAATTGCTTTAGTTTGGGGTGGATTTTTTAAAACAACCTTATGGTAGATGGCGATGTATTGCCATGTAGGCTAGGCTAGATTTGTCATTCGTGTTAATGTTTGGCTAGTGAGTTCACTGAGAACTATTCCATTTAACAATGAAATGATATTCTTCTCTGAGCAAGGAGACTTTTGCATACGCACACGCAAATGGTAATGGAAGCGTGGTTGCACGGCTTAGATCGCGTTTCCAAATTGAAGGCAGTCGAGTAATCCAAACTTTGCTGGTGTTTATCGTCGCGTTTTTGAGAAACGAGCAGTGACCCCACAATCTCGGGATCGAGGAAGACCCAGATTCACTCGTACGGCTGACTACGAAGAATACATTCTACAGGCTGTCGGAGACGAACCAAATATCAGTATACATCTAGTGGCCCTAACATGTCGTACATCTCGTAGTACTGCATGGAGAGTACATTAAGAGTAGCTCTGTATCCATATCATTTACAAAGTGTGCAGAGTCTGATCACTCAACACGGGAGAACTTTTACCGATTGTTTATTGAACATTTGTAATGAGTTGCTGTGTTGAGGTACAACGATTGCCTTTTGGACATATATTTATATGGATATTTTACATTGTTTTAGTGTCAGGAATCCGTCCCAAAGTTTGTAAAAGTATTTTTAATAAACCCTGTACATATTACATCTCATAATGTTCACCTATGTCAATAAAGCAATAGCTTTTAGTAATCCTCTAGCTCGAGTGGATCTTGGACTGGGAATTAAGTGCGTATTTAGTAAAAAGAAATATGTTTGAATTGTTATGTTAGAGGAAAGTTACACCGTTAACAGTTTCCTTCGCCAGGTGTTGTTCTTTTCCTATATTGGTCAGGAGGACTCAGTCTGGCCTGTTATATAAAGTATAATTGGGTGGAGGACTCAGTCTGGCCTGTTATATAACGTATAATTGGGTGGAGGACATGAGATAAATTCTTAGAATTTACGCTGACAATAGGGCAAGATGAAGTTAACATAGTTCGAACTCATTTCGCCTATTTCATATTCCGAGCCGATAACCATGACGCTCGTTCCGTCTCGAGACCTACAAGTATTTGATAAGTTAATGATTTTATTAAGAGACAAAATAACAATTTTGATGCTAAGAAAAATCAGACAAAATATATTCCATTGCTTAATTGCAAAAAATTAATTTGGTTAAAGTACATCAAAAGATGTCGATAAATGTATGAAGACAGTGAATTGTCGATGCAATATTAAATAACACAAGCTAAATTTCTTTCATGTCACTATTTTGAAAACTTCTTTTAAATTACCACATTAAATATATATATATATATATATATATATATATATATATATATACGTTTAAATGCGTATGAAAATCATCTTACATACTGTGTTAGACAATTACCTGGTCATATTTGGCACTAGACATAATTAAATGCTTTAGATTGTAAAGAAATTCATTCAAAAGGATCGCTTTTGTTTGGATGTCAGCTGACATATAGACGTCTATTTACTAACGTATTATTGTCACATATTCTAATACTGGGCATGGATGTCAATAAGAATTATGTTATATTATTGTATTCATTTTAAGAAAGATAAAAATTCACTGAAATTTTAAAAAAGTATTTTTAAATTAATGATGTTCCTAAATAAAAGAATGAAAAACGGAGTAATTATTATTTGTAACAAAACAAAATCTTCAAAAGTGACAACGAACTTATGAGGTGCGTGCTGAAGAGTCAAAATGAAACAAATACTTGCATTTAACTATTGGGGTCGTGTAGTAAGAGACGATAGTAAATGAAACACTAAATTGCAAGTACGCATAATAATACTTCCTAATTTCAGCAAATAATTCAAAGCTAAGAAAATATCCTTAGAAACAAAAAAAAATTTTATTGAACTATTATCCTATTTGGAAGTGAATATATTCACAGGTGAAGATAAACTTCAAACAACTGAAATTAAATTCTAATAACATATTAATGTCGTACTGTAACGAAGAAGAACTTACGCTCAATGTCACACTGATATAAGCAGCGTCTCCATCTTTGTATGAACAACTGGACCAGAGAGACTTTGTACAGTTTCTTACATTGCAGACAAGGATGTAACACGATTTCCGACAAGCAACTCCGAAGACAGCACACACTCACCCTAGTCGAGAGTAATATACAAACTATTGGTCTATTAAAATACTAAAGATTCGTGTCTCGTGTTGTCATTGTTCTGCAATAGCGTGAGGAAGGTACATTTCCATTGCAAATGTTCAGACAATATACATTACTTAGATCTACGGGTTCATGATATCACGAAAAAACACTATGCCAAGAACAGTGGGTCGACTCTTACTCATTCCTTTCGTATTTCTTTGGTAAAGAAGATGTTCCACTCAGACAGCGCCTTTCCCCTTTGTGGAACAGACTGCCGAGAGGATAGTTCTACGTCCACTAGAATTTTAACCTCTTTAAGACAAGGTGCAACAGTTATATATCTTACATATCTTTATCATATATACCTCTTATTTAATCTCTTTACACACTTGCGAAAACCTCATTCAATAATCCTCTACTCTGAATGGCTAAAATACTACTACTACTACTACTACTACTACTAATAATAATAATAATAATAATAATAATAATAATAACAATAATAATACTTTGTATGTCTTCTCGGATATTCACTGGTAGGAATAGAGTCAATGAGATGGCAAATAAATCTGTATAGAACTTACTGTCACAGTAAAAAGCAAACAAACTAGGTAACAAGTAGTTTTCTCAGGTTTGATTTTCTTTACAGAAACGAATAAAAAATAATTAAATTTTCCTTCTCTTAGTCTGGTTACCAACATCGTTTACATAGCGCTGCCTGCACTGATATTTAACTGGTAGCTGGGAAGTAAAAGACTGTGATTAATTCTTTTACGTTTTTAATTTGTGTGAAAGTGAATGCAAAACTTTGTCAGCTTTTGAACGCGACATGTTGATCTCACTTTGCGTGATGATGGCCACTATGCTACGACAACATCGGAATTATAATATTGTGGTGTATAATATTTCTTTGTTTTCTGGCTTTGCTTTTTACAGATCATTGCTATCGTAATGTGTAATATCAAGAATAAAATTTCGTAGCGAGGTTTGTCTTTCAATTTGAAATCGAGCTAAGATTTTGATATAGATATATGTTTGTTGATATTGACTTGACCCATAGTTCTCGTCTTGTCTCTCTGGTGCTGTCTTTCTATCCTACGAATTTTCTTTTTTTCTTTTTAGCTGTCAAAATGTCTAAAGCGTAAGGAAGATACGTCAGAAATATAGCACAGATCAATGGAGATTTCAATGGCCATTAATAGTCACGAGAAAGTTTTCCGTTTTGCCCTGACCCTATTATGTATTCATGGGCTCTGCATTGTCTCAGAACTGAAAGCAAAGATCGAAACATTATAGTTTTGGTCATCATTTGATAAAAAAAAAATCCCTTACGATTTTAGAGGAAGGATCCTCTTCCAAAGACGTACGCGCAATATGAATCCCCAAAACAGGTCATCCAATTTTCAGCTTGATGTCATGTTAAACTTTAAAAAAAAAAAAATTATATATTTGCTGGAAACCAAAGCTCAGCAATTCCAAGTATCTTGACGGGTTCATCACCGGAGATTTGGGTTGAAGGTGAGAATGTTAGAGAGAAATATGCACACACACACACACACACACACACACACACACACACACACACACACACACAAAAAAAAAAAAAAAAAAAAAAACAAAAAAAAACAAAACATAAAGACACAAACACACACACAAAAATACACACACACACTCAAAAACATAAAGACACAAACACACACAAAAAATACATACACACACATACAAAAACATAGACACAAACACACACAAAAAATACACACACACATACAAAAACATAAAGACACAAACACACACACAAACATAAAGACACAAACACACACACACAAAAACATAAAGACACAAACACAGACACAAAAATACACACACACACACACACAAAAACATAAAGACACAAACACACACGCACACAAAAATGCACACACACACACAAAAACATAAAGACACAAAAACACACAAAAAAAAACATAAAGACACAAAAACACACAAAAATACACACACACGCGGGATGCTAGCGCAGCACATTTATTATTTGTGGTTTTATTTAAATAAATAAACAATATATATATATATATATATATATATATATATATATATATATATATATATATATATATATAATATATTTCATCTAAAATAAATGGTATTTGTATTTTATATTTAAAAATAAACGAGGATTAATTTTTTATTTCATATTTCCAATAAATGAGGATTATTTTAATTTAAAAAATATCTGCAGGAAGAGCAGAAAATAAATGAAATATTTGTTTTTATACATGCGTTCTCCATGTCGACAGAATGGAAAAAAAATGGCGATGTAATTCCCAGAGTTATAAGTTACTGACATTTGGAAAAATGTTCATGAAATTATGTCTCGAAAACAATACCTGATAATGCATTTCACCTCTATGGCTTCATCAGTAGGATAACGAAAAATGTGTTATTAATGTATGTCTTTGTGTGTGTTTAAAATAATTCAAGTTTAGATTATTTTCCCCAAGCTGACGTTCATCGAGACAAATTTCTACCCATTCTGGAAGATTTCCATTTCAAAATTCGGAGAATAAAAAATGGAACGAATTATCGAACTTATTCTTTCACAAACTTTTGCACCGAATGCCAAAAAATTTTGCTGCAGTCATCAAGATTAAATAAAGATCAAAAATTAATCATAAAATGCTGTTTTTCTTTTTGGAATTATAAAATTTCTCAGAAAAAAATCATGTCTCACTTTTATCAACTATGTGTAATATTTTTTTTTTCTTATTTAAAGTACAAAACAACTTTTGGGTCCAATTTAAAATATTACCAGGGATGACCTCAAACTTCTGAAATGGCGGGAAATGGCGGGAAATGGCGGGAATATATACAAAAATATATCTGTCTGCATGTGTTATGACGAAAGAAAATTAGAAACAGAGAAAACGAAAGAAATAGAGAGAAAAAAGGAGCGTGTTTGGTATTACGTTCATTTCGAAGGGGGGGAGTACCCAGAAAATAAACGTATTTGATAATTGAATAAATAGGGGAACAGTTCAATATTCTCTTTGTAAATATTGACACTTGATTTCTCTGAGCGTAAGTGCTTTCCATATATACAACAGGTTAGTTCGGGTTGATCTGAGTGTAAAGAAAATCGTATCTCCTACAAGGTTTATTCTGCATCATATTTTTCTTGTCTTTTCAGATAAAGTCATTTTTTTAAGAAACGAGACGTAAAAACTGTCAAGACCATTTTTATATGTTTAAAAGTTAACAGCGAAAAGACGGTGATTTCATTGGTATTGTTTCAAAGATTATGTAGTTCATAAATTTAAAATATTCCACTTAACAGATTTTTTTTTTTTATATTCGGTATGACAGATATTTTTATTTGCTTGAAAACTGAAAAAACAAACTGCTTGTTTTTTTTTAATCTTTTAAGAATGGTTGTCCTTCAAGAATGGAGACAGACCTATTGCATAAAATTTTAATTTCAGAATATTCCACTTTCTCTCAGACGCAGATAAGAATTTATTTCATGATTCATTAAAAAATAGGAAATAAGTGTTATGAAATATATCAGTGATCCTTACGTTTTTTTTTACTAAATTTTCCCCAACTTCTCGCGAAAGAACCGCTAAATGTAGCGATCAACTGAATAACATGTATTATTTAAATTTGAGTGGCAGTAAAACGGAGTGAAAACCATTATATTGCAATCAACGACAAAAATAGAACCATTCACCAA
Organism: Acanthosepion pharaonis; assembly: GCA_903632075.3. NCBI lineage: Eukaryota > Metazoa > Mollusca > Cephalopoda > Sepiida > Sepiidae > Acanthosepion > Acanthosepion pharaonis. The sequence continues at coordinate 112,896 of CAHIKZ030001100.1, read as the reverse complement.
CGGGGAAATCAGTCCTTCAACCGACCTTTGTAGTAACAATTAGGCTACGAGCAATTGTGTTAAGAGAGAGAGAGTTCTATTTAATTAGCGCAAAAACATTTTGGTAGATTGAGCCAGGAGTCAAAGTCGTCCATCTTGTTGTTTCCTAATCTAGTCGCCATTAAATAAGAGATCAGAAATAATGATGGGACGTAAACATGAAAAAATCCTTTAATTGCAAATATGAAAGACGCATGACCTAAAGAAAATGTTTGTTTACTCTTTAAACAGTAGCTTTATAATAATGTCTCTTGATTTATTCAACAACCTAATGATATAAATCATGAAGAATCGTGCGCGAAGCGGAATTTGACTGGAAATAGGACAAGACCAGTGCTGTTCTATCAAGGACTCTATGATAAAAATTTTATCGAAGAGATCAAGACAAACCAGGAAAGATGTCCTCATATAAGTTACAGTTGGTAGGTGTTGGATGAATACAGTGACTAGACCGAATGTGTTGTGAGTTCAATACCTGGCTACAGCAGAGGTGAGAAAAAACTTTGAGAATTGAGTTAAAAGAAAGATAATTGATACTGAAATATCCAGAAAAGGCATGGCACGTGGAAACAGAACAATCTACTCCGACGCACGAAATACAGGATTCGCTTCAAAAATGCAATCCTCGTGAAGAAGGTCGGAGCGTACAAGAGTCGAAACTTAAAGAATATTGCAACAAAGTTGAGAACAGCAATGTAGATAGTGTAAATATTTACAGTTCTCAATTCAGACAAATGTATATAAATATATATCGGCAAATATCTATTTGAACTGTTAGGAAAACTAGATCAATTTGGAAAGGTTGTCAGAATAATGCAGAACTTATAATAGGGTCATAGCAAGTGGTAAAGCATACAAAGATATCCTGAAATCAGACAAAGCAATAAAGGTATAGCAAGAAAAAAAGGACTAGTCGTCAACTGTAACTAGACAGATGGGTTTAAGAAGAGAAAAGCCCCAAGACACGAACTATGACGTGGAAATGTCAACGTTAAAAAAGTACAGAAGTTTAAATATCTGGGAAATGTTTTAACAGTGGATAGAAAATATCATGCTGGAATTTTAAATAGTGTAAATATTTAAAGTTCTCAATTCAGACAAATATATATAAATATATATCGGCAAATTTGATTAACGAAAAATACATTCGAAGAAGTAAAAAAAAGGGAAAATTGTGTTAAAAGGAAGATAATTGATACTGAAATATCCAGAAGAGGTATGACACGTGGAAACAGAAGAATCTACTCCGAGACAGCTGGCAAATTGGATTAACGAAAAATACATTCGAAAAAGTAAAATAAAAATTATTAGGATATACAAAAAAATAATACAAAACAAAGGAAACGTGTCCTGAATTGTTACGTGATATACATTCTCTTATAGGGCAGTGAATGCTGGACAATTTCCCCTTCAGCAGAAATATAGGGCTACAGAAGGATACAGAAAATTCCATGAATGAAGCGAGAAACAAAACGGGAAGTCTTTAAAAAATGGCTGCTAAAAGAACACTTATACTCAAAATTTGAAAAAGACCGCTTGAATAATTTGAGTAGGAAGGACTGAAAATCATATCACTCATAGGGCAAGAGAGAGAGGGCAGAGAACAAGCTAAAATGAAGAGATGGTGTGAATAGATGTAAAGCGGCCACGAGTGGTTGGCCAAACGGTAAAACACGGCTAATGGAGATAGAAGATTTTATGGAGAGCCATGATCAGCCATGCGTTGAACGTGTAGCTGTCAGGCCAAAAACGACCTAATTGAACAGGGAAGACGTCTCTCGTACAGGGCAGTCGTTTCTCGGCGACCTCGTCGGGTCTCTCGGGCCCTAACTTCCAAAGCCTTCAGACACACTCATTTTATAGACCATGATGATTGTCTTCAATTTTCTTTTCTTTTAAACCGTCCGCCAACAACCGGCTCAGAAGGTGGTCTCGTACTTTATCGTCCCATCCAGTTGACACGGCATTTGATCTTCGCTTTATGAACGCGATCACAACACGTCGCCAGTCTGCCTTCTCGATCCACTCGATTACTGACTGTCCAGAATCACTTCCATCAAATAGCGGTATCAGTTTAGGATCATAAGCCATGATCGCCGAAATAACGTGTAGCCGTCACGCCAAAAAGGACCCGCTGGAACAGGGAAGTCGCCTCTCAGTGTTGTCATCGGCTCCCTCGCCCTCATTGCCAAAACCTTCAGACACACTCATTTTATAGACCATGACGAAGCAGCCGATTGGTTGAGTAGGATAGTTTTACATATGCGTAGGCGCAGTCCGGTAATTACCTTTACTTTTAATTGTTCTGCGACACCATATGCATGCAATGCGTGTGCGTTTTCGGGCATGATGTCGCGTATTTAGCTCACGACAATCACAGAAGGGACATGGCATATTGGAGAAGAAAAACCGCGGATAACAGTTTTTAAGTTTAACAGTAGTACAACTGTAAAAAATGTTAATGGTTTTCATGTGGACATCTGCAATTAAATATTAATAAATATGCCATTATATATTAAGAGTGCGATGGATAAATTATCGTGCAAATAACGCCAAAATGAAATTAACTGACATTTGAAATACAAATACATTTACCAAAATAACACAAAAATACCTTGAAATACTAAAGTATAAATATAACTCAAAAATGGAGATTAAAGTAAATGCTAGTAAAATTAGTAAGTAAAGTGAGTACTGTACAGGGTGTGATGGATAATTTGGTCATCTAAATTATGTAAAAATGAAAAAAAAAATGTACTTACATCTTATTTTTATAGATATATTTACGAAAATTACACAAAATACCTTGAATTATTAAAAGTAAATCTATCCAATAAAATCGCCATTGGCTTCAACCACGACCTCTACATGACTTCGGAATCTCCTGTAACTCATTTGGACGATCTCGTTTTTTTTTTGTTTTTTTGTTGTTGTTGTTTTTTTAATTGTTGAATGCTGCCATAATCCTTGCCTTCAGTTTATGTTTGGTGTCACAAGCAGTTTTGTTGTTCTCTAACTCAACTGCGCCCCACATAATAATCAAGAGGGTTGTAGTCTGGGGAGTATAGACAGCAAAGTGTATCGTCATTAGATTCAAAGAAGCAGATAGATAGATAGATAGATAGATAGATAGATAGATAGATAGATAGATGTGAGATGAATAAATTGTCGTCGAAATGATGCAAAAATGAAAATAACACTGACATGTTATTTTAACATATATATGTACCAAAACTAGAATTATCTTGAAATGCTAAAGAGTAAATTTATTTAATAACATCGCCGTTGGCTTCAACCATGGCTTCTAGACGACTTCGGAATTTTCTGCAACTCTTCTGGACTATGTCCTTGATTAAGTTGGTGAATGCTGCCATAATCCTTGCCTTCAGTTCCTCTTTTGTACTATAAGGAATTTTGTTGGTTTCTCGCTCAACTGCGCCCCACACAATAATCGATAGGGTGTGCAGTTTATGGAGCTAGATGTAAAGGGTGATGTGGTTGCAGAAATTGTCTGACATCCATGGTTGTCTTATGTTTTTGCTTGTGTGTCATTGTGCAGAGTCCTGTTGCCAGACATAGGTTGAAAGTTATGTTATGTCTTGACGAATTTTTAAAAATTATTCTGTCTTAGTTTATCAAATCGCGAAAGGAAAATTAACTTAAATAGCTACTCTTCTAAGTCTTTTGCATAAATGAAGGTGTTCTCCGGGTCTCTATCCTTGGACTAACACTGGTTCTATTTCTCATCAATGAATTACCTCATGTCATCAGTTCTCAACTCACTACATATGTTCATGACACAATTATTTTTTCCTGTTTTAATAATAAGGTTAAATTGTCAGCTGATCTAAAAGATGACATACAATCTGTTGTTAAATGGGGCAAGGAGTGGCTTATTAATTTTAAAACTTAAAAAGGAAGCAGTGCTTTTTTAATCATCTGAAAGAACTTTTTTTAACTTTCATTACCATGGGCGATACTAAGCTTTATGAAAGTGACACATTGCATCTTTTTTGGCTAATGTTTTCACCTGACATGAAGAGGAAGATGCATATTGAATCAATGGCTGATTCTACAATATGGGTTCACTTTGTCGTGCTAGACAACTTTTCTCGCCAAAATCTATTTTACATACTTATAAGTCTTCTATTCGTCTTTGCTTTGAATATTATTGGCATATCTGGTCTGGTGCTGCTGGTATATACACTACAGTTCAAAGTCACTCCCAGAAGTAGAATTGGATATACTTGACAGAAGTGTCAAAATGAAAAAGATCTCTTAGAATCAGTGAAAAAAGAATGGAATTAATCATGAAACTTATACTTTGAGAAACTATTGCAATGAAGGCCAAAATTTTGTACTCCAGTAATCAAGACTAAATTAGTATATTTTGACGAGAGCAAAATTCAACTATAAATATGATTTTACTTATTGTGTCATAATAAAATATCTTATAAATAAAGATGCTTAACTTTTTTGAACATTGTATAATAATTTTCTGTTATTGAAAGTATAAAATTAATTTGGGACCAACTTAAAAAGTTACAAGTTACCACAAACATTTGAACTGTAGTGTATTTAGAGATTCTTGATAAAATTCAAAGAAGAATCTGGCGTATCATCAGACCTCCAGTCCTATTGCCACCGCCGAAATGTTGCTTCCTTGTGTCTTTTCTACAAATACGTTCATGGTAATTATTCGGAGGGACTTTTCGTTATGGTACTTAGATTTTATGAAATTAAGCGCAGTATTACTTTGGCGGCAAGATCTCATCATTTTACAGTTGAAATATGTACACGTAACTGTAAGTTATATTCTAATTGTACCTTTTGTCACATTTATTGCTTGTGTAAATCTCTTCCGGCTTCTTAGTTTCCAGTCAACTTTGATCTTCAAAAATGTAAATCAGATTTTGATCGTTATCGTCTGTCTTTTTAATTCTCTTTCTTTTGTTGTCCCCTCTCCTTAAAATTATTTTTTTATATTATCTAACACTCTTAGTGATTTTATTGTCTTGCATGGGGTGAAATGATTATACGAATATTTTTTTTTCTTTTAATATTTACTTTATAGACTAGCAGGACACGCGAAAATTACATGAATTTCCCAGTATTTTCTAATCTTGCAGTCTGCAATTTTCGACCAATGACAAATTTCAGATATTTACAATAAATGCTACATGAGTTCTCTTAAAATTACTGACGTGACTTCAACAGATCGTTTGGTCACGTAACATGGTTTTAGATTGGTTTATTTTGTTTTGCAGCATATCAACATCTCACTGGGTTATTTAATACCAGCAAGACTATTAGGATAGGTTCGTATCAGTAGAATGTGTATTCTTTGAAATAAATCAGTTTGTAGATCAGGTTTCGTTGACGTATTTTGCCAAAGAGGGTTTTTATCGGAAGTCAAATATATTGTCGGTAATATATTTTTTTTAAAAAAAGTATTTCTCATAATAGGTTACCTTTTCTAAAAATGTTTTGCCTGTAATTTTTTTTTTATTTTTTATTTTTTTTTTTTTTGTTTTCTTTCTTGTTCCAAAAATGTATTGCTGATAATATTTTTTTTCAAAAATGAATTACTGGTAATTTTTTACAAAATGTGATGCTGGTAATTTGTTTCTTAAATGTATTATTTTTTTTTTTTTTCACAAATATATTGCTGGTATTTTTACTATAAAATATATACCGTTACACTTCCATAGTGTTTTGACACCAGCTGATGGGTAAATATTTTCCCCTAGCTAGGACGCTAACCAGTGCTACTGCCCCGGGTCAAGATGAACCCGGGAACAACAGCAAATGAGGGGTGATTCTATATTCCTCAAAACCTCCTCATCAGAGGCCTTGCTGCCGCTCGTAGTTGATGATTCATACCTAGGACATCTCATTGCGAAGTCTTACTCCTCTGCAGAGGTGCAGTCGGTGTATTCTGATGACCCAGCCGACAAGGCGGAACATGATTTTATCCGTTACTATAAACAATTATCTTTATCTAAGATTCCCCTAATCCTTCTATGTATCGTACCCTCTGTTTATGTCTGTTAGTCTCTTCCATTTTCTGTTTTATTCCGTATTATGTCGCTCTTGCTTTTATTTGTCTTTTGAGAAAGTGTGACATATAGATATGGGGTTTTATCGATATTACCGACACGTAATAAAACATCTTTCTATTTTTTGGTTGTAGATATGAATGCATATCTTTCTTTCTCTCTCTATCTCTCTCTCTCTCTCTCACACTCTCTCTTTCTCTCTCTACATACATACATATATATATATATATATATATATATATATATATATATATATATATATATGTGAATCTATTTAAACTCGGTGTGTGAAAAGACCTGGATAGAACAATTTTCAAATAATTTGGCATCAGAGGTAAAATGGAAAAAAGCAACAAAATCCTGCAAACAGAGCGAAAGAAATCGTCCAGTCCCATAAATCCCTGGTACCAAAAAAAAAATCAAAAAACTCAGCGAGTAATAAGTTAAATCGAAGAAAACTCCATAAACTAAGTAGAGCAAAAGATAAAATAAATAAATCCCAATGACCCAGGTTTCCTAAATCCCAATGACCTAGTTTTCACCACATGGTATCATATATATATATATATATATATATATATATATATATATATATATATATATATATTAATTGTTATATATAATATATCTATTAATTATTATAGTCATTTCCTACTTTATCAATACATAAAATTATCGGATTCTGAAGGTTTCTTTTTTTGAAAGTGTATAAAATCTCTTCTGTCATTGTGTGTTATTTTCACATATAAACAGACGTCAGACATTTGTGTTTCAAAATTTTAAATTGATAGAATTGTTACGTGCCTGATGCATTCAAGAGATTGTGAAGTCGCCTTGACAAATGAAGATGGGTTTTTAATTACTTCTGATAATACCAGGCAAAAAAACAATGCCGGAAATTAAAAAAAAAATAAATAAAAAACTAATATTCTTCTACAAAGACTCTATCTTGTTGAAACATCGACGCTCGTAAGATTGTTGAAGTTAAGCAACGTCGAGCTTGGTTAGTACCTAGATGGGTGAACACTTGGGAATACCAGGTATTGTAAGTTCGCATCTGCAGGTGGGAGTAATGGATAACGTCTCAGAAATCTAGCAGCCGAATTCGAATTCCGGTTGATTTCATTTATATTCACTTAAGTGCAAACATCCTTGGGAATGATATAAATCAACTACTTATCCCCCAGCTATGGGTTAATTAGTAGAAGTTTTATCAGTAAATCATTATTATTCCCCAAAATTCTTACACGCTAAAAATATTTTCTGTCTTTAAATAACCTGCAATTTGACGTTGAAATGTAAACGCAAAAATCAAAGAAAACCACCTTATTTCCATTGCAAATATTTGAGGCGAAAACTGAAACTTCCTAACATGAAAATAAAATTAAGTTTTATAAGGAAAACATTTTTCGCGCATATTGTTACTCGCAAGAAAGAAAAATAAATAAGTTTCACTTTTTTTCTAACCAGGAGACAGGTTACGAAAGCTGTCATAATTCACAAGTCAATTAAAATAAAGCTCGCTTAGTAACGATTAAAAAAAAACTAAAAAACGAACGTTAATTAAGGCAAAGAAAATATTCCGATTTCTAAACTGTAAACCAACAGAAAGTAAGATAACAAAATGTAATTTTATTTCACGCTTCTTTTGTATACAGAGACCTTTCTGGACATGGGTGATGATGGCTCTCCACAAGTTAATGTCCTTTGTAGATCTCAGCATACTACATTCCAAACGTATCTGCTTATAGAAAACTGTGATGCTGCTTTCAATTCTGAGGCCAATTTATTTAAGATGAAGGGAGCTATGGTGATCTCGAACAGAAAATAAACATTCTCGATCAAGTGTTCCAAGGAATAGGAGTCAAGATAATTCGTTCCTAAACAATAACTGAGATGCAGTGATAGAACATACACGAAATTAATGGTAAATTTAGCATAGGTAATATGGAAATCGGACATATCTGCACTAGATGTAGTCTTACCCAATACCGCACAGTTCTACTGAATCAAAACAGTAACCAGAAAACATGAGCCATATACTTTAATAGTGTTATCAAATTCATATAACGCTGATTGTTGCTGGTTAATAAGACTGTAAGGAATACACTAGAACAAAATGTTCAGTGATGAAGAGTTTAATCGCATGAGAATATATCTTGACTATTCAGTTAGTACAGTGCGACAAGCGTACGCCTGAAGAGCTCTACGCCTTTGCAACTCTCCTTTTGCCACTGTCCATGCGCAGAACTTCTACTTATAGTAGATGGGAGAGTCCATGTTTCAAAGGTAGTTGTCTAAAAGATTAATCATGTTTTTTTCTATAGAAAAAATCGCCTCTGCCAGATTGAAACTTTCATATGGATGACATGCATGACACCAAAACCGTTAAAAATAATAACTGTCTGCTATATACAACCGCTTTCCCAAATCAATGGTCATAAATGGCTTTGAAAAGGTGAAAAATGGGCGTCTTGGTTAAGTGCCCACTTTTTTCTAACATTGTGGACAATGATACAAAATCAAAAATAAAGAACTGTACCAAATAATAGAAACGACATCTCTCGAGGGGTGGCAGTAAAATGTATATCAAATTTAAGTCGAAGAGAAATATAATCAAGATGTTGACGTTCTATAATACTTCAAATAAAAATACGGAATAATACATCAACACTGGGGGGGAAAAGACACAATTAAAGTTCGATAACAGCTTCTAGAGTTGAGGAACCTATTTTCCTGAACAATTCTTTTAACAGAAATAGTTTATAAATTTCAACGAACAGTAGTATTGACTGATTGGTCAATGAATGCTAAGTGTTTCCTGATAAGAAAACAGCTGATATTAGCATTACATTGTTAAAAAAAAATGCTGGTAACAGAAAAAGGCAAAAGTACGGGACGATTAACTTAAACAGTGGGTGGCAGGTTCATATTGAGGCTCAGGGATTGTGTTCATTTTCAACCAATGCCATTTACATCTTGCTTTTGCCGTCTTCTCAATTGATTAAAAAGAATGAATTAACGCGTTATTTTATTTTTATTTTAAAGTTCCTATTCGCTCGAGTTCAGGTGAAAATCATTTTCCAAAATTATGTTTCCTGGTTTTTTTTTAAAAAAGGAAGAATCTTTTTTTTTTTTAATTTTGTCGCATAGCCGACCACTATTTCGGCTCAACGCCCCACTTATGTTAGTGCAAGTAGGGTTGTTATCCATCTTGTAGGGAGGCAAGCAAGGCCTATCAAACAGTGTAAGATGGATTCACCAACAACTAACTACAGTAATTTTTTTCAATAGAATCACCATTTAGAAGATAATGGAAAACACTCCACTATCTTTCCCAAGGAAAATATGGCAATACACATTTAATGCAAGCTCACTTTTTATTCATGATATTCGTTTAGTTACAGATCCATTCTGAAATGTCTGTCTAATGCTAAACAATTCATACCTGTTTCATAATAAAGCACTCGATATGAGAACAGTGAATGTCTTATGCTTTCGTTTTAGGCTTTTAATGTAAGAGAGATACAAAATAAGATTTGGTTATTTAGTGCTTTAACAGGCCAGGAAAATGTATGCTATCGGTTATCAAATTGTAATATATGGGGAAACGGGGGAGGAGATACAAGACCGCAATCTGCTTGATGTTTAACCGTGGCACATTTCAGCGCGGGAAGAATTTTAGATGGCTTCATGTCTTCTTTGAAGATAACAAAAAATATTCAATTATGACCAAATGGAATTCTAGAGAAAAAAAACGTATGGGAGCGATGATGTATTGAATAACAATAATATAAGAAAATGTACATCGTGATAACGGATGGATCTTTTCGAGTCGTCTTTAAATTAAAAACAGAATGAATCATATACTGTAATTAAACCAAAAACACAAGATATGAACGAGGGAGAAAAAATTCCGAAATGCCATTACCTGTCGGACGAAAGATAAAAGATTGGTTTAAGTATATATATATATATATATATATATATATATATATATATATATATATGCAAGTAAAGGGTTGTTGCAGATGGAATAATATTCCAATAACTAAAAACAATATTCTTAAGGGGTGCTCAATACCGACTAATGCTAATAATATTAATTCAAATTTATAACATATGCATATTATAAAATCACTCCAAGGTTTGAACTCAGGGTTGTCCTTCTCTTAGACCAGTTGTCACCCAAGTCTATAGAACTATGTCTGTCCTGATATTTACCCATAACTGGGGGGAGAAGAAAAGAATTCATACCTCTGCCAACGTAGTGAATATAATGGAATTCGAACTCGGTTCTCCGATTCCTCAATCCGACCGGCTATCACCCGTTCCTCTTCATTGGCGAAAAAAAAATAGTATAAATTTCAGAGTTTAGGCGTAAATCTTGGACGTATAGAGTTGGTTAGATGGAATTTGGAATTTTGTTTCGACACGTCTGGTGTCTTGTCAAGTGAGGATGTTAAATGGAAAATAAAAGCGCTTTTACAGTAATAATGTCTTCAACATATATAAAATTTCAAAAAGCAAGACGTATAGCAATGGTGCAGTAAATGATAATTATAATAATACTAATAGCAGCACATTTAACTGTAGTTATTCCAATGTTTGCCTACTAAAAAATAACTGCTTAGCTAGTTCCCTGGTTTATTTTAGTACTAGTTTTACCCTTGAAAACCCGAGTCATAAAAAATTGTACATTGGAAGTACAAAATCAGATGGTATCAACATGTACTATCATTTAAGAAAAGTGCTTATAAAAAAATAGTACTTCCTTGCCAAAGTACTTTAGGAGTTTAAAAGAGAAAAACAAAACTACTACAGTTAAATGGAAACTACGTAGGAGGGCATGAACATATAATTCACTTTGTCTCAATGAAAAATTGGAAACTTTTAAATTTAATGACAGTGTTAATCATTTAAACTAAAGGAATGAACTGACAGTTAACGGTAGGCTTAGTTCACTCTTTACTTTGCAATATGAGTAATAATATTATGAATGATAATATAATGGTAGAGTTTGATAGTAATATCATTATTATTTATTGATATTTTTATTTATTCATTTAATTTTTATTTTTTTTATACCTGACCGCAGTTGTTAATTATAATCTACACTTATTTACTAGCGATTTAATCTGACATCGATAGTTAATTTGATATTGAATATTTGTGACCATATATGCATTAATGTTACAGGGACTATTATTGTTATTGTTAAATATGCATAAATGAGCCTATGTATGTATGTGTGGTTGTTTGTTTATCTGTTTATAAACATATGTATATACACATGTATATACATATGTACATACATTTGTGTATGTATATCTGTGTGCTGGTATGTATATGTGTATATGCATGTGGGTGCGTTTGTGTGTGTGTTTATATATATATATATATATATATATATATATATATGTGTGTGTGTGTGCTTATATTTGCTTCTATATGTGGCTATGCGTATGTGCTTGTATATATATATATATATATATATATATGTATATATGGGGGTGTTTTATTTGTATGTTTGTGTGCGTATTTTGTTTGCACATGTGAGTTTGGTTATTCGTATTTAGGCGATCATATGTATTTCGATGCATGACTGACAGATTTCTTCCCTCCATTTCTTTCTGCGGTAGACCAGGTGCCATCCAAGGCCATAGAACCCGGTCTATCCTGCAAAATTTACCCATAGCTGGCGAGAGAAGAAGAGGATCCGTACCTTTCACGTAAGTGAATGTAACGGATTCTACTGGAATTCGAACTCGGCTCCCCGCTTCCTCAATCCGAGCCGTTATTTATTACTCCACGTTTCCTTTGTCTATAGACCGATATGTGTATTTCAACTACGTATATGTATGTATCCTATATATGCATGTATATGCAGTTCTTACTTTATGAGCTCCTCTTTTGATCTATATGTTATTTTGTGTATGTAAAATATCAATGGTTGGTTTGTGTAGATTTTTTAATGCGTTTATGCTTGAATTTTAGTGCGTCTGATTCTTCGTATATTTGTGCGTTTGTGTGGTTGCTTGTATATGCTTTTACCCCTGTATAAATATATCTGACATAATTTTCATTTGCGTGGTTTTTATATGCACGTTTGTCTTCATTTTCTTCGTTTTTATCCTTGTTTTATCCATTATATTTATTTGCACCAAAATTTACATGCACATGCTCCAAGTTAACGGGAAGACCAAGACCGACTTTGCATTTCCCAACTCCCATCGATAGTGGAAATAATCGATTTTTTCATGCTTCTACGACAGTTTTCATGTAGTTTGCGGATATTTATTTTTATATTTGAATTTTTCCTTCCTCTATTTCCTGTGTATATGCCTTCTCATATATTTGATTATATATACGTGTTTGTCTATTAAGATGTGAATGTGTCATTTGAAAATTCCCTTCCCTATCTACTTTGTTATTTAAATTCAGATTGCCTTGTATCAAATATGTGTATCGATCGTAGAAACACCTTACATCAGCGTCGAAATTAACTGATAAACGGGTACTTCGCTAAGAAGAAAAAGATATTTTTTCTCATAGTTTCATTTCTGAATAATTTATTAATGATATCAAATTTAGGCATTTGTAATTTTTAGTTTTTACTATTAACTGTGAAATTAAAACTTTATTTGTTGTATCTATTTCTAATTTAATCCAATCTTATGTTTGATACACTAATAGTTTTTCTATCAGCGTCGAAAACAACTAGCACTTATCCAAGAGTAATATATATATATATATATATATATATATATATATATATATATATATATATATAGCATGACCAGCGTTGCCCGTGCTTGATTCAGAAATCGTACGACTCATACAGCAATCTCTATCACTTGACTTAAAATATTTTTGCCCTTTCTTGTCTTTAAAGGAGAGTTTTTGCCGTGCTGATGTTGCTACATGCCTTACTTCTTGCCTATCTCACACTGCCAATTTTTTCTAAGCTCTATACTAAACATTAAATCTGTTACGAAAAATGAACTAAAGAGAATGAACACAAAGCGATCAGATTTAAAAAAGGACTCGTAACTGGAAAAACCGAATGAAAAAAGAATGTTAACAACAAATACTTTTCCACACCCAACCCAGTTCTGTGAAATCAGAATCAATGTTGAGTTTATGCAAGCGAATGAGCCAATTGGAGTAAAGTGCCATGCAGATTTAAATTTTTCTCACTTGTAACGAATGCAGCTATCGATATCTTTTTTGCATGCTAGCATCCTAGTTAACATTCGTGTCACTCAGCTGTTGGCTCACACGCTGGCCAATAGAATCTTCTTGCCTATTCGTGGCGGCCAGCTATTGGCTCTCAATCTGGCCAGTAGAAAATGGCCGCAAACTACATGAAAACTGTCTAAGAAGCATGAAAAAAATTGATTATTGGGAATTCAATGAAATATGCATGAAAGAAGGATTGCTGCCTAAATACACAAATACATATATATATATATATATATATATATATATATATATATATATATATATATATATATAAAAAGAAATATAGTCTTAAGGTGTGCTATATTTATGGGATAAAGTCCTCAATATCAGAGATAGAGCGTGTGTAAATATAAAAGTGAACATAGAAGTCAACACTTAGAGGCGACAGTCTGTTTCATGCTATATGCAATCGTCAGGCTACATATGCTGTTATTTTTCTCGGCTATTTATATATATATATACGGGTTAGTGGTGCATTGTGGGTATTCTATTATGGCGGTTATTTTTACCGGAAGTCGCTTTGTTTATTTATTTGGGTCAAATTATATTGCTCGTTTTTATTTTTTGTTTCTTATTTTATTTATTTATTTATTAACGTAGTAAAAATTTGTTTATATCACTTATTTAACAGTTTTGTTTTGGTTTGAGAATTTAATTAATGCTATTTGTTCAATTTTGGGGTTGGTTGTTGTAGTTCATTCTAACTATTATTTTTGGGATTGGTTTGAACAGTTTTTAATTTGTTTTTATTTCATCTTTTAAAGAAATCTACTTAGTTAGTTATGAAAATAAATTTTTACTACGTAACCTAAAAAATGAAATACGGAAAAAATAAAATAAAAACAAACAAATACACTAATAAAAAAATAAATAAAATAAAATAAGTAAAATAAAACAAATAAATAAAATACTATGTTGCTTAAAAACCGAAAAGAGAAAATATACAAATAAATTGACCTAAATTCATCCAAGTAAATAAATAGACAAACCAATCCCAAATTAAAAACTGTTCCCGCCAAAAATAATAGTTAGAATGAACTACAACAACCAACCCCAAAATTGAACAAATAGCTTTAATTAAATTCTCAAACCAAAACAAAACTGTTAAATAAGTGATATAAACAAATTTTACTACGTTAATAAATAAATAAATAAAATAAGAAATAAAAAAATAAAAACGAGCAATATAATTTGACCCAAATAAATAAACAAAAGCGACTTCCGGTAAAAATAACCGCCATAATAGAATACCCACAATGCACCACTAACCCGTATATATATATATAAATAGCCGAGAAAAATAACAGCATATGTAGCCTGACGATTGCATATAGCATGAAACAGACTGTCGCCTCTAAGTGTTGACTTCTATATTCACTTTTATATTTACACACGCTCTATCTCTGATATTGAGGACTTTATCCCATAAATATAGCACACCTTAAGACTATATTTCTTTATATATATATATATATATATATATATATATGTATGTATGTATTTGTGTATTTAGGCAGCAATCCTTCTTTCATGCATATTTCATTGAATACGTCAAATAAGATGCATGAAATTGTATGAAAAAAAAAAAAAAAGCACCTTGTCTGTCGTATTCAATGAAAGGTGCATATATATATATATATATATATATATATATATATATATATATATATATATATATATATAGAGAGAGAGAGAGAGAGAGATTGATAATATTAGTGGTAAATATACACATACATATAAAAATATATAAATACCCATACATGCATATTTTTTTTTTAATAAAATATCCAAGAGGATAGAATCCAGGTAGAACTCAATGTCCAGGACAGAGTAAGGATATAATAAAAAGGCTTAAACACTAATATTCCATGGTCATAATTTATTCCATTGGAATCGTAAATACTAGCCAATTCATCAGACCTACAAATTCAAAAAGCAAACAGAAAAAACAACTCTGGAAATAAAAACAGAATTTAGAGAGAGTGTAAGTATGAGTGTGTGGGAGGAATGTTAGAGCTAAAGAGAGGGGTAACAGACTAGTGAAGGAAGGAGATTAAATCTTAACAGAGAGAATTTTAGGAGAGGTGAGTGGAAGGGGTTTAAGTAAGAGAAATATGAATGTTGTCAGGTGTCTAATGCATCAAGATACATTTCGTGGTGACATACACACACCATAGACGATCTAATGCTGAAGATCAGAATAAGAGGGAGGGAAAGAAGTGGGGGAGAGAGATGGGGCGAAGGAAAGTAAAATTGAAGGACATTTACTGAAAGGGCTGCTGTGTAATTGAGAACATTTGACAAATTTAATATCGACTACAGGTTACAAATCAGATATAAACATATAAAAAATAAATATAACGATTATCTAATCTAGCAAGAGCAGCATATTTGGTAACATTTATATAATTGTTATAAATTTTGATACAGTGATTTTAAACAAAAGGAAGGATAGAAATTTAGTTGCATAAAACAGAACAAAAACACAAATTTACGCGTTTCTTGTGGGGCAGTCTTTATATATTTGTCAGGACAAAACTTTATTAAACGAAATACAACCGCTTTCATTTTTATCGAGATGCAATAAAAATATTAACTGAAAATTAAGATGTGCAAAAGGAAATGAACCCTTACATTTGCACTCCAGTTTTTTTACATAATTGTCAGTGAAAATGATTTTGAAAATCAAAATGATAATTGTTTATCTTTTTTGTAAACGTTGTATACTGCAGTCAGCCACTATAAATAACTAATAAGCCATTGTATTCTGCAGTCAGCCATTATAAATCATTGTATAATGAAAAGAGTGAATCTCCGGAATAAATGTGAAAGGAAACATGTGGCTCAACTTCCTGAAGCATGGAAAAATCGTATAGTTGAAAAATATAACGATGGGGAAGGCTATAAAATGCTATGAAAACCATTTGTCGTCAATGTCTCTATTGTGCGACAAATTACTTATAAATGGAAGGCGTATAGTATGACGTCATCACTATAAAAAAATGTGAATATATGGAAGATCAATTAGACGTCTAGTTCGGTTAGCCCAGAAGAATCTTGCTCTGACCTGTGCGGTTCTCCAAGAATCTCTGGCCAATATCAGAATAAATGTGCATACGTCTACAATGAAACGAAATCTGAACGATGCCAGTATTCGTGGTAGAATGTCAAGAATAATACGACTTCTTACGGAAAAGTAAAAACAAGCTCGGTTCAACTATGCCAAAGTTTATATACATAAGCTAGAAACTTTCTATCAAAAGGTTTTATGGTCGGATGAGACGAAGCTCGAGCTTTTGGGGAGGAAATATAGGTATATATCTGGTGAGTTCCTAATATGGCACTTAAAGAGAAATGGTTGGTGCCAGCAGTTAAACATTGCGATGGCAGTATCATGATTTATGGGCGCTTTGCAGCAGCTGCAACAGGCTGTATAGTATGCAGTGGCAGCCAAATAAACACTACAAGAGATCAAGCTATTTTGAAAGAAAGTGTGTTGCCCTGTGTTCTAAAGTTGGGTTTAGGTCAGTGCTGGATTTTCCTATAAGTAAATGATCCAGAGTAAATCAAACCCCCAAAAGAGTAGGTTCTAAAAACGAACTTTTAACGTTATTTTTATTGGATAATAAATATAGTGCGTAATAAATAAACAGACCGTCAACTCAAATACGAATATCTACGTTTGATAGTGATAAAAGTGATCTACGTTTGATAGTGATAAAGTAAGTCATAAAAATATGTCGGATTAATACAATAATCCATTCTAAAAAGTGTATTTGCTTACGTTTGGATATGGAAATACTTTGAGAGATGTATCGCTTGAAAGCATGAAATAGGATTCGTTTGACTTTCTGTTACTTCGTGTCCAATCGATATGCACTCCCACCCACTGGGCTGAAAGGTTGATCCATATAACCTGATTCATGCAGATTCGATTCCTACCGAAGGGCTCAATTTTTTCTTTAGTAAGATTTCTCGAATAGTGAGGCCGAAAGTAAATAAATCTACTGTTTAATAAATAATCGGGGCGTCTTACAAAATACGAGTATCGACGAAAATAAGAATCCGTCTAGCCGCTTAAAATTATGGTTAGTATGAAACTCAGAGCTACGGTTTTTGAATGGTGTTTCTATATTGATTTTTAGTGGTGCTGGTGGTTGTTAGGGCTCACACTTTGTTGGATAACCAAATTCTGATTATTATACGCATTCTTGATTTTGTTAAATATGTCTTTGTTTCTTTTATGTGTTTTTGTTATTTCTATAGGCATGATTTCTTTTTAGTACATGCCTAGAATTTATACTTTATTATTTTATACATACATACATACATACATATATATATATATATATATATATATATATATATATATATATCAGACAACCTGACGATTGCGCCTAGCATGAAATAGTCTGTCGCCTCAGAGTTTTGACATCAATGTACACTTTTAGATTTAGATTTACATACGCTCAATCTCTTATATTGAGCACGTAATCCCATAAATATAGCACACCTTAAAACTGTATATATATATATATATATATATATATATATATATATATATATATATATATATATATATATGCAGCTGCTCCGTCTCACGTGAGATGGAACAAATACACCGAGTCAATTGCTTTGTCCACTGTGCCACGCGAGAAAATTTTTCTCCCCGGAATCGATCCTCCAGATCTACAAATCAACACTTCGCCCTTGCATGGAGTATTGCTGGCATATATGGTCTGGAGCCCTTTCTGTTTGCCTCGGGGTTCTTGATAGACTCCAGAGCCAGATATGCAATATAATTGGCCCTGCTCTGGCATCTCGTCTACAGTCACTTTCTCACTATCCTTTCCTCTATCAATCCTATCTGATCTTGCTACAAATTTTCTGTAACCCCTTGCGTCCTAGTGGCTTCTCGCCTTGCTTGGGATAAAACGCTTATATATATATATATATATATATATATATATATATATATATATATATATATATATATATATATCAGGCAACCTGACGATTGCGCCTAGCATGAAATAGTCTGTCGCCTCAGAGTTTTGACATCAATGTACACTTTTAGATTTAGATTTACATACGCTCAATCTCTTATATTGAGCACGTAATCCCATAAATATATATATATATATATATATATATTCATGTATGTACGTATGCAAAAAATATATATATATATATATATATATATACGTACTTATATATATATATATATATATATATATATATATATATATATATATATGATAGACTCTCCCATCGTCGACGTATGAGTGTCAAGCAGCTCAGTTCCTAGCAACCGACAGCCGAGACACCATTTGATTGGAATGAAATTTCTACTTTGTACAGAACCAACCACACTTTTTGAGGGGCCGAATAATGTCACATGATGCACTACGTGACACACGGTCCCCAAACGACCCTCCGCAGGTTTTGAATTCAGAGTTGTCCTTCTCCTAGTCGAGTTGCCATCCAAGGCTATAGCACCTAGAATGTCTTGCTATTTATTCATCCATATAGAGAAGAAGCGGATTAATACCTTCCCCAATGGTATTGGCATACAAGTGAATTCGAGCACGGCTCTTCGATTCCTCAATCTGATCTGCTATCCACTACTTCACCGTGATACATATATATATATATATATATATATATATATATATGTAATGTTAATAAATAGCGAGCTCCGTACCATTAGATAGGTTTAAGATTTTAGTTAGTCACAGCAGAACTGTTTGGCGAACATTTTCAGAGAAATGCATTGCTTTAACAATTCCATACCAACCATATTCTGACTTGCGAAGATTACAAGCAAAATTTTATCAGTTAACCTGCGAAACAGTAAACATAGCTCGCCATAACCTGTTGGCATCCAATTTTATATATTCGTACAACTCTGCATTTCAGGTCCACAAAAATGCAGTTGTCTCTTTCAACTACTAGCAGAATAATCACATGACCCACTGAAAAATCTTCGCCATTCCTTCATATTTATCCTTCATTTTAAATATTTCCCGACACTCATCACTGTGTTAGCAGCTAAGCGCTCATTCGGATAAAATCTGCGTTTGTCTCTACAAAAGTAACACCAGAAGCCAATGCGGAAAAGCGAAAATTGCAAAGGAAAAAAATCCTAGAACACTTTCCGTTGCAATATAATTTTGCTATTTCGCGAGAAAACAATGGAATCGACTTACCTCGACCTTACTTTCAGTCATTCATTCTTGAAAAAGAAGAGCGAAGAAATTGGTAATGTATATAAAAAAGTAAAACGAACTAAAAACAACAAAAAAAAAATCCACGCATACAAACACATATGCACACGAAAGGCAAACAAAATCTCAATGTCTCGCGAGATTTCAAGCGGAAAAACAAGACGGTTACTCAATCGTCTCCGTTTGGCACCATCGGCGCGGAAATAATATTGTTTGCTAAAATGCGCCAGAGACGACCAGTGAATTTGATATCAGGCTGCGAGATTTTTCGTTTTCTTGCCTCATCCCAGTAGGGATAAGAGAAGGGAAAAATACTGTTTATCTTTTTATTTTTTCTCTTTCTCTGTATTCGCACACAGTGAGATTTCGTATGAGCGCTGGGTGAGGAGAAGGCAGATGTTTAAACCTAAGCATTTAAGAACCGAATCTGTTTATTCATGTTGGGAAGGGGAGTAAGAAGAGAGCTGATTAACAAACAAAACCAAAGGTTTCGATTAATTTGTGTATTCCGCCCAAAGGAACCGATTAATCGATGGGTTAAGGTCAGAATATTAAGCTAAAGGCGATGATAGCAGGGTTAGCATTCGGAAACTTACTTGGTAACAGAATATCTCCTGATGAGCCCGATTCTAATTTCTCGTAATTTCTTGTCAATTCTAGTTGAGGCCAGTGTAGAGTACCGGTAATCCATATAACCATCTCTTATATGTTAGCGTAACCACTCTTCACAGCTTCATTTTTTTTAATGTATATGAAATGACATAATTTCTCCGCAAAGATGATGAAATTGTATCGTTTGCCTTCTAAAATGTTTCAAATTAACAGCTTATACCAGCAGTTAATAACTGAGTCTGATAGATGATGACTTTCGTTTTAGCTGTATTTTTAAATAAAATACCGAATGCTGAGGTTAAGAGCGACTCATTTATAGGTTCATATATATATATATATATATATATATATATATATATATATATATATATATATATATATATATAAAAACAAAAATTCATTGGTTTATACCAACGGCTTCACATAATACTTCTCGTTTTCGCTCTCGCGTGGTCATGTATGATGTCACGAGCTGCGACGCGATATTCGCTTCCGCGTCTCGTATATACGATTTTGCCGTTACTTTGACATTTTCAAACAGCAAGGGCGGACAATTATTGTGGTTTCGTCTGTGTGTTTTTTGATTTATTGAAATTGTCATATTTGATAATGACTTATGTCAGCCGAAAGCTTAAATTGGATTGAAACATATATCAATATGGTGTTTTTCTTTCGTCTTTCAACGATAATACGATTAAGCTTATCAGACAATATGAAAGGAGCTTACTTAAAATAATTAGAAAAAATTGTCTATATTATTTAATGAAACATACATTAATGAAAAAAATTGCTGCCTAAATATAGACAATATATATATATATATATATATATATATATATATATATGAAATGTCATCATATATATATATATATATATATATATGATAACATTTAATTCCTGTTTTTTCTGCTTAAAGAATCTAACCTTATTAGTCGTATTTTGTGATAGTTTTTACAATTTATGTGATATATCATAGTGTTATTTCTAAAGATTTATAGGATTTCCTATAGTGTCTTCCGTTGTATCGTTTGGTGGCGTGTGATTTTATGTTAAAATATATAGATAACTTTGGTATTTACCCATTTAAATTTCAAACCGAAGATTTATAATCTTCTCAATTTTATTAACAAATAAAAAGACCACAACAATCTTATCAATATTATTATTATTATTTCGCGGGTCGTGTCCCATCAGGATTTGGATGATAAATATATTATGAAATATTATGAGTGGTCTCACATTTGAGAGAGCTATTTCTGTTTAGTGGGACTATAAAAGGACACTTTACGTGAACCTTGTATTCTCACTTGAATAAAGCTTTCTTAAAGCCTACACCTGCGTTCTTTTGTTATAACAACTGGATCTGTTCAATATTCTATCGTTTGTAACTCGTAGCAGCATTTGTCTTTTTGCTATCTCCCCTTAATACCTGTACTGACATCCATTTGTAAAAGCTTATCACGTAGGATAATATCTGTTCTACTTTGTCTCTCTTCTGTTGAATGTGTTTTTACATTATAGCTCATTTTAACGTTGATCCAATCGATGATAATCAGAGATCGAGTTGTGTCTCATCTGGCAGATACATCTTTACTCCTAGTATAAGGTTTTTTAAGACTCTGCGACTCATAATTGCTTTATTGTCGAAATCACGAACAACTTTCGATTCTCCAGCCTGTCAGCTTTTCTATATAAAACATAGAAAACACAATGACAGATTTCTGTACTGTCATCCAATTACAAAAGCTCTTTAAGTAGGTTATTATATTCTATACTTTGTCACACCAAACTCTGCATTCAATAAGTTTTTCAAGTGGCAAATTGTCAACATTACTTTACGCGTTTTCTACCCACGGAATTTCAACTGCCTCTTTTTGATTCTAAATATAAGTGTACATTTTGTTTTGATTTTCCGTAAAATTTTGTGTTTCGTCACGAGTTCGGCCCAAGGAATTCTCATCATCCTTATGTAAACCTACATTTCTTTTCACTGTTTCTTCTTCATCTGTAAGGAGATGGTTCAGCTTTCACTGCCATAGATGAAGAATGATATAACCCTTTATACCGAATATACGCGGGTATAATCAGTCTTCATGTATAGTGGGAACCCTGAATGTATTTGCATTCATTTTTACCCGCCATTACCTGTGTCCATTTCCATCGTTCCCCGTAAATGCATTATCTAAAAAAATAGTAGGACGCACAATTTTCAGAATAAAAACACTGATAAAAAAAAACTCGTACTATAGTCGAAAATATACGTTAATTATTTTATTTGTTTCTAATGAACGTTTCCTTTTTCTTATTACTTCGCTTTGCTTTTTGAAAACCTCTTTCGTTACTACAATGTGCATTCGGGTTTCATTATCTCACTTTCCGCCCTATGTTAGGACACTTCCAATATGGCTACATTTCAATACTTACATATTTTAGTACCACCAAAAGATATGTAAACGAAAACGAAAAAAATAACAAGCAAAAAAACATCGCCGCTCTCCGAACAGTTCCGTCTACTCAGTTACACTCAAAAGGTGATTCAAGTGATGGAAAAGTTGTCAGGCTCATTTCAAACATAACGCACGCTGCAATCACATTCACAGGAAGATAACATCAAAAGATGTTGTAGAAAACCGGAGGGTGAATATGAAAAGAAACACGTGCGTTTTCCTGCTAGAAGGTCCAGCTACATGAAAATGTCGGACTTAAATTAAGTCCAACTGAAGATAAAGAGACGAACAAACAAGACCTATATATATATATATATATATAGATAGATAGATAGATAGATAGATAGATGTTTAAACAAAACAATTTTACAATGGACATAGACAGTTAACATTGTGTTTGTGTGTGAACATATGTGTTTGTTCTTTGGTGAATGTTCGCATTTTGGTTAACGTTCGTATGTACGTGTATATTTGGAATGTTCATGGCGTCCCTCACAAAATGGGAAAACGCCGATCTTCTAAGAGCTTACATTTACCTCACCTCCACGCGAGGTGGGTTTCGGCACGATGCCTGAAGGAAAAATGAGCAAGAGGCAAGATGTTTCCCAGTATTTATAGTATTGGGAGTATGACCCCTATTGAAGAATTTGGGAATTAAGAAGGAGCTAACTCCGACAATGTCTTATTTAGAAATCGAGATTATAACCCACAAAGTGGACTTACACACACACACACACACACACACACACATACATAGATTTATATATATATATATATATATATATATATATATATATATATATATATATATATATATATATATATATATACAGCTGTAACAGCAAAATTATCCAAATCGTATAAAAGCAAAATTGCCCATTTGTTAGTTTAGTTTGGACCCTAGTATCGTAGAAATGATTAAAGATATCATACCGGAATCCTTTGAGGTTTTTATAACACTAATAGACTCTACTTTGAACAATAAGAATGTATAATTACTATCCAGACTTAACTGAAGAATCGTGATGAAATCTATCATAAAAGAAAATGGCATGTTCATCATTAATTAATCATAGCTTAGGATCGGAAGCTCATGAAAGACTTGAAATTTAGTTTACGTTCATATACATTTACATCTATTATTTCAGGTTCATTTTACAACTTATTCTTGCCATTTCTAACCTTCGAACTTTTTGTCCTGGAGCAAAATGTTGTCTCACATGTTTCACTTAGGATATCATTTTGAAGTTTTTTTCACTCCTTTTGGACTATCATAACGGAAACATCTCTCTCACATTCCAAACACATCATGGATTCAGGTGGACCATTTCTATTTGATCTCTTTAGCTCTAAATTGAAATAATAATCCCACTATCTGTTGTGACCTCCTGATCAAGTTTTTCATTGTATTGTTCCTGCTTTTTTTAAAACTTATTCGCCGTTCTCTTGATGGTTCTTGAATGTTAATACAATTGGTAAAGGCCTGGAAGATCTTTTTGCTCTCACCATTGATCATTTGAGAAGACGGTGAGTCTGACACAAAACGATTACTGTTTGTAGCTGAATAAATCAAATCTAGTGATTCTTAACACAAATGGAGTTCAGTTGTCTAAATATCTATTCTGAAAACCTGAAAAAATCAGGTATTTTAGTGTTTTTTTAGATATTAAACATTTGTACGATATACAATTTTACTGTTAAACCCGGTACACATATAAATTAATATTCATATATTTATATATACATAAAAACTGATGGAACTTGTAAACAAAACAATTATGCACGCAAAAAATCTTACACAAAAAGTAAATACGCGAACAGCACAATGCTTTCTATGTATATCTGGGAAATTAAAAACAAAACGCACATCACACCAAAAATATCTTGGAAAATAAAGAAAAGATCATCAGCCTACAACAACCAATCCAAAACTTGCAAACTTTGCTTGGAGGAAAAATAGCTATAATTACCTTCCCAGATCAAAGAAATTATTAAATAAACGATCTGAGCTCATTTCAAAATGCAGACAGGAAAACAAATTTTTACTATGTTACTTAAAAATCGAAAAGGCAAAAAGAAAAAAATTACTACGTTACTTAAAATTCTGAAACCGAAAAGTGTAAATCATAATCGGTTGGCGACAAGTACAAACAGTATATTGTCAATTATGCTCTTAATCTTAATAGGAGAACGGAGGCTAATATCTTACTGCCGAATAATAGAGAGCAATCCCTCTACAATTGCCTCATAATACCCGGGCATATTTACGCTTATATATATATAGGTATCAATATATGCATATTTGGACAGATGATTGATATATATATATATATATATATATATATATATATATATATATATATATATATTTGAACATTTATAGACATATATACATATATACACACATATCTATACACACATATATATATATATATACATGCACACACACACATATATACATATATATCAGCTCATACACATATATAAATATATGTATGTATATTTATAAATACACACACGCGCGCGCTCACACTCATACATACATATATATATAATAAGATATGATATAACATGAGTTATTTCTGATGAAAGATTGAGGACAATTTGAAATATCAAATATATATATAAATAAATAAATACTTTCATAAAATAAAACATTATTATTTTTTTAATTTGCAACTTTTTATATATATATATATATATATATATATATATATATATATATAACAAATCCCCATCACGACAGAATGCAGATTTTATCGCAGTAACAATAAAGTTATAATTTATCCCTGAAGATGATACTGGAAAGCAGAACTTAAATCATAATTATTTTTTTAAATATGATTCCTTCGCTACATAAGAGTTCTCATGTTTCAAAAACTAATTATTAAAATTAAGTTGTCTCATCCTCAAGCGAAAATTTATGAATAGCCAATCTTCAAATTTACGCATCTTTATAAGCATGTTCATTCGCCAAATTAATTACTATGGAAACTGCTGTGGCAACATTTTGATAATGGGCCTAAGAGTTAATTTTTATCCACATATCAGTCACCTTCGGAAAGAGGTCAAGCCGAGGTAGGGTCGGGGTGTCCATTTCAAAGCGAATGATGGCATCGTCTGGTCGGTCCCAGCGAAAGATAGCTTTTGGCACAATAATATGTCGTTAAGTGTCTAGAGAATTCTGCATTATTTTATTTTATTTATTTATTTTTTCCTAAAGGGCTGTTTCGTACATAAACGCTTCCCACTGAACTACAATTTGTTTTTTGACGACTTCATAAAGGGTTTTTTCTATCTTATGATTGGGTTAAGCTTTTACACCTTTTATTAGACTATGAAATTTAATTTTTTTAATGCTAATTATTTAACACGAAACTTTGTTGTTGTCGGCAAAAAACCGTTAAATCCTGTCTATGGTTTAATAACTTTTCATTATTTAGAAACTTAATAATGTGTAGTTTTTCATGTAGGCATAAAGGGCATGGGTCATCACAGGTTTTACAAGTTCTAGTTCTATTTATTATTTTTCATTTTACTTTTGGTGTATTCATTTCTTTTAAATACCAAACATAATTGGATAGAGATGCCTGGTATTTATTTTTCTATTTTTTCTAGTTTTCTTTTTTTTTTCTCTTTCTGATTATCTATTTCTATTTCTCTAGATATAAAAAATGTGAAATTGAAACTCTGACGAACGATTCAATTTTGGTCTGTGGAGCTGGTCGCTGTGAGTGATTTCTTTTTAAACATTTGTATGAACGCGTGTGGATTGTGGAGAGAAAACGCAAATACTTAGAGTATATGGTACCAAAAAATACTTTTACAAATATTAGGGCCGGGTTCCTCACACAAAAGCAAGAACAAAAGTCCATATAAACATGTCCGCCAATGCTTCGTTTTTGAGTTATTAAGTTTAAAGAAAGTTTACGGTAGTTGGCGCTGTGTTGCCAAAAACACAAGGTTACATTTGGCATTCGTGTACATATTTCCCTAGTCTGTCTTTAACGCGTGTTGAAGTGACTTAACAAAGAAGTATTCCGTTTAACAATGGCATGATAAGAAATTATGCATATTTCATTTGACACATCCCCCGATACATTTCCAATAAACTTGCTTTTCCCCTACTTCTCTTTGTCACGTTCTTCCATGCGCCGTGCGTTTATTTATTTATTTAAAATAAGGCATTCATAACATTTTATTTTAAAAAAAGAGAAAGTGGCAGGAAATCAATTGACCGAAATCGCTTGTATAATATTGAGTTTCCAGAACGAAGTCAGCCGAATCATCCAAACATTGTTACAGTTTCACGTCGCGTTGCTATGACATGATCCATGACACCACAAACAATGGATCGAGGAAGTCATGGATCCGCTCGTACGCTTGACCACGAAGAATATATTCTATAGGCTATCAGCACACATAGTGTGGCTCTTGAATATCGTACATCTTATAGTGCAGCATGGAGGGTCCTTCAAGGGTAGCTCCTGTACCCGTATAATTTGCAAAGGAGAACTTTTGCTGATGGTTTATTGCACAAAATGATGGGGCTTCAGCACACTTTAGTCGCATTGTTAGCGATACACTGGCTGACATAAACCATGACAAATGGATAAATAGGGAAGGAACGGTTTTATGGCCTGTGCGTTCTCCGACCTCAGTCCTTTGGATTTTTTGTAAAGCCAGTTTAAAGAAATAAACTTGTTTACGAAGTAGGCATTAATAATACAGAAAATGTTCATCAACGCGTCATAGGTGACTGCGAAACCATTCGTCACTGCGTGGGCGTATTTGAAAGGTTCCGCCAGTCAATGATCCGACGGGTGTATACGTGTGTAGAAGCAAGCGGAGGATATTTTGAACATTTCTTATGATTTGATTTGTTGAGGTATAGAGATGGTCTTTTTGACATATGTTTATATGGACATTTTATCTTGTCTTGGTGCCAGGAAACCGCCTCCCTCTTTTCAAAAGTATTTTTGGATTGTGTCTTGGATTGTACATTTCACAGCGACTGCAAAATTAATAAATGAAAAAGAAAGGATTTGCGGACATTTCTTCTTGTTTTCGTTTGAGGAACATGCCCCTAAAATTGTAAAAGTATTTTTATACCATATATATATATATATATATATATATATATATATACACACACACACACACATATATATATATATATATATATATATATATATATATATATATATATATATATATATATATATATATATATATATATATATATATATTGAGGCATGTCATTGAAGAGTAAGGACATTTTCGTTTAATATTTTTTTTTCCATCCTTTTTTTATTTTCTCGCAAGATGCATAGTATGCGGAAATAGACCCCAGTCTTTGGTATGTTGTCTTCAATAACACATGCCTCAATATTTTCATACTGGTAAAGTATACATATATATATATATATATATATATATATATATATATATAAAAAAACCATAATATTGCAAGGAATAAATATGAATTATTTTTAAAAGGCATTATGGAATCAAAATAAAAAAAAAATAAGAGATGATAACACTCACAAAGCAGACCAACCGGTTTCGTTCCCAAGCTCATATATATATATATATATATATATATATATATATATATATATATATATAAATAAAAACAGACTACTTTATGGTTCCATGTAATGAATTATTTCACCACAGTCCTTTTAAATGTGGGGATCATCAGACTTTACTTCCAATCAAAAAATGAAAAGAAAATTTACACATTTTTGACGGGCCGTATTAAATATATGTAAATTAACGAAGTGGGGAAGTGAGTGGGGAGTGAGTTAGCAGATATTGACACATTTAAACAGTTAACTTAACGGAAGTTATATATTGATATCGAAGGGGTAGAGAAGAAAAACCCATAGACAGAAAAAGAGGGAAGGAAGTTAAGAGAGAAGATGTCACTAATTTTCTTTGTAAAAAAGGCTAGAAACAGACGCTGTTATTTTCCTTTACTTTAAAAGAGTTATTTTGGGGTTTCATAAAGATTATAATGTTTGATATAAATTTGAATGTCTCTAAACTGTCTACAAATGATTTAACTTGATGTTTGTTAGTGATTTAAATTTTATTAAAATTTGGGGATTTTCTATGAAATAGTCGATTAGAAAAATATTCATAGAAAGTACATTTAAAAGAATAAAATTTTATTTTAAAATATAAGTTTACTTCTAGTAATCTTTTTTTTAATCTCTTTAAAAAAATTTTATTATTGATTATTAAGTTGACATCTCTATCCGTTTGAATTTTGTTCATGAATTTAACTCGTGACTGTTTCTAGATAGGTAATCTCTTTTACTTAAATTTTAGTTAATATGGGGTAATATTTGAAGGTAATATTAAAGATCTTGCGCTGTCATATACTGTATACACACTCATGCAAATATCACATATAGACATATGTGTGTGCGTGTGTGCGCTCGCGCGTCTGTGTGCATGTAGGCGTGTGTTTGTGTGTGTATATGTACGTTTAAATTTATATGTTTAAATAATCTTAACGTTTAATTACAGTTGTATTTATTATAATGACCATGAAGAGAAGGCTTCATAGTTCAATCTCAGATACTTAAAGGAACATTCTTGCCCATATTCACATTTTAGACTGATATTTGTTGAAAATACAACAGTATTCTACCAAGATTATAATAAGCAAAAGCTCAAAGTTCTGGAAGGTCTTAATATAAGAAAATTACGGCCAAAATTTTTAAAAATCTAAATTGGAATTGCTAAAGACTATAATTTAAAAAAAAAACAAAAAACTTTTAGACCCATAAAAAATATACAGCAAAAAAGTCACATAAATTCCCACCTTAGCATACTGGGTAAACATTTTCAATTTTGTGGTGTTCACGCACACATATCCACAGACACTCAATCCGTGAAGATAATCTCGAAAGTGTGTGAAAGTACTTGGAAAAATAAAAACAATTTGAAAAAAAAAAGATGGAATTTTTCTTTATCAATTTTCCACAGCTACCAAAATATGAATCGGTAGACTTGAAAGTATTAGTATTAAGATAACTCATAATTAAGTAATTCCTCGAATCTAGAAGAATCTTCAACAAGAATGCACTGGACGGCCGTTCCGGCTTGTGTGTGAGAATCATCAGCAGTGTGCATTTATTACCGAAAATCGAACCCGGACCGGTATGATACGACACAAGCGTCATACCAAAGGTATCGGTGACGAAGATGTTACTAATTGAACTGGATATAGCGCTGCTCTTCACAAATTCCCTGATGTAACTTATCCGAGTTTCTCTAACCCAACGGACTGTGCCCCCACGAACCCCGTCTTCAATCGCCAAGCCGTTCTATCCAGATCATTAGAAGCCGGTCCAAGCAAGGATATACAAGTATAGAAATTGTTAGGAGGATTTGAAATAATTAAGTAATTAATTGAGTCTAGAAATAAAATTAAAATAACTTAAAATAAATAGACATAATACACCTAAATGATTTAACCAAACATACTTGAATTTCCAGGTGAATAAAAGCTTTTGAATCAGAGATCGGAAATTATGACCCGTTGTATGCATAATAAAATGTTCCATTTGAGTTCATATGAAGTGGGATGAAATGAAAATATGTATATTTCATTTCATATATCCAACGATACATTCCAATTCACTTCCTTATTCCTTCCTCCCTTCCTTCCTCCTCCTCCTCAGCTTCTACTACAACTCACGTCATGTATTCTTCATTTATTTATTTATTTTAAAAACAGCATTAATACCTTTTTTTTTCTAAAAAAAAAAAAACCAAGCGTTAGGAAATCAATTGAACGAAATAGCCTGAAGATATCGAAATGTTGAAACCAAAGGAGCGGAATTGGCTGATATCTATATATCTATATATATATATATATATATATATATATATATATATATATATATATGGATCTTCAGGGTAAGTTTACCCTGAAGATCGATTTTGATGAAAGCTAGGTAGGTAGTTTCTGGCTCACTAGAAGTTTTATACACTGCTCTACTTAGTGTATTGAGCAATTTACTTTCTTTTCTTATTTTACTCGATTGTTTGTTTTTATTTTTCTTTTGACTCAAAATTACGACACTGGGCGACTACATTCGGATGTTTTTAGTCTTTTCTTTTTATTCTCAATTTTTTCACCCAGATACCTGTAGAAAAATCACATAGTAGAGATAATCCAACCTTTAGAAAGAGAGCTATTTATGTTGCCATGGAGCATCTCATTGTGCTAAAGTGGGATAGTCCATTGCTTGGGCTGTGATTGGCTGCTGGTACCTGAGTGGAGGTATTTCTATATAAATACCAGCTTGATTCATCAGTTAGTTTGCAGGGTTTGTATTAAGTTCCAACCTGTTTTATTTTTGTCTGCCAGCTGGACGCTAGCTGGGACCTTTACGCCGGTAAGTGCTGTTTATTATTGTTATTCTACAATACCAACTTGCTTTAATATTTTTTTTATATGCAAATTTTACTATTCGAGCTTTTGTGCACCGTTCGAGTATATATATATATATATATATGTGTGTGTGTGTGTGTGTGTGTGTGTGTGTGTGTGTGTGTGTGCATATATATATGTGTGTGTGTGTAAATGTTAATTATGGAAGGTTAGTTTTCTAACAACATTTTACTTGTTATATATATATATATATATATATATATATATATATATATATATATATATATATCAACAACTATAAGTAAAATGTTGTTATAAAACTAAGCTTCTATAATTAACATCCTAATATGATAAAACCAAAGCAGGTAAATGTCAAATTTTTTGCTGCTAAACAATAAAAACAAAAATAAAATGGACAGCGGAGTCATATGAATAAATGTAGGCATGACATAAAAAATAATAATGAAATATTTAAACAAGTTTTAATTAAAAAATGAATACACCTATATTTTGAAAAAAAAAAAAATTACAAAAACGTGGATAGTATCGTCACTTAACGTCTTCTCTCACTGATCTCAAAACTGGCATTGCTGCATTATCTTTGACACTCAGAACCAAAATATAAAGAAAGGAAAGAAAATGAATAATGAGGGAGTATAAAAAATAAGTAAAGAAAAAATAACTACAACTACCTAAACATAGGCACATACGAATACTTAGTAAGTACGGAGGTTGAAGCCAGCAGATATATACACAAACACACGCATACAAAGAAAAAAATTCACCCTAAAAGCAATAAAAAATTGCATAAATTATTTATTTTTAACTTAATATAATAATAACAAAAAAATGGAAGTTGGCAGACGTTTGCTGAAGTCCCCAGAAGTGTTGTCAGTTATATGACATGCGGGATATACGCTTTGACGATCATGTATTATTTGGATAAATGACTGACGAGGAAGATTTTTTTTTGCTGCAGCAAGTTGTCACTTCCTACGGCAGTACAAGGGTTGCCATCCAAGGCTATAGAACCAGGTCTCTTCAGCTATTTATACATAGCTAGAGTGGGGAAGAAGAAGAAGATTCATACCTTTCCCAAGTGTATTTCTTCATAAGTGAAAATAATGGACCCGAAAGGATTTCGAACTTAGCTCTCCGATTTCTCAATCCGAGCCGATATCCATTACTCCACTGCGTCGGCCGAACACTTAGGCAAATATTCATTAACAAAATCAAGTTTAGATGTACTGAATATAACATCAACCTGCTAAGCGACAAAAGTTATACCTGTATTTATATATATATATATATATATATATATATATATATATATATATATATATATATATACACACACACATGAACTCATATATATATATATATATATATATATATATATATATATATATATATATATATATATATATATATAGGTATGAGTTCATGTGTGTGTG
Organism: Acanthosepion pharaonis; assembly: GCA_903632075.3. Classification (NCBI taxonomy): domain Eukaryota; kingdom Metazoa; phylum Mollusca; class Cephalopoda; order Sepiida; family Sepiidae; genus Acanthosepion; species Acanthosepion pharaonis. Next base: position 80,400 of record CAHIKZ030001100.1, on the reverse strand, counting down.
TATTTGCGCAGCAATTATTCTTCTATAAAATTTAGACTGAATAAAAATGACAGGTATTTCTTAAGAATTTTTATATTAACTATTTCAGCACTACGGTATGGATGGGTAACATCGAGTCCATGCCTAAACATTTATTAATGGATTTATAAGCGACTTCAGCTCTCATAGACCATTTTCAAACTAACATTATATTTGATTTCAATGAATATATATATATTTTTTTTTTATTATTAATTCGTCGTTAAGCGTTATTCTGACATTGTACCCTACCATGTGGTTAGTAATTGTTCACATTTTCAAAGTATTTTTACCAAAGCAAATATAAGCTTCTTTTGATAAAGGGAGTATGAAAGTCGAAAACGTTTAGAACTTAAACAGAAAGTGTGAAGCCTCCGCCTAAAAGTCAAAATTCTAGACATAACGGTGGAAAATGAAAAAAATATTTTGGAAAAGATTTCTGCTGAAATTCAATAGAAATTGATCTGAAAATCGTGTTGAATCATGAAATTGAAATTCACCACGCAAAGATGAATCCAATAACCAGGCTTTCTTTCCTATCTAATATATATATATATGTGTGTGTGTGTTTGTGTGCGTATGTGTTTCTGTATATATGTGTGTGTATATATATATATTTATATATATATATATATATATATATATAAACATATAAATATAAAATATATTATAAACACAGATATATATATAAAATTTGTCATGCAATTTTTCTATGAATACACCCACACACACACATATATATATATAAACACATACAGACACACACACACACACACACACACACACACACACATATATATATATATATATATATATATATATATATATAAACACACATATCTACACAGACACTCATATATATATATATATATATTATATATATAAAATATATATATTTACATACTTAGGCAGAATACACACACACACATATATATATATATATATATATATATATATATATATATATATATATATATATATATATATATAAATTCATATACATATGTTTATATATACATAAAAAAATATATATACACACACACACACACACACACACATACAAATATATATATATATATATATATATATAGACGCACAAACACACACACACAAACACACACACACACACACACACACACATATATATATATATATATATATATATATACATATATCAGTTTGAAAGAAACGACAGTCCGACAAATGCACATATATTTTAATCATAGTGCTGAAGGTTTTGTGCATAACCAACCACACTTTTTGAAGGGCCGAATACAGAGACCTGGTTCACTACGTGTCACAATGTCACCAAACGACCCCCCGGCAGGTTTTGTATTCAGAGTTGTCCTTCTCCGAAACCAGTTGCCACCTAAGAAAAGTTATAATAATCAACCCAGTGAATATATAGAACTCAGTCTGTTCTGCTATATACCCATATCTGAGGTGAGAGGAGGAGGATTCATACCTTTCCAAAGGTTATTAGCACTTCAGTGAATGTAATGGATTCGAATGGAATTCAAATTCGGTTATCCGATTCTTCAATCCAAGCCAATAAACATGAATCCACCGCGCCTCCATAATAAACACACAGATATACACACACATACACACACACGCACGCACACACACACACGCACACACTCACACTCACACACATATATATATAGGTATATATTTATATGTATATATATATAAAACATACATATATATATAAAAGTAAACATATATATATATATATATATATATATATAAGTAAATACTGAAGTCAAAGTGCGACAGGCTCTTTCAGGGTAGACGCAGTTGTCAGGCTACGAATCTTGTTTTTTATATACACGGATCAGTGATGCATTGTGGGTACTCTATTTTGGCGGCTATTTTGCTGGAAGTTATTTATTTGTTTATATATTTATTTGGGTTAAATTATTTGCTTGTTTTTATTTATTTTTTTATTTTTTATTTTATCTTATATATATATATATATATATATATATATATATATATATATATATATATATATTAACGTAGAAAAATTGTTTGTCTCGCTTATTTAATAGTTTGTTTTGGTTTGGGAAGATAATTAATCTATTTATTTAATTTTGGGGCAGTTTATTCTAACTATTATTTTGGCGGGAACAGTTTTTAATTTGTTTATTACTTCCTTTATTTATTTGGATTGATTACCTTTACTTGTTATTTCAAACGGTTAATTTATCGGAATCGGTACGTTAGTTTGTTTATTTGTTTGGATTAATTTAGATTACTTGTATTATATTATGTATTTATTATACTGTGTATTATTATTTACTTTTTTCAGTTTTCGATTTTTAAGTAACGTAGTAATTTTTTTCGATTTCTAAATAAAACAGACTGAACATAGAAAAATTTAGTCTCGACTACTGCAGAATAAAGAATGAATGTCCCTTAAACGGTAATTGCTTACAAAACAACGTAATATACCAAGCCACGATAAAATTACCAGATAATGAAGAAAAAGTATACATAGGAGTAACTGATGGAACTTGTACACAAAAAAAAAATTATGCACATAAAACATCTTACACAAATAGTAAATACGCGAACAGCACAATGCTTTCAATGTATATCTGGGAAATTAAAAACAAAACGCACATCACACCAAAAATGTCTTGGAAAGTAAAGAAATTTCAGCAGCCTATAACAACCAATGCCAAACTTGCAAACATTGCTTTGAGGAAAAATAGATATAATTACCTTCTCAGATCAAAGCAATTATTAAATAAAGGATCCGATTTGAATATATGCTTATGGACATATATACATATATATATATGCCTATATATGTATATATACATTCACACACACATATATACATATATATCTGCACATGCACATATATAAATATATGTATATATATATTCATAAATACACACACGCGCACACACACACTACATATATATATATATATATATATATATATATATATATATATATATATATATATATATATATTTCGTAGTTGGGCAGCAATCCTTTGTGTACATAATTTTTGTTTTTTTTTTTTAAATGGCTGACAAGTTATTGCGTATAAGCTTTTTTTATTTAAATTTCTTGTATTCTCATATTTTTTCTAAACATAATTTATTTAAAATTCCCCGAAATTTCTGTTTTCCGATCGCTTTTGGGCTACATTTTTTCGAGGATGATATTTTTTCAACTCAATTCATGGATCTTTTATCTATGTCTCTAGAGTTATAGGAAGGTTTTATTTTCCAAACACAGTCAGAACAATGTGGCCGCGTTTATAGTTGATGTACTTTTGTTGTTTTTTCTTTTTTATTAATAATGCTTCCTTATTCTTAGGCTTATTTACATGTCGATGAGGCTATTATTTTTGTATTGTCTACGTGTATGTTGCGGATAAAGTCTGGTAGGTTTCCATGTGCATTTAAATGAGATATAATTCAATTATGAGCCACATGATGCAACGTGCGTCTTCTAGATAGTCATGTCATATTATTTCCAATGTAATTTCTTATATCAGTTAGTTTAACAAACTTTATATATATATATATATATATATATATATATATATATATATATATATATATATATATATATATATAAGAAGAAAACTATTTACTCTTGACTTACGGGTTAGAATGATCGGTTCCTTAAAATCAAATTTGAACTATAAATGAGTTAATATTAAAATGCTCTGTTTAATTCTCCGGTTAACATTTCTTTGTAACATATCGTGTAAAGATTATAATCTTTCCACGATATGTTATCAATTTTTTACGCCTGCTACTAAGATAGTTGGCTCATTGAGTCGTCGTGCTCGACAAGTTTTATCTCCAGAATCACTCTGACACATTTATAAATCTCCTATTCGTCCATGTATTTAATATTGCTGTTACTCTGCCACGTATATAGAAGTCCTCATGTCTTCTATAAATATTTTCATGCTATTTGTTTTGATAATTTTTTCTTCTTGCTACCTCGATTTTACGAATTTATGCGCAGGACAAGTATTGTGGCAAAGTGAAATGACTAGATATAAGTGTAGATACTAGACAGTTTCTTCCCACGCACTTCTTCTAAGTGGATCTCTTTCCAGTTTCTTCCTTCTAGTTATCTTAGATCTTAAGAAATGTAAGTTCAATGGCAATCGTTACCTTGTTACATCTTAATTATTCCCCTACATTCAGTAAGTTCTTGCGTCATACTGGCATCATTGCCTTGCTTGGGGTGAAATTATACAGGTATCAGTAAAGTGCACTTTAAAAAATTTATAACTTTATTTGAATTTGCGAGAGAAATAATCTGTAAAAAAGTTTAATGTACCTAGTTTTAAGTATAGTTATTGATTAATTCTTAGATGAGTAAAAAATATTTTCTTTTTTCCAGCGTATTACCCTTTGTATTGCTAATGATGGAGGACATGTGTCATTTTGATAAAACTTTAAAAACATATAGATTTTCCTCTTTCTAATGCATTTAACAAATTATTTCTATCGCAAATATAAATAAAGTTGTAAATTTTTTAGAGTGCACACCAAGTTTATGGACACCGTGTATATATATATATATATATATATATATATATATATATATATATATATATATATATATATATATATTTGTGTGTGTGTGTGTTTATCAAGGAGAGAGTCTGATCGGCTAGCTAAGTTCAAAATTCCCTCGATGTCAGTTGAGGTCAATTTCACACAAATCACTTTAGAAAAGTAGATACTCAGATCAAACACGTTGATTACGTTCACGGATGAAACACACTGTCGCTGTTTGGTGTTGATATCAGTATCCATTTTTATATTTACTTACGTTCTATAGCCCATATTGAGCACATTTAAACATAAATATGGCATACCTTGAAACTGTATTTTTACCACACACAGACACACACACAAAAATATATATATATATATATATATATATATATATATATATATATATATATATATATATAGTTTTAAGCTATGCTGTATTGATTGGTAAAAAGTACTCAGTATCAGAAATGAAGTCTCTGTAAATGTGAAGTTTGATACAGGTTTGAAAATCAGGCCTGAACTCAATATGCAAACCTCAAGTAGGCGTGAAGATTGTGTATATCTCGGTGTTGACCTCAGTGTCAAATTTTAAATCTATCTATCTATATATTGTGGTGTCCTCCCTCTAATGAGTCTACTCTTGACTCTTCCACTTACTATAAAATTAGTAGGAAAGTAAGTCTCAGGGTAACAGTGATATAGACTGAACGCTGGTCAACCGACACACGCTCCCAAATCATGTAACACACTTCTGTTGTATTTACTGTTCAATGCACTATTTATCTACAACGTATTGTTTTGTTATTTTTTAACCATCTACTTGGTCACAACACATATATATATATATATATATATATATATATATATATATATATATCAGAATAATTAATATATATATATATATATATATATATTAAACGTAAATATATATGTGTGTGTGTGTTTGTGTTTCTCCTACAAAGGGTGATGCAGGTTCAAATCCTGCCTAAGTGCGCCTTTCGTTTAATAAGATTTTCCGAATGCTCAGACTTGTAGCTAAAAAATATTACCGTTTAATATAACGGAGCGTCTTCTGAAATCTGTGTGTCTAATAAAAACAAGTAACAAAAAAAGTCAGATTAATTAAAATATATATATATATATATATATATATATATATATATGTGTGTGTGTGTGTGTGTGTGTGTGTGTTAGCACAATATTAATATATGGAAGTTATGATGTAATTGCAATGCACAAAATACAAACAATATTTTATTTACATTTTTAACTATGAAATTCTATTTTCTTTGGAGCAAATGTTGTGTGGCTGTGATTGATCAATTTCTTCCAAAAAAAACTCTGGATCTCAAAGAATTTCCAATTATGTTCGTTTTAAATGTTTATAATTAATTGTTGACAGAATAAAAATTGCTTTATTCGGTTCACGCATTTTAAAAACGCAGTTTTGCGCACAATCCTTTTTTTTTAAGATGTTACATTCTTTTCAGGTGAAATAAGTTTGTAAACCATTCGTAACCAAACGGAGAAATGTTTCATTACGGTGCAAAACTGCAGACGACGATTGAAATGGCTTGGACACGGGACAAGACTCCCGCCTACAAATATTACATCCCAAGCATTACAGAGATTTCATAATGGAAGCGAGGCCGGCTGGAAGCCAACTGGCAACAAACCATCTATAAAAACATCAGATAACGGACAGGAGCTGGTGTAACATCAGATTTATGACTGTTGATTACTATTTTCCGGTCAGAATGACACACAACGAACGGACTTGATTTTAAGGGACTTACATATGAAGATAATCAGAATCTGTTCTAAGAAATAAAACGGTTTTTACATTTTAAAGTAATACATTTTGTTACGAATATGAAATTAATAGTTCTTTCAGAGAAATGCATCTTTTTAATATAATCGAGCATTGATTACATACAGAGTCTTCTAAGCCTTAATAAAAAAGGAACACATAAGGCCACATATAGCATCATCATCTTTTGTGTGATCATGGCTCTCCACAAACTTCTCTCTTGTTGTTCTAAAATATGTACAGGAGATATAATTCCGTGTATATAATTATAAACCCCGTAACATGTTTATGCACAAAATACTTGTAAAAATGAGAAACAACAAGAAGAGTATTATTTATTATCTGATTGTCGTATAGTGTTGGTAAGCACGAGAGACAGCAATACTGAGTAAAATTGCCAGTTAGGAATCATATGTAAAGAGTATACAGTCTTTCTCGCAAGTTGTTTTGATGTGTGTAATGAATGTCCTGATAATTTAGTCGGAACATCCAAGAAGTTTTTTAACTCGAATTTTTGTTGAGTGCTAAGATGTAAATGTTACTATTATGGCTTAAAAAATCAAGAGGAGACGAAATTTTATTTGACGTACGTGTTGACGGCCTGTCCGTGTTCGAAGCCGATATTGAGCATTTCACGTCTTTGTGTATGTAGAGGAGAAAAGTGGGGTCGATGCTCATTGGTTTAGAAATTGAAATGGCTAAATGATAATGACAGAAATTTAGACTCTTTGCAATTACATTTTGCCTTTCTATCCATTCGCACAAAGTTATAATACAGAATACTCGCTATTCCCAACGTTTCTCTTCCTGTCACTTTCTCCAGTGGATGTTAAGTTCACTACACCCACTTGCCTCATTATGTTTTTCAGCTTTTCCAATTGATTCTTTCTGATTTTATGCATTTTTCTTTACAGGTTTCACGTCCTTAAAACTATCTCAGTGCTCTCATCGTGTCCATTTTTTTTCAACATTTGTTGAAAGAGACACATCTCTGTAGCCTTATACTTGAAGAGTTTAAAATTATTGTAGTCAGAGAAGCATTCTCTCGGGAGTCTTTTTCAGAAAGTGATAATTCTAGGAAAGTATATTTCTGGATGGAACTTCCAGCTTATCAAAGAAAGTCAAAGGGAATGAAGTTGTGTTGACGCCATGTAATCGCTGTAGATTTTACGAGCTGTGAAGGCCTCTTATAGATCTATCTTGAAAACAGCGATAGACTAGCGTGCAGCTGGCAACGTTCCTTGTGCAGAAAAGAGACTTTAGGTTGGGAAACAATTATTTATGTGGATATTATCTAGTTTTCATTTCTATATAGGGATATAGATTTTACATAGATGGCTCAGTAGGCACTTCTTAGGGTTAATCGACTTTTCTGTCTTAATACTTTGTTTGTTTTCTACAAAGCATCTTTTACTTTCCAGATACTATTTCGGGTTTCCGTATCACAATATCTGTTGACTGAAACTTAAATATCCATATCTCCCACAAAATAATGAAGATCGAAGTTAAATAAAAAGAACATTTCAGGAAATAATGCTCTTTAGTAAACCAAGAACTTTTCTTGTAAATACGGTTGATTATATAAAGTAACTGATCTGGTTTTACAATAAAAAATGTTTCCATATCTTCTTACTTCGCTTATTTTATGAAAAGAAACTTTTAATATTCATGTACAACTTCAGATTTCCCTGTCAACCTTCTCGTTATTGCTCGACTATACATATGAGAAAAAACGAATGGAAAGATCGATAGTAAGAAACAAAAGTATTTAAAAAATATTTTACTTACAAATATAGGCGTAGAAGGTTAAAAAAATGGCTAATATGAATACTATCGGAACCCAAGACATTCCATGTATATGTCTATATATTCTAGGTATTTATTTTTTTATCAATATGATAAATCTTTAGGTTTGCATTTCACCTGCGAATAAATGTATTCAACGCACGTTGTTTAACGACACCTTGGCAAAGGGCCTTGCGCGCATGGAAACTGACACACGTGAGGTAATTTGAAAATTCGCTGTGAGAATGAAGGATTTGGTTACACTAGAATATGTCACTTCATCATAACACTTGCGATTTTGTACTGAATACGATCATGGGAGAAGGCAACATTATTATTATTATTATTAATTGTGATCATATCATTCTTATAATTTCTCACAAGCTTATAGAACACGTAATGTTTATCAAGAGAGAGAGAGAGAGAGAGAGAGAGAGAGAGTGTGTGTGTGTGTGATCGACTAGCTGAGCTCAAAATTCCCTCGCTGTCAGTTGAGTTCAGATTCATACAAATCACTTCAAAAATGTGGACACTCAGGTCAAACACGTTGATTATGTTCAATGATAAAACAGACTGTCGCCGTTTGGTGTTGATATCAATATCCACTTTTATATTTACTTACGTTAGACTGTCCGTTAATTTAAACAGAATTATATATATATATATATATATATATATATATATATATATATATATATATATACTGCGAGTACCGCGCATATATATATATATATATATATATATATATATATATAATTCTGTTTAAATTAACGTACAGTCTACCCATTATAATTATCAACTTAAAATATTATTTAAAGTAATATATATATATATATATATATATATATATATATATATATATATATATTTAAGTACTAGTCTAACCTACCCACGTTGTGATTTGATCTTAGGTAGACGAAATCAATCGGGCGTCGGGCCGTAGTGCAAGCCGAATTCGGGGCAAAGGCGATACCGCACAAGTATATGTAAAAGAAAATAAAATAACAAACTCGAAAGATTCAAATGTGTTAAAAAAGAGAATAAAAAGTATCTTTATATCTGGTTTCTGAATACAGGACTGCGTCTTTCTCCCAAACCGCTTCTTTGAATACGTGACACTTTGCGTTTCTTAGGCGAGTCATAATATCTTAAGTTGTTTTTCAATAAACTGGTTTTTGGGTACCTTCAGGCGATATTTGTAAAACTTGTTTTGGTGGTGTGAGTCTAAGTCTTTCTTAAAAAAAAATTGTTTTTGGTTAGAAGTCTAAGTCGGAATGCGTGGAAATCTTTCAATCAGCTACTACGAGGCTGATCTCCGTGCTCACAGCTCAACTCTGTGAGTCCAACTGTGTTGTGACTGCGTCTACTGTCTCTGTCCAACTCTGACTGCGTCTGCGTCTGCCTGACTTTGCTCTGGGGACGTTCGTTTATATGGACACCGACCAAAACCGGGTGGGGGCCTGTCGTGGTTTGGGTTCCTCGATAATTCCAATAATAATAGTAATAAGGATTTTCTTTGTTTTCGGACAGGAAAATTTATCACTTCCCATTTTTGGAAGTCAATTACTTTCTGTTTTAGAGGGGTTCTTAAGGGAATTGTCCTCCCAAATTCTTCCTTTCTCATATTGGTATCTCACACCAATCCCCTCAGAGGCGTCAACAGGTTTCCCTTCTATCTCACATGTTTAGCTTCGCCCATCGCTCACGCCACCATTCAGCCAATGAACGCTTGGCAGTGTGGGTGTGGCTAGACTGACCTCAGTTTACAATTATCGCTCAAAGAAAAAAATTATCTTCCTTTTTCTTTTCTTTCTTTTACACCGACTTGAAACCCCACGAATCTTACTGTGAACATTAAATATTTGTCTTAACTGGATGTCATCCGGGATGCATCAACGAGATTTTCGACAAGTTATTATCTGGGTGGTCAACCGAATCTCCCCGTCTTCCTCACATCATCGCACTCTGTTGCCAACAGTCTGTCCAGGTAACAAACTTTTATCATGGCCAGTTCTGGACATAAAACAGGTGGCTCTCCTTCCAAAACCAAATGATATCTCCGAAAGATAGTTAATGGCTTATTCTTTTCCTTTTTCTCTTCTTCCTTCCTTTTTCTTTGGGGTGGTCTCAGCTAATTCTTTCGCGGTCGCATGCTTGACCCAATTTCCGATTATCTTCTAGGATTCCGCTTTGTAAGCATCTTGACCAATTTGAAATTTTCATTATTGCCATGTGCAGATTGCTATCTTTTATTCACATTCAGCCGTTTCCCGCCGCGTCATGGCATAAATTAATTCTGACAGATCCGAGATCTTACGAATGTTCTATCTTCGCTTTATTTTAAAAAAAAACATGATCTCAGTATCATAAAAAACAAACAAACGGAAATAACCGGGTACAACAACATGTCCCAAATTAGAAGAAATGTTTCTTGATGTCAGGATTATTTGAAATAAACTTACTTTTGACTTAACAGCACTTAATACCGCTTCACCGGTGGTAGAGAAAAATGACATTACACAGCCACCAGTTGAACGGTAGGTGAACACTAGTAACTATTTTTATATCTACCTTGAAACATTACATACCAATTATTTACGAATTTCAACTCAGGAGCTCGGGCAAAAGGGTTAAAACTGTTCAGGAAAGCAACGCTCAATGGGCTAAAAGAATTGAGGCTCCTTTATATGAAACAATTTAATCCACGACTAAATTTCATCCTATTTGACAATAGGAATAATGTGTTTGTTGTTTCAAAAGACATCACAACTTGGAATCAAAGCCGCATTTTTCTAGCTTAGATTTTCGAGTTCTTCCACAAAATTACAGCTTAGAATAGAAACATAAAAAACATATTAAGAACCAACAATTTGTGGAATAAGATGAGTAATCCGAAAGTTGCTTGAATAAATATCATTATTGACACTTTCCACACGGTTTATCTCCATCCCCAAAGAGAAACAGTAGAAACTGAAATCTGAAGTAATGATTTGTACTGTCTGTGTGTGGTAGCGCTGTTGAGATTTACAGTTGGGGGAGTGGGCTATCTTTAGTTTGATTTTTTATTTTATGCATGTGTTTCCCTCTTATATTTGATCGTTTTTTTATTCGTCATTTACTAGTTCTCTTTTATATTATATTGGTGAAGTCGCATTTGAAAGATTTACCGATACCAATTCAATCTGTGCCTAGTTTAAATATTCATACATACATACATACACACACACACACATATATATATATATATATATATATATATATATATATGTCATTCGCAGGCAGTACTGTTTCTCTGTATCACTCCTCCACAGTGCGAATGCCTCAAGCCGGGATCGAAACCCAACCGATTTGGTGTCAGTCAGAGCTTGCACCACTTCACTCGACAGAACGAATCTGCCAAATCTAGCGTATTGTTTTTACAAAAATATATATATATGTCTGTATCTAAAGAATATTTTTAACATTTCACGTTAACCAAGCAAAAAAGTAAATTACAGAGAAGACGTTAATGGGGTGAAAGGACAATAAAAGAACAAATTTCAGGAAGTCAGCAAAGGGCGATTGATGCTGCACTGATATTCTTGAAAATCTAAGATGGCAGCCAAGCAAGGACACGGAAGAGAAGTGAGAAAAAAGAAACTATTAGAATAGAGTTTAGGTTTTCAACAGCAAAATGATGAGATATTTTTACCAAATTAATAATTAAATTCATCTTGTCGCGATACAAAGTACATGAAGCCTTTAGAATTTTTAGGATGAGTGTTATATATATATATATATATATATATATATATATATATATATATATATATATACACAACACATACACGCACAGACAACCACACACATACATATATATATATTTAATTTGTGCCTTTATAGTTTATTAATTTCGAATATATATATATATATTTATATATATATATATATATATATATATATATATATTCGAAATTATAACATATACATGTTATAACATCACTACAAAAACTGCGATTTTGTTTAAACTCTACTGGTGTCTTATCAAGTGATTGCAAAATAAAGGGTTTTATAGGTGCAAAAATAACTAGACGACCTCAGTATGGGAAGCATTTTTACATAACTTTTATGTATATTTGTATTTATGTATACTTTTATTATACTTGTATTTTGAATAATCAGAATTCAAGTATAAGGTAATTCAAAATAACGTGACAATTTACCCTAAATGCAATCTATTAGTTTATTAAAAATAAGATTGGATTAAATTAGAAATATATATAACAAATAAAGTTTTAATTTCACAGTTAAAATTAAAAACTAAAAATTACAAATGCTAAATTCTAAATTTGATATCATTACAAAATTATTCAGAAATGAAACTATGAGAAAAATATTTGTTTGTTCTTAGTAAATTATCCTTTTATCTGTTAAGTTTGACGCTGATGTAAGGTGTGTCTATGATCGCTACACATATTTGACACATGGAAGTTTGAATTCAAATAACAAAGTAGATAGGGAAGAGAATTTTCAATGACAGAACAAATACATTCACATCTTAATACACAATAACTTATATATAATAAAATATATGTGCATACATATATAAGGGCAGATATTCAGACAGGAAAAAGAAGGAAAATATATAGGATGGTGGTCTGATAACTGCATAGGGTTGATGATAAAGGACTGATGCTAGGCCAGAGAAATCTTACAGCTATTTTCATCGCTTAATTAGTAACTCTATTTTTCCTTTTCAAGCTGTTATAACCTACAGAATGTTACTGAATAGAATAATCACCCAAAGGTTGGTAATGAACGATAACACTTAGGGCAAGAATAACATATATAAGATAAAGGCGTGTAAAAGAATTATTCAACTGCTACAAATGTGTCAAGTGAATTCCACAACTGCAGGATATCTACTAACCGCCCCACGCGGTCAGATGTGGCACGATGCCGAATTTAATATAGTTTATCCGAGCCCGTATCCTCGGCCAAATATATCCCGTAGACTCCGTATTAAATGGGGTCGAGTAGCTGTTTGCCGAGACGAGACTCTGCCCTTCGACATAGCCTCGTCTGCGGATCATCTCTGCTGGGAGGTAGAAAGTTTGAACAGCACAACTAGAAACGAACCTCCGACTGTAGGATATCTACCAACCGCCCCACGCGGGCAGATGTGGCACAAGGCCGAAAATTTATGTGGGGTACCCAGCTCGTAGGCTCAGCCAAAAATTCCCCGTAGACCACGTATAGAACGGGGTCGGGTAGCTGTTCCCCGAGACGAGACTCTGTCTTTCGACAGATCCTCGCTGCCCAGAGGCAGTGAGTTTGACCAGCACAGCTGGAGACGAACCTCCGACTTCAGACCAATATACAGTATTTAGTACCGTATTTATGTGAATGAGGGACATACCCATTATCGTTCGTACGTATGCTACAACACTAACCCACATCTGATTGTTCACCATGTCATCATCAGCAGATATGAAGTCGTCATCTCTGCAATAATAGTGATTTATTTTTTATGTTGGGAAGAGATGATTGATAAAGCAATTGAATAGGGAGGTTGATCAATCAGTTGAAAGACATATGTACGCGTAGCAGGTATTGAAACAAATTTATGTGCTGCGCATTGTCCTGATACGTCAAGGCTACTTTCTTGAATGATCCTCTGCATGTGTTCTTAATAGATTTTCATAATTGTCTCAGCAAGCTGGCTTAGTACTCTCTATTGATGATGTGGACCTTTTGAGGATTGTTACTTAACACAATGCTTTTTGTATCCCCACAGAATTAAGGCTATAACTTTCCGTGCAAATGAAGTGACCTTGGCTTTCTTTGGTGTAGGCGAAGATAGATTTTTTAACTGCATGGATTGTCTCTGAAATGAGGAAGCAAAAACCCATCTTGGGTAAGGAGACTAACCCTAAAAAACCCATCTTGGGTGAAGAAAATAACCCTAAAAATCCAATTTGGGTTAGAAAACTAACCCTAAAACCCATCTTGGATGAGGAAAATAAACGTAAAAAGTCATCTTGGGTTAGGAAACTAACCCTAAAACCCATTTTAGGTAAGGAAAATACACCTAAAAAAATCACCTTGGGAAAAAAAATAACCCTAAAAATCCATCTTGGGCAAGGAAAGTAACCCCCAAAAAAAACTCATCTTGGGTGAGGAAAATAACCCTAAAAATCCACCTTGGATTAGGAAACTAACCCTAAAACCCACCTTGGGTGAGGAAAATAACCCTAAAAATCCATCTTGGGTAAGGAAACTAACCCCAAAAAACAATCTTGGGTGAGGAAAATAACGCTAAAAAGCAATCTTGGGTTAGGAAACTAACCCTAAAACCCATTTTGGGTAAGAAAAATAAGCCTAAAAAACCAACCTTGGGAAAGAAATCTAACCCTAAAAATCCATCTTGGGCAAGGAAACTAACCAAAAAAAACCCATCTTGGGTGAGGAAAATAACCCTAAAAATCCACCTTGGCTAAGGAAACTAAACCCAAAAAAAAAACATTTTGGGTGAGGAAAATAACCCTAAAAAATTATCTTGGGTTAAGAAACTAACCCGAAAACCCATCTTGGGTAAAGAAACTAACCCTAAAACACATCTTGGGTGAGAAAAATAACCCCAAAAACCAATCTGAGTGAGGAAAATAACCCTAAAAATCCACCTTGGGTAATGAAACTAACCCAAAAAATCATCTTGGGTGAAGAAAATAACCCTAAAACCCATCTCGGGTGAGGAAACTAACCCTAAATCCTATCTTGGATGAGAAAAAAACCCTAAAAATTTATCTTGGGTTAGGAAACTGTTATATCTCGTGCAAGATATAATAAACAAAGTAAACCCGAGTGTTGGTTTTCAATAATAATTTTATAATCGGATGTAGGTATGTCAAAATACAGAGACAGAGTCGGGAGTATGCTAACCTCAATAGGTGTTAACAAACGAAGACCTTTTCTCTTCTCGACTGTCCGCTGTGGTCGTACTTAATCGGCAACCAGTCAGTCCATTATCGTGAATGGGGAAGTTGGATTATCATCACAACACCTCCCCCTGAAGCTGAAATTCCACCTTTTGAAAATTTCTGCTTCTAATGTAATGTCGTCTTCTTTTTGGATCCGGACTAAAACGCTCCACTGGTTTTCTTTCCCGTGTGCTCCTTCTTTTAGTCGTCACAATTAGATCCTTTTTTGGCGAAGATAATTTCCGCTTTTCAGCCCGTAAGGCTGGTCCATGCGATACAGGTTTAAATACACTATTGGGTAGTGTCATGTTAAAAGCATCGCATAACACTTCCATCGGAATTTCTTCTTCGCTTTTTTCACTTTCTTCACCATATCGTGGTCTAATCTGATTGATGTGTCTTTTACACGTAAATTTTTTACTTTTAATCGTGTCGACCACTTTACCAATCCATTTCTGGATTATGCCATCCATCCAATAGCTTTTTCCACTTTTAAAATTTAAAAAAAAAACTTTGTCTCCTGAAGTGTATTTTTTTTATGTTGACTTTTTCCTCTTTCTTAGCAACTTTTTTGTTTTGATAGGGTAACAATCTATCGAAAATTGATCTAATTTTCCTTGCGAACATAATTTCCGCCGGTGACATTTTCGTATCGTTGTTCTCATTAGGCGTTACCCTATAGATTGCTAAGAACTTCTGAATAGGTCTTTCTTTCGTGTCCATACCTTTATTTTTACGTAAAGCACGTTTAAAAGTGTCAAAAAATTTCTCGGCTTGACCGTTCGACCAGGGATGACACACTGGTGTAGTTATGTGTTCAATGTCTAAGGCAGTACAGAAATCCTTAAACTCTATACTTGTGAACGCCGTACCATTGTCGCTCACCAATGTCCTGGGAACCCCGAAACGACTGAAAATTTCATCCAATGCACTGATGGTGTTCCCAGATGTAGGATGCTTGCACTTGACTACCTCAGGCCATTTCGATAAAGAGTCCACCAATATCAAATAATAGTACCCATTTATTGGTCCAGCATAGTCTATATGTAGACGTGCCCAAGGCCAAGGATTCATTTTAACCGGAGGTGCCCTTGCAGCCAATTGACAATCTCTACATAGTCTTACAAAACCTTCAATATCCTTGTCCATTCCTGGCCAGTATACGTAACCACGCATGAGTGATTTCATCCGAGACATTCCAGGATGACCGGTATGAAATTCTTTCAGCATATCTGTACGTAGAGATTGAGGTATAACAATTCTATCTGCGTACATCAACGTGTTGTCGCAAATTGAAAAAGGTGAAATCTGAGTTCGCTTTTTCTGTCTTTTGTGCCATCTCGTCTGGTTCCTTAATTTCACAATATAGTGATCTTTTTCCGCTTCTTTTTTTATTTGGTCCAAAGTTACCGGCAATTCCCTGATTGTATTCAACAAGAGACCTGATATTTCTTTTTCCTCAGTTAATGCTGCTATCACCGTCTCTTCTAACATTTCTTCATTTTTTGGAATCAGCCTTGGCAATCCATCCGCATGCCCATGTTCTTTAGATTTGACGTATTCCATCCTAAAATGGTAATTAAGCAGGTTTACACCCCATCGCAGTAAGCGATTAGCTGTATGCGTAGGAATGCCTTTTTTACCTCCAAATATTGTAAGTAACGGTTTATGGTCCGTTTGAAGTACAAATAATCTACCATGTAAAAAGCAATGGTATATTTTAACCCCGAACACAATCGACAAAGCCTCTTTCTCGATCTGACTATAATTTTTTCAGCCGGAAGAAGAGTCCTCGACGCGTGCGCGATCGGTTTAGTAGTGCCATCTTCATATTTGTGTAGCAGTGCAGCGCCCACTCCGTACAAACTTGCATCAGTTGCCACTGTTGTTGTAAGTCTTGGTGCTGTTTTTTTGCTGTTGTTGTAACTCTTGGTGCTGTTGTTGTTACTGTTGCAAGCTTGTACGCAGCATTTTAGTCATTTCGACTAATTTTTTTTTTAGACGGTTAACAGAAAATTTACAGCCGTAATATTTTTACAACCCGTAATTTTTACTTGAATAATCAATTATTAGACCGGCTCGCATTTGAGTCGCGGTTCAATATATATTTTTCAAATCACAATTTAACAGTAAAAATTTTCTTACTTTTCAAAAGGTTTCCTTTTGACTTGTGACTCCGTTTTCCAAATCCTAATCGGCGTCAACAGATATCTTTGACTTGCGAATCTGCTTCCGAAATCCGTTCAGCGTAATCTGATATATATATATATACATATATATATATATATTTCAGGTAAGTACGTTGCACAATCCTCGCTGCCAGCTGTTATATCTCGTGCAAGTTATAATAAACAAAGTAAACCCGAGTGTTGGTTTTCAATAATAATTTTATAATCGGATGTCGGTATGTCAAAATACAGAGACAGAGTCGGGAGTATGCTAACCTCAATAGGTGTTAACAAACGAAGACCTTCTTCACTGTCCGCTGTGGTCGTACTTAATCGGCAACCAGTCCGTCCATTATCGTGAATGAGGAAGTTGGGTTATATCATCACAACAGAAACTAACCCGAAAACCCATCTTGGGTGAAGAAACTAACCCTAAAACCCATCTTGGGTGAGGAAAATAACCCTAAAAATCCATCTTGGGTTAAGGAAACTAACCCCAAAAATCAATCTTGGGTGAGGAAAACAACGCTAAAAAGCAATCTTGGGTTAGGAATCTAACACTAAAAAGCCATCTTGGGCAAGGAAAGTAACCCCCCAAAAAAACTCATCTTGGGTGAGGAAAATAACCCTAAAAATCCACCTTGGATTAGGAAACTAACCATCAAACCCATCTGGGTGAGAAAAATAACCCTAAAATCCACCTTGGGTAAGGAAACTAAACCCCAAAAAATCATCTGGGGTGAGGGAAATAACCCTAAAACCCATCTTGGGTGAGGAAACTAACCCTAAATCCCATCTTGACTGAGAAAAAAACCCTAAAAATTTATCTTGGGTTAAGAAACTAACCCGAAAACCCATCTTGTGTAAAGAAAGTAACCCTAAAACCCATCTTGGGTGAGGAAAGTAACTCTAAAAATCCACCTTGGTTTAAGAAACTAACCCTAAAACCCATCTTGGGTGTGGAAAATAATCCTAAAACCCATCTTGGGTGAGGAAAAATAACCCTAACAACACATCTAGGTGAGGAAAATAACGCTAAAAATCCACCTTGGGTTAAGAAACTAACCCTAAACCCCATCTTGGGTGAGGAAACTAATCGTAAAACCCTATCTTGGGTGAGGTAAATAACCCTAAAAATCCATCTTGGGTGAGGAAACTTTCAAGGAAACCAGGTGCATCTACATCAGTGTCAGATCTTCCTGAGTTGGGATCAGTGTGGTGCTCTTCAGACGAGGTGTCACGAAAACAGGCAGCTTCCGAGCATAATCTTTCATTGGGCAGAATATTCTCAACATTCTTACGAGATATACTACTAAGATTGGCTGTTTGATTTATAGTCAATCGCCTGCCATCCATCACCATTTAGTGAACATGATCAATGTTTTTTCTCATTGGTGGCTGTTGCAGGACATCCGGACCTTGGATCATCTTCAAATCTCTCAAAGCCCCTCCTAAATCCTGCTACCCAACTTTACATTGGTGATATATAACTGGAGCCTCATTTACTATTTTATCAACAAAATTGTCCATTTTTCAAGAAAAGTCGCGGGTAGACACTTTGTGAAGATTTATTTGAAAAATGCAATTATTAATAATAGTTTAATTTAATGCGTGAAACATTTCACAGCACTTGAATCACTCCTTCACAGTCAGTCTATGAACTTTTCAGACCACTTTAATATATATATATATATATATATATATATATATATATATATAAATGTGTGTGTGTGTATGTTTGTGACCGTGTGTGTGTAAGTTGCATGTATATGTGCGTGTGTGTGTTTGTGTGAGTGTATGATATTCAATTACTTCGATCCAATCCGTTATTTCGGTTTTCCATTGGTATAATCGTCTCTGTTTTTCCATCACCAAATATTCCTGCCGCTATTCCATTTATTATTGCTCTCATTATTCGTTTATTGTTACTTTTTCCGTTTCTTCTTCGCCAGTGGAAATCTATTTACTCTTTAATAACCCGGTAACGATATACCGTCGCTGTCTGCCGAAATTTTCGCATTCATAATGAAATTGTTGATTTCATTGCTGCCATTGTTTTTTTTTTGTTTTTTGGTATTTTTCGTTCGTTTTTCTTTCTTTCTTTCTTCCTGCGTCTGGCAAGATCGTCAGGCATTTTCTACTTGAATTTTGTCTGTTTTCATGTCTGTGCGGGATGGAGATATTAAATTCCAGGAAAAATGCTATATTATTTAAATCAAATCTACCTTTTTTTAAAAAAATACTTAAAAATCGATGATTATCAGCGAAATTTATTCATCTGACCTATTTATATATATATATATATATATATATATATATATATATATATATATATATATATATATATATATATATATATATATATATATATATATATATATATATGTGTGTGTGTGTGTGTGTGTGTGTGTGTGTGTGTGTATGACTGTGTTGGGCACATGGAGGTGTTGTAATTATAAACCAACTAGGTCAATTTCGACTGGGTGGCGAGTTCAATCCTTACCATTTATCCCATACTTACTGCTTTGTGCCACATCTAAACTACAGTTAGTAAATCAATATATATATATATATATATATATATATATATATATATATATATATATATATATATATAAATCGATATATGTGTATATATATATATATGCACTTATAATATTCTAAGATATGTTCTATGTTCTCATAATATTCATTATTTAGAATCATTGTACACGCAAAAAAATCACAGACACACACATATCTATCTATCCATCTATCTGTCTATGTCTCTTAGTCTGTAATTGTCTCTCTTGTTATATTGTTTTAAGGTATGCTAAAAAAATTTCGCTCGAAGATGGAACAGAGCTTAGTACTATAATTCAATTTAATTCAAATAATTATATTGAAGTTTTCGGCTCTTATTTTGAAATATGAGAACTCTTATGTAGCGTGTTGGATTCATATTTTTAAATAAATAATTATATATATATATATATATATATATATATATATATATATATATATATATATAAGTGAACACTGAAGTGTTGACTTCATTTACACCTTTATTATTAACTTACACTCAGTAGCCACTTTAATCAATAAATATAGCATACTTTAAAACAATATAACTAGAGAGTTGCAGACTAAGAGACATAGATAGATAGATAGATAGATAGATAGATAGATATGTGTGTGTCTGTGATTTTTTGCGTGTACAATGTTTCTAAATAAAGAATATTATGAGAACTTAGAACATAACTTAGAATATTATAACTGGATATAATATTTCACATTAGGCAAATCTGCACTTCGAAATTTTAGTTGCATCAATCTTTAAGATAACTATTAACTGCTACGTCTGCTAGGAAAAAAATTTTCTGGCTAGAATTTGTCTTACATATTTATAAGCCTAACATTCGACAATGTTTAATAATGTTGGTTCTTTGTAGTTTTGATTTGCAGGTGTGTTAGTGTGTGCTATCTTTTTTTAGCCATTTTTCTTTAAATAACCCAACATAGAAAAAAAGACACTAGTTAACAACGGTTTTCCAAACTGCATCATCGATCACCAGATCAGACATTTTCTTTCCAAAATAAATAATAACGATACTAAATCACCGACAGCAACAACATAAATATCTTCTAGAAAAGACAAATGCACGTCAACTATAAGAAAGATCAATCTTCACGTAGAAATAGCATAAAGTAATATACTACCCCAGTTGACATGAACAAAAAAATTAAATAAAGAAAATAAAATTGCTCACCTTATCCTAAAAAAAACAAAAACAACACACATGCAAAACAAAAACTTCAAAGGACAAACATTATTTTCGTGTTTAAATGCCCCTTAAAAACTGTGTCCCTCATGAAACTGAACTCATAAATAATTACATCGGTCACACTACGAAAGGTCTATCCACACGACTTACATTGCACCTAACCTACCACAGCTCCGTTCTAAATCTTTTAAACATGCACAAAACCCTTAAAGATTCCATCCGAAACATACTGGTAGGAAATACAAGCATAATAACCTCTTCCACATGTAAAAAATATTAAAAATAATGAAAGCTCTAATAATAAAAAGAAAAAGTCAATAATCAATAAGTAGAACTAAGAACATGGCCACAATATGTGTGTGGGGGGGATGTATGTATGCATGTATAATTCACCATAATTAAGAGAATAGAAAACTTCTGGGCAGATAACATTAGAATGATTTTAGAGGGCCATGAAAATAAGCGCATGTGGAGTTTAAAAACGCACTATCCAGACAGGCTTAATCACAAATTTAACTATACAGATAGTATTAAAATCAGGATCTAGGTACATTTCACACACACACAAGACAGACATGCTTGCGGAGGTTTTGAGGCCTCACACTTATACGCACATCTACACGAATATACAAACTTACACGCATCATACACAATCTCTCCCTAATGAGCCAAATGATAACACACACCCATAGTAATATACACGCTTACACACATCATACTCACTCACTTCCTAAGAACCGAATGGCACACACACTTAACAGAGACACATCTCCTTTGAGAAACCAATAAAACTGTCAAAATGACCAGAGGAATTCAGAGCAGCATGAATCCATCCAGTTCTTATCTTAAATAACAACTTAAATATTTGACCAAACAAAGAATGACCAAAATTCTTGGAAAAAAACAAACAAAAATAAACAAAAAACAAATGAAAACTACAGACAAAAAAATCATTTTCTCCCTCAAGACATTAATTTCTGGAGATCACTGGTACTAGCAAGCACAATTTTTTTTCTCCTGATGATGGACTTGTTGGCCGAAATTAGTCGAGGAATCTAACTGAAATAATAAAAACGAAAGAATATTAATATACAGTCCAGTGTGTCTGAAGATTTTAATTTTTAATATTTTTATTGTTCAAAACACACACACACACATATATATATATATATATATATATATATATATTATAAATTAATTGATTTAAAATATGGTTATTTTCGCTACACAGTTCCAACCATGTTTCAAAAATAGAAGCTAAAAACTCCTAATTTTATTTTTGCAATTAAATTAAAAGCATTAGTTCCATTTCATCTTCAAGCGAATTTTGGAGTAACTTTTTAAAAATTACCGGGTTTTAAAGACACAGCTAAAATCACGTTTCCATGGTTACAGAATATTCTACTCAAATTGAACAAGGGGTGTCTAGATTTTCCTTATGACAGTATCATTGTATCAGTTATTAGCTACAATTTGGTAAGGGGTAGGGATGTATTTTACAATGAAACCTGACATCAGTTGAATGGATGTCGTCTGAATTTTTTTTTTTTTTTTTTTTTAAAAAATTGTTAACGGTAAAAAAATTTCAACGTCATTTTTTAAAATTAAAATTTTTTTTCAATTTTTTATTTAACTACGATTTGAAATATTTTCCTTTTAATTTTTATTTTACTATATTCTTTTAAGAACAGTTAAATGTATTAGAATCCATTATATTATGTAGGATTATTTTAACATTAAGTTTAAATATGAGGTTAATTTTTTTTTTTTTTTTTTTTTTGTATATGACTATGAAAGAAAATGGTTACTTAATTTCACTGATTCAGTAAACTTTTCTTTTATATATAAACCTATTATTATAATATTTAACATGTAAGTACTGAGGACATGGGTCATTCAAAAGCTTACATGTTATGGTATTTTATTAATTTTATTTTACTATAGGTGTTATTTTTGGATTCTTTTTAATGCGTGTAGTATATTTAAAAGAAATTTAGGTTAGAATTATTTAATTTAAATACAATTTTAATTACAAATTCAAAATTACAACTTTAAAATTTTAAAATATTTTCATTGTTTAGTTTTAATAGACTATATTACTTTATAACAGAAGGAAAATTACTCATATTAAGTAAAATTATTTTTCCATATCAAAGTATATATGTTTTTTTTTTTTTTTTTTTTTTATAAACTTTTTAATTTAAATATTATTTAAGTAATATTAATGGCACTTACTACAAAACTAGCTAAGTCATTTCTCAGGTTTAGTAAACTGAATTCATTCAATTTAACTAAAATTAAAAGTTAAATTCATTCAATTTAACTAAAATTAAAGTTAAATTGAATGAATTCTAACCCAAATTTTTTTAAATAATACACACACAAAAAAGAGAATCCCAAAAAACACATATAGTAAAATAAAAATTAATATGAAATGCCATAAGATGTAAGCTTTTGAATGACCCATGTCCTTTGTACTTACATTATGTAACCTCATATACATACTTAAACTTGAATTAATACATAAAGTTTACTAATTCTGAGAAACGACTTAGATAGTTTTGTAGTCTGGGCCATTAATATTACTTAAATAATATCTAAATTTAAAGTTTAAAAATTGTAATTTACTTTGATATGGAAAAAATTTTTACTTACTATGAGTAATTATCCTTCTGTTATAAGGTAATATAGTCTAAATTAAAACTAAAATGAAAATATTTTAAAATTTTAAAACTTGTAATTTTAAAATTAAAATTAAAATTGTAGTAAAATAAAATGAATTCTAACCTGTTATTTATACATACATATGAAACTTTATTAATTAGGTTACATATATTTGAAATAAATAAATTAATTATTAATAAATAAATAAAGTTTTACTAAACTGAGAAATGACTTTAGATAGTTTTGTAGTAAGTTCCATTAATATTACTTAAATAATATTTAAATTTAAAAGTTTATAAAAAAAAAAAAAAAAAAAATTTTTACATATACTTTGATATGGAAAAATAATTTTACTTAATATGAGTAATTTTCCTACTGTTATAAAGTAATATAGTCTATTAAAAACTAAACAATGAAAATATTTTAAAATTTAAAGTTGTAATTTTGAATTTAAATTAAAATTGTAGTTAAATTGAATAATTAACCTTTTTTAAATAATACACACGCATTAAAAAGAATCCAAAATAACAACTATAGTAAAATAAAATTAATATGAAAATACCATAACATGTAAGCATTTGAATGACCCATGTCCTCAGTTTTTAAATATTATAATAATAGGTTTATATAAAAGAAAAGTTTACTGAATCAGTGAAATTAAGTAACCATTTCTGCTGTCATAGTCATATACAAAAAAAAAAAAAAATGTAACCTCATATACATACTTAAACTTAATGTTAAAATAATCCTCATTATAATGGATTCTAATACATTTAACTGTTCTTAAAAAAGAATATAGTAAAATAAAAATTAAAAAAGAAAATATTTCAAATCGTAGTTAAATAAAAAGTATTAGAAAAAAATTTTAATTTTAAAAAATGACGTTGAAATTTTTTTACCGTTAACAATTTTTTTAAAAAAAAAAAAAAAAAAAGACGACATCCATTCAACTGATGTCAGGTTTCAGTGTAAAATACATCCCTACCCCTTACCAAATTGAAGCTAATAACTGATACAATGATACTGTCATAAGGAAAATCTAGACACCCTTGTTCAATTTGAGTAGAATATTCTGTAACCATGGAAACGTGATTTTAGCTGTGTCTTTAAAAACCCGGTAATTTTAAAAGTTACTCCAAAATTCGCTTGAAGATGAAATAGAACTAATGCTTTTAATTTAATTGCAAAAAATAAAATTAGAGTTTTAGCTTCTATTTTTGAAACATGGTTGAACTGTGTAGCGAAAATAACCATATTTTAAATCAATTAATTTATAATATTAATGCTCTGTAAATTTACATTGAGCACTATTTTGTAAAAATAAAATATCTATAAGAACACCGATTTTATATCTTACTGTTCTTTCTTTTATTTATATATATATATATATATATATATATATATTATTCAGACAATGAATGTCTTTTATGTCTGATCATGAGCCGGTCTAATGTTTTTGCTTTAATTTCGCAAATCACCAAACTCAATCCAAATGAAATGCTATTCCTTAATCTCGGGCCAAATTTTCAAGTTCATTCAGAAACCTAATTTAATATTTAAACAAACGCAAATTTAAGCTTTATACCAACAAATACTTCTATTGCAACAAGATAACTATATTACTACAGAGGTAGGTTTAAATGAATTACTTTGAGTCATGACACTGAATCTAACCAACGACTTTATCAACTGAGCCATATGTCTTCAAAGACCCAAAGACTGTGAGTTCAATACCCGCTTAAGGCAGTGGAGAACATTCAGAGGGAAATTAACCGGAGATAACTGATAACCTACATCCATTAAACAGGGCATGTGGAACTAGAACAGTCTACCCCAGTGAGCGAAATAAAAGGTTAAGTTCGACAATCCAACCACCTGAAGAATGCTGGAGCGTACATCGGCCGAAAAGTTTTAATAAATATAGCGACAAAGATGAGGACAATAGTATAGTCCGAATGATGTAAATAATGTAAATAAATGTGTATGCGTCTTTCAGTTAAAGTGATTTGGACTAAAGTATATAGTACAATTAATAGAATGTCTTAGTAGCTATTTTTCACAGATTTTCGTACTGTGGATAATTTTCATATATATATATATATATATATATATATATATATATATATATATATATATATATGTATGTATTATAAAAGTTAATCATACAAAAATTAATTTAAAAATACTATATATATATGTAGAGTCATATATATATATATATATATATATATATATATATATATGTGTGTGTGTGTGTGTGTGTGTGTGTATAAGTATATATTTTATATATGTATATTTACGTGTATAACAATATATAATTTTGTATGATTTTATATATATATAAAAAAACATTTAGAAAATTATGACAACTCTAAAGATTTTTTTTTTTTGTGGCGCGTTTCATCCGTCAGGATTTCAACAATATATATATATATATATATATATATATATATATATATATATATATATATATATATATATATATTCATACAGACAAAAAGAATTTACTTACAATAAAGATGCAATTTCGATTCAGTGCATTTAGTTGCACCTCGAATGGTTCGAACTAAAATGTTTATGAACAATTTTGTTTGTAAGCAGGTCGAATGTAGAGCATCACTGTTTTTTTTCTATTTGTTTGAAAAAAAATAGGTAAATTTTAAGAGGTGACGTATAAGGATGAAAAAATAGAAGAGTCAAAAAGTGACAGAGTGTAACAATAGTGTTTATTGATATCAGTTTGGTGAAAGGTTGTTGAGGTGTTAAAGTTATGGATTAACCTTAACTTTTTTTAAATCGATAATAACAGTCAAGGGTAAAGGCACAGTATTTCCAAATCTCGTAAGAGTGTGAAGTGGGGAAGGAAATGTGAGGATAATAGAAAGTAAGAAGGTCAAAGAGGAAGTAAGGATAAGTTCAAACGACGGTTATAGTAGTAATTGTAAATATTCTTTGATAAGTTTAAAACGAGGCTAGAGCTGAATTGGATATATTTAGATTGGAATTATTGTTACGAGTTTTCTAATCGAAGAATGTATTTTGTAAATTAATAAATTAAGAGGTGGAGATTTTTTTTATTGGTATGTTGAATATATAAGTTATTTGGGGTATTTAAAGCAATAAGTTTTAGTTCAGAATTTAAGATATAAGTAGAAAGGTCTTTAAAAGCATGGATATTAATATAAGTTTATAAGCAAATTTGGACTTATTGTATAACTTGTAGAATAAGTATTGATGTAAATCAATTTATCTGATAGTATTACTGGTATTATATATGTGAAAAAAAATTTCAAGCATCATAATCTACGATAGATTAGTAGAAAGTTATATAAGAGGATAAAAATTATATCAAAGGAGGTGAGTTATAATTTTAAACGTTTATGGTTAATGATTTGGAAGCTTAGCAAGTCTGTAATGTTAGATCTTTAATATGCCTACAAAAACGGTGGTTTCAATTCTTTGATTTAATAATTGGCTGTTGTTCAAAACTTTAATAATACATATTTGTCCTTCATACATAAGAAAACAAGGTTCGTTTAAAAGTTTGGACCCCCCCCCCATACAATTTAATATCCTTTGTGTTCTCAGCTGATGAGATATAGAACATATATACAAAGGATTTCATTATGCACCTGTTTGATAATGGACATTGATCGGGGATTCTGCAATTACATAGTTCGGTACATGGGATATATTAAAATTTGTGTTTGGGTTGCGTTTATTCTTCAATATTCTATTGTTTTATAATTTTGTCTAGATTTCCAGATACTAGTATATCAGCGATGTAAACTCACTGTTTTTTTTTCAGTTTAGACTTCAGGGTGATTGGTATAGCACATTATATGCTGTTGGGTTTTTATACGATTATCGAAATCTAAGTCTGTATCTAACGAATATGTTTTTTAGTTCTCTCGCCTTAAGCAAGGTGACAGTGACATTAAGAGGTTACGAGAAGTGAAAGAGAATGAAAAGACTTTCGCAAGGATATACGAGAATGAAAGTAGAGTATTCAGAAAGACAGGATATCGCGATTGGATTTGCATTCAAATTTTTGATGATTGCCGGTGGCATTGAATCAAGAAATCGGTAAAGAGAGTATTTAGTCACCCCCCCCCCCACGAGGGGATCATGTGGCACAAGGCCGGTAGAGAGTTATACAGGTGACAACTGTCAGCGTGGTAACCATTGGAATAGAACATGTGATTAGATTTAACGACTTAAATAAAACGATGAAAGCTAATTAGCGTTCATAGTAGCATGCTTAAATTTCAGCAGTTGTGTCACCAAGATGATCTCAGATATTTTATCATGGAAATATTGATAAAAAGTCAGAGGGAAGTCACGATGCAGTGATGAGAGAGGGACTGAACTAGACACATAATGACTGGTAAGATTTTACATAATTCTTTTGTATTTCGTCAAGGATGTCGATATATATATATATATATATATATATATATATATATATATATACCTGGAGCACCAGACCCTATATAACAAAGATATTCAATTCACAGACAAATGGTAGATGTATAAATGTGTAAGAAGAATTCTGATTAGAAACATTGTCTGGCACGAAACAGTGAACTATCTTTCACAGCAGCAAACCTAGCATATATATATATATATATATATATATATATGTGTGTGTGTGTGTGTGTGTGTGTGTGTGTGTGTGTTTGTGTGTGTGTGTGTATTATTGTGTATATGTGTATTCGCATGTGTTTTTGAACATAAAAATATAGGTCCTTGCTAGATTAGATAATCGTTATATTTATTTTTTATATGTTTATATTTCATTTGTAATATGTAGTCGATATTAAATTTGTCAAATTTTCTTAATTACACAGCGACCCTTTCAATAAATGTCCTTCAATTTTACTTTCCTTCGCCCCATCTCTCTCCCCCACCTCTTCTTTCCTTTCCCTCCCTCTTATTCTGATCTTCAACATTAGATCGTCTATGGTGTATGTATGTCACCACGAAATGTATCTTTATGCATTAGACATTCGACAACATTCATATTTCTCTTACTTAAACCCCTTCCACTCACCTCTCCTAAACTTCTCTCTGATAAATTTTAATCTCCCACCTTCTCTCGTCTGTTACCCCTCTCTTTAGCTCTAATATTCGTCCCACTCCCTCATACTTACACTCTCTCTAAATTCTATTTTTATTCCAGAGTTGTTTTTTTCTGTTTTCTTTTTGAATTTGTAGGTCTGATGAATTGAATCGTATTTACGATTCCAATGGAATAAATTATGACCATGGAATATTAGTGTTTAAGCCTTTTTATATATATATATATATATATATATATATATATATATATATATATATATATATATATGTTTTTCATTAAAAACGACTGACACGGTACTACGGTTGTGCTTTCTATTTAATTTTCCTTGTGTCCTAACAAGAGCTTTCTTTTCTGGACAAAGATTGTGTAAAAACTGTCCAAATGTTTTATATTTCCGAGCGTATGTCTTAGTGCGTAGTAGGGATGATTTAATTTCCGAATACGGTTAGCACATTGTGGCCTTGTTAATATTGTTAAGAGTTGTTTTTATTATTATTATTAAAGCTTCCATTATTTTTAATATAATTTTTTGTGTTTGTTAGAAGTATTTTTTACACACACACATACACAGACACACACACACGCATACACACACACACATATATATATATATGTGTGTGTGTGTGTGTGTGTGTGTGTGAAAACTACTTCTAACAAACACAGCGCATATCCTGCAAAAAGCTTCTCTGTTTCTTGTATGATTTCACCCTAAAGAAGGCGGCAATGCTACAAGAACTCACGTGGCAGTTGCAAAGAGTGAAAGTGTAAGGGAATGAGAAGTCTGAGCATAGAGAGAATTGAGGGAAGGACAAAAAATTAACAGGATTCAATTATATAGAAGATGGCGATTGACACTGCATTGAAATGTTTGAAAATTGTTTTTATCAGTGAGAAGAAAGAAAATGTAAGTAGGTGGAAAGAGCGAGAAACGAAAATGTTGGAGTAAAAGTGGCGATTGCATATAGCAAAAAATGCTGGGACCTAGATGCCAATCTTAGTAGCATGCTTAAATTCATGTAGTGTCGTCGCAGCACCAGGGGAAAAAGTACTTAATAGCAGCTACCGTTAAAATATTTGTAGAAAAGACAGATTGAAGACAGGTAGCGTCTGTGAGAAAGTGACTGAAGTCAAGATACTTGTTCAGAATTAATTAGAGATCCTTCTTTGGATTTTGTCAAGAATCTCGAGATATACAACAGGAGTATCAGACTAGTTATGGCAACATTATTCAATGCATGGGCAAATGGTAGATTTATAAATGTGCAAGATGGATTCTAACGAGAAAGTTTGTCTGACGCGATAGAGTGAATCGACTCCCCTAGAAACAGACCAAGCATTTGGTTCAGTATAATAACTCTTCTTCGTGAGAATAACAAAGTGAGACTCAGAAGGCACAATGGGTTGCTTTCCGGAGGTTAATATCAGCCATTCTATTGAAGAGCAAAACAATTCTTTATGATGACTAAAATATAGTGGATCCCTTTTAGATGCATTAAAATGTACATTCACGTTCTTTCTACATTTCTTGTCCAGTTAGTTGCTTTAGCGGAGGTTAGCTTCAACCATGCTGATGGAAAGAAAAAAAATATGTTCTCTAAGACGATTAAAAGATAGCTGTTTTGCTTGGAAGCGTTAAGATGAACAATTATATTGTTGTCTCGATTAACAACTGATTGAAGGTGAGCAACTGCTAGTTTTACATTGATCTATTGATCGTTTTTTTTATCAAATGTTATGGTCCGGTTTCTTTGTACCACGGTGATAGTCCAAGGTACAACCAATAAAGAAGAAAGCGAACACAGGTATGGAATAACACAGATATATTACAAACAGGAATATATACAGAGAAGTAGAAGTGTTAGGATGAACAATCAGGTTTAGTAGAGAGAACAATGTAATCTCGACCAGTATCACTATTCCAATGTCTTGCAGTAATTGTCTGAACGCGACTCTGTTTAGGACTGCCTCTGACTCGAAGCTTGACTCGACTTGAAATACTGACTCACTGACGATATTCAGTCACCCCCCCACAAGGGCGTCATGTGGCACAAGGCCTTTTTAATGTGGGCTCTCCGAACCCGTGGGCTCGGCCAAAATATGCCCATTGAACCCGTATAAACGGGTTCAGGGCCTCCCCGAAGAGTATCCGCCCGGCGTAGGCTCGTTCCCTCCCGAAGGAACTGACGATATTCTCCGCCATTCGGCCATTAGGCTAGCCTCCTTTGAACCCGCCTAAACGGGTTCCTCCTTTATTTGTCCCGAAGGAGACTCCGTTCGGCGTAGACAGAGGGTTCCTCAAATCCGTGAACCGAACAGTCTGTAGTGAACTACTGACTCGACTGACAATATTCAGTCATCCCCCACGAGGGTGTCATGTGGCACAAGGCCTTTTTAACGTGGGCATTCCCGAGCCATTAGGCTCGGCCAAAAATAGCCCATTTGAACCCGCCTAAACGGGTTCAGGGCCGATTTTACCTCCCCGAAGGAGACTCCGCCCTTCGGCGTAGCCTCCTTCGGGTTCCTCCCGCCCGTAGGAAGAGAGTTGAACCGAACAGTCGCTCAGAAAGTGAGCGACTGACTGACAATATTCAGTCACCCCCCCACGAGGGTGTCATGTGGCACAAGGCCTTTTTAACGTGGGAATTCCCGAGCCATTAGGCTCGGCCAAAAAATAGCCCATTTGAACCCGTATAAACGGGTTCAGGGCCGGTTTTACCTCCCCGAAGGAGACTCCGCCCTTCGGCGTAGCCTCCTTCGGGTTCCTCCCGCCCGTAGGAAGAGAGTTGAACCGAACAGTCGCTCAGAAAGTGAGCGACTGACTGACTCTTTGCCTACTCCTGAGGCGCAGTATTTATTAAGTATCGAATGGTCCATTATTATTATTATGGGTAAGATCCCATAACATCAAGTCAGGAGAAAACAGATGCGTCATCAGTATAAGTACCCTTCATTAACCTGAAATGATCCAGAGGGATGGCTGTTCAGTACTACTTCATTTCTCGATTTGCTAAGAACGACTGGATTAAGTCTTATTCTTTTATCTATATACTGTTACCGTTCCATCAATAATTGTTATGAAGATTTGAATATAGCAAATGGTTTCGGCACTCAAGTTGTATTTGTACGCTTAACTAATAAAAGTTCTTTTTGCTGAAATTTTGAGAGATATTTACCCTTAATATTTACATAACAGGTAAAGAGACGCCGCAGAAGTTTCTTAATTTAATTTTACTAATATTCAACATATTTATTACCTTCAGGTGGTCTACTGAAAAGGTACCGGCCTATCCCTCTGAGGTAAAATCAGTAACTTAATTAAGAAATATCTGAAAACTGACAAGTTAACCATACTTTTCAGCAAATATTATAAATAATCACAATTTGTGTTCCTATATTACCTGTTTAATAATTAAAACTCTATTATTAGTTTCATGAGATAATTGCATTATTATTGTTATGGGATCTTACCCATAATAATAATAATGGACTATTCCATACTTAATAAATACTGCGCCTCAGGAGTAGGCAAAGAGTCAGTTGAGTCAGTAGTTCAAGTCGAGTCAAGAGTCGAGTCAGAGGCAGTCCGAAACAGAGTCGCGTTCAAACAATTACTGCAAGACATTGGAA
The DNA here is from genome assembly GCA_903632075.3 of Acanthosepion pharaonis. Classification (NCBI taxonomy): domain Eukaryota; kingdom Metazoa; phylum Mollusca; class Cephalopoda; order Sepiida; family Sepiidae; genus Acanthosepion; species Acanthosepion pharaonis. Next base: position 47,975 of record CAHIKZ030001100.1, on the reverse strand, counting down.
TAGTGATACTGTTCAAGACTATATTGTTCTCTCTACTAACCCTGATTATTCATACTAACACTTCTACTTCTCTGTATATATTCCTGTTTGTACTTTATCTGTGTTTATTCCATATCTGTGTTCGAGTTCTTCTTTATTGATTCTTCCTTGGACTATCACCGTGTTACAAGGAACCGGACCATAACAAGTGGCGACGAAGATTCCAATTCATTCGGTGGAAGAAAAAAAATTCGTTCGCCACAGTATAACAAGTGGCGCCGAAGATTCAAATTCATTCGATGGAAGAAAAAAAAAATTCGTTCGCCACAGTATAACAAGTGGCGACGAGGAAACCAAATCTCTACGCGGAGTACAAACCTAAAAGGGTAATACGAAACTAATTCTAAAAAAAAAAGAAAAAAATTATTTTTTTATATAAAATTTTCACTGACAACAAAGGAAAGTTTTTTTTTTGTGGCGTGCAGAGGTTACACAAAAAAAATACGTTAACATGGAAGATTTTAAGACAATGGAGCTTATCAAAATCCAATTTGAAGAGCAACAAAGTTACGAACAGAAACATCTGGAATTGCAGGACTTATTGTTACGTGCAATGACAAATAAAGAGCAAAAAGCCGAGAACGAAACAGTTCTCTCACAAGACGCTATTTGGAGTAATATCGAAGATTTCAAGTACGCACCCGACGAAGATAAAACTTTTGCAAATTACTTCCGAAGGTACGAAGGTCTGTATGATTTAGACTGCAAAGATTGGTCAGACGCACGTAAAGTACGCCTATTACTAAGAAAATTAGGCACAGGCAAACATACCAAATCCGTAGATTATATCCTTCCCAGAAAAACAAGCAAGTTAACGTTCAAAGAATCCATAAAACTACTAACGGGACTTTTCAGCCATAATTCTTCACTATTCCATAAAGGATGGAAATGCTTGAACCTTACAAAAAAGCACAGCGAAGATTACATAACTTTGGCATCCATTGTTAACAAATATTGACTTCAGATTATTGGAACTCAGCGCGGACAATTTCAAATGCTTAATTTACGTCCAAGGCCTGGTTTCAACCAAAGACGCGGAAATGAGACGCAGAATATTTACTAAATTGGTGAGTGAACAAGATCTGTCAATTCAAAAACTAGCCAAAGACTGCCAGAGATGCATCAGTGTGAAGAAAGACTCAAAAGAAATAGAACAAGCTGGCATAGAACACGTACGCAAAGTACGAAGGCAAACAAATTTCCCCCCATCACAAACAAACCGAACCAATTTTCCTGCCTCAAGAACAGGTAAAACAAAATTCTCTAATTATAATCAACATAAAAAAATACTACCACCCAGTCCATGCTATCGTTGTGGGTCTTGGCATTGGGTTAAAGACTGTACATATCGTTTTAAAACTTGTCTATCATGTAAAAAAAATGGCCACAAAAGTTCTCATTGCTGGTATAGAAAAGACAGCAAAAGCAGAATAAGAATTACGAGGACTGATCAAGCAGATGAGACTAATATAAGAAAATATGTACAAGTTGAAATGCAAAACAGAAAAGTTAGGTTACAACTGGATTCTGGCTCAGACTTAAGTATCATAAACCTACAAACATGGAGAAAACTGAACAAACCTGTCATGTTAAAAACGGATAAAATTGCTAGATCAGTTACGGGGAGAAAGATAAAATTCGAGGGTGAAGTAATTACAAACGTAACATTTAATGGAATGACGAAAACACCAAAAATGTGCGTCTTAAGAAATACCGAAAACCTATTCGGAACAGACTGGATGCAAAAATTCGAAATGTGGAATCTACCTATTAGTACGTACTGCCAAAATGTAAAAAGCTTATCAATCGAAGGAGACAAATTAAAAGCTTCCGAAAGGGGGTTGTTATGGGGTCTTACCCATAATAATAATGATGGACGATTCGATACTTAATAAATACTGCCCCTCAGGAGTAGGCAAAGAGTCAGTAAATCGAGTCGATCTCGGTCGACCGGCTGATCGGTTGAATTCTCTGCTTTCGGTCGGGGAGGAACCCGAACGAGGCTACGCCGAAGAGTGGATTCTCTTATGGGGAGGTAAACTGTCTCTGAACCCGTTTAAACGGGTTCAATGGGCATATTTTTGGCCGAGCCTACGTTAAACCGGCCTTGTGCCACATGATGCCCACGTGGGTGGGGCGACTAAGTAGTTCAAGTCAGTCAGTAGTTCAAATCGAGTCAAGAGTCGAGTCAGAGGCAGTCCGAAACAGATTCGCGTTCAGACAATTAGTGCAAGACATTGGAATAGTGATACTGGGCGAGACTACATGGTTCTCTCTACTAATCCTGATTGTTCATACTAACACTTCTACTTCTCTGTATATATTTCTGTTTGTAATATATCTGTGTTATTCCATATCCGTGTTCGAGTTCTTCTTTATTGATTCTACCTTGGACTATCACCGTGGTACAAGGAACCGCACCATAACAATTATATATATATATATATATATTATATATGTGTGTTTGTGTGTTCGTGAGCGCGCGCGCGTGTGTGTGTGTCTGCGTGCAAATATATAGAAAATAGGAATGAACACGTTAGGTAAATAATCCGAAGTTCTTTAGTATTTATGTTTTTATTTTTAAAAAGCAATGCTCAAAAGTCGAAAAATTTCACTTGAAGATGAAACAGAGCTTGATAATTTAAGTCAGTATAATTTGTAATAATTATATTGAAGTCTTTGGCCCCTCTTTTGGAAACATGAGTACTCTTATATAGCGAAGGAATCACATTTTAAAAAATAATTAATTATATATATATATATATATATATATATATATATATATATATATATATTACAATAATCGTGCAATCAATTTACAAAATACATGAATTATTCACACAAAACTAATGCAAAGGTTAATGAATTTAAATGGCGAGACATCCATCTCGCAAACAATTCAAATATTACACAAAAACCTTAGATCCGTTATGAATGAATTGATCCTTGTTCATATAAATTTCTGCCGTATTAGTTGTTATTTTTTACAAACTTTCGTCTGTTCATACAGACATCTTCAGGTATATAATAGATGTTCTTGTTTTTTTCTCTTAGTAATAAGAGGACATCGAAAATATATGTGTATTGTATCCGAAATGCTATTGAAAATGAGATATTGGTTTTTGAACGCGCCAAAGCAACGCTGAGTTTGATTTTTGAATTTCTTTTTTAAAATGTTTGCGTTTGTACCAAATATGGTAATGAACAAATTATTTTACTGGTAAATTTTACTGTCAAAGTGGCATGAACTATATTGTTCAATAATTACAGTAATGTCGCACTTATTAACCAAAAAGTCGCACATGGATCACTTATTTAAATTACAATAAACGTGCAATAAATTTACAAATACATGAATTATTCACACAAAACTAATGCAAGGTTAATGATTTTAAATGGCGAGACATCCATCTCGCAAACAATTCAAATATTACACAAAACCTTAGATCCGTTATGAATGAATTGATCCTTGTTCATATAAATTTCTGCCGTATTAGTTGTTATTTTTACACAAGCTTTCGTCTGTTCATACAGACATCTTCAGGTATATAATAGATGTTGTTCTTGTTTTTTTTTCTTAGTAATAAGAGGACATCGAAAATATATGTGTATTGTATCCGAAATGCTTGTGTAAAAATAACAACTAATACGGCAGAAATTTATATGAACAAGGATCAATTCATTCATAACGGATCTAAAAATATTTGAATTGTTTGCGAGATGGATGTCTCGCCATTTAAAATCATTAACCTTGCATTAGTTTTGTGTGAATTTATATATATATATATATATATATATATATATTCTATTTTCTAGTTTCCTATATTATATATTATGCATGCTACCTTTCCAAAGAACTGAAAAGAATGAAACTGATCGATATACTGATCATTACTGAAAAATTGGAGTTGATTATTTATATATCACTATATATATATATATATATATATATATATATATATATATATATATATATATATATATATTATCCTGTTTAAATTAAAAGGACCGTCTACCATATGGGTATCAATTTAAAATAAAATTTAAAAATAATATATATATATATATATTATATATATATATATATATATATATATATATATATATATATATATATATATATTCTGTTTTCTAGTTTCCTAGCTTTCAATACCATGCTTATTTTACTTTCTCCGGCGCATTGTCTCATTTCTGAGCTCTCAGGTTCTTCGTATTACTTGTTCAGATATCCATTTGCTTAAGATATTTTCCTCACTGGCTTTCTTTTTGTGATGTCTATCTTAAAATCTCCATGTCTTCTTTCCTCTTTCGATGCTAGGTATTTTTACTTCCTCATACTTTCAAGACGTCGGAGATGTTGTTTATTCACAGCTTCTGTTAATTATCATTTCTGATTACCCATGAATTAGCAGATAACGCAATAGAGTTATTCGCTATTGCTTTTCATGTTGTTATGAAAATAGAGGTTTCTCTCTCAAAACAGGCTAGTTTTCAATGCTAGAAAAGTTAACCTACCTTGATATTAAGCCATAGCTGGGAGGGGTATCAACTGAATTCATATCTTTTGAAAGGGCATATTTGTGAAACGTATATTAATATTATTAATTAACGGACAACGAGAGACAAACTAATTCCTCATTATGTAGCGCAAACGTTTCAAATCTATTTTAAAAAAAACAAACAAAAAAAAAAACAATCTTTTTATCTAAACTTCCATACTTTTCAAATGCTCTGTCTATGGTTTTCTCCAATTTCCTTTTTATGTTTTCTAGGGTTTTCTCCAAGTTCCTTTTTAGAAACATGTTTTTCATTCTTCATGAATTTCTTTTATTTGTGCGTGGCATTCATCGGGACAAAGTGCGATTATGTAACACCTAAGTAAAAACCACAAGAATTACAATATTATTATGGAGTACCTTACAAATAATATGAGGATATTTTATAAATCTAATTATGAAAAATTATAGAAGTCATTTACATCCAAATTAAGCAACTACACATCTATAAAAAATAGCATGGATGGAATAGAAACAAAAAGGGAACATGAAATTTCTGGGAAAATTAATGAGGCAGAGGGGCTTGGTAAATCTGATACTCACAGGACGGATAGAGGAGAAGAGGGACAGGGGTACGCAACGCTTGATATGCTTAATGGATGTGATCAAATGGATGGTAGAACAGAGTTTGGGAGAAATAACAAAAAGACAAATCTTATTAAGAGCTACGAGCGACAGGAGAATGTGGAGAGCCATGATCGTCAACGAACAAAAGGGACACGGTAATAAAATATAGAAGTTAGTTTGATAATTCTCTTTCTTAAAGTATATCACAGATTACTCTACATTAATATCATATATCTTGTTGAGTTGTTCTGTTTTCTTTTTAATTTTCAAATGTAACATATCTTTAAAAATAATAAGGTCTAATTTTCAAAATGCAATTTTATTTTCCCTTTCGCCCACCTTTATTGTGACTCATGTGAGTCAGTATCTAGCCCCCCCCCCATGAGGGTTGCATGAGGCACAAGGCCGAGTTTATCGTGGGTTTCCCGAGCCCGTAGGCTCGGCCAAAAAATGCCCGTATAACCCGTATAAACGAGATCGGGTTGGTCATTTCTCGCCCAACGAGATTCTGCCCTTCGGCGGAACCTCGTCCGGGTTCCTTTCTGCTCAGAAGCAGAAAGTTCGACCGTCAAGTCGAGAAGCTCATGTGAGTCAAGATCATGAGCCTCACAATATGAATTTTGTTGGAATTAGCAAGAATCAACGAACCATACAAGAGGGTATTATTTCATTAAGAGAAAAGATCATTATATATAATAAACGTAAAATGACTATTCTGTCTAACAAAACACACATTTGCTATTTACATGCGAAATGTTTTCCTCACCTTTATCAAAATTATCAAAAGATTTCAGCCGTTGTAACCTTCGTCCTTCATCAGGTGTATGTTGATAGTGGTTGATATACATCTGACGAAGGCAATAAGGAAAGACTACCGAAACTTTGTGATAACAACAACAAAGACGAGGACAATAGTCTGCATGTAAATAGTGTAAATAATAAGTCCTCATCTTCAGACAAATTCAGACAGAAAATATAATCGATTTGCAAATATACAGAATTTAAATGAAAGGAAAACATTAGCGATATTTTTTCTTTTTTTACTTCGTTTCAGGTATGTCAACATATAAATCGCAGTAGGTAATGTGTTTCTAGTCGAAAAAAGAGAAACACGATTTTACATCTCTGTTATAGTGAACAGAATATTCATTTCACTTTCTGCTGATTAATCTGTTTTCAATTTGCACCAACTTATTGTCCAGCATTGATGCAGACATTCTAAATTAATATTTCACTATTAATCTCCTCCCACATAACAATAAATATATAAGTATTAATATATATCTTTACGCATATATATATATATATATATATATATATATATATATATATATATATATATATATATATATTAATTAATTGTTAATATTTATATATATATTAATTATATAGTAATATATATAAATTAATTATATATTAGTATATATATAAAGTATATAATGAAATATTATAAATATATAATATATATATTGCATATATATTATATATGTAATATATATATAAAATATATATTATACCTACATAAATATCTGTCTATATTTCTGAGATGAAGTATTATGTACATTATTTAAATTGTTCGGAATATTGTCCTCATCTTTGTCACCATATTTGTTACAATGTACGCTCCGGCCTTCTTCAGGTGGTTGGAATGTCGAACTGAACCCTTTATTTCGCTCACTGGGGTATACTGTTCTAGTTTCACGTGCCATGTTAAATGGATGTCGTTTATCAGTTATCTCCTGTTAATTTCCCTCTGAAAGTTCTCCACTGCCTTAACCAGGTATTGAACTCATGGGGCCATGTGTCCTCAAAAACACACGACACAGTGAATAAAGGTGTTGGTTAGATCCAGTGACAGGACCCAAAGTGTGTGAGTTCAATACCCGGTTAAGGCAGTGGAGAAGTTTCAGGGGGAAAATTAACAGGAGATAACTAGTAAATAATATATATAAATATATATATTTAATATATATATATATATATATATATATATATATATATATATATATATATATATATATCAATTACATATTTATATATACAAATTATATTTTAACACACACACACACAAAGTGTTCTTAAATTTAAAAAATGTTGAAAAACAAATGATATCTTAACTCTTTAGAAATACTTGTTGCAAATTAAAATTCTTCTATTTGCCTTGATAACGTCCATCAGAGGACGAAAGACGTCGTCTAAGATTTTTTTTTCATTTATATAAATGATAATGATCTATAATTATTTATACATGAAGAACAATTTTAGGGGTATACACTATAATGAAATGGAAGAATATTTTATATGACATGTTTATGTTGATACGACTACACGTGCAGGAAAAAAAGAAACGCTGAGAATTTAAAATTTAAAATATGTATACACACACACACACACACACACACACACACACATATATATATATATATATATATGTGTCTATATATGTATTTTATATATATATATATATATATATATATACGTGATATTTATTTTTTAATATGAGCCGTGTAAAAACCGTTAAAACCATCTGTGGATCCAAGCGATTTCGGTTAATCACGTATCAGAAAATAAACCACTGATAAGTACGCAAGAGAACGTTAACAAACGCTTCTACAGACAGGAACACAGATTTTCATGGATAGAGTCATTAAGCAACTAGGACGTAAAAACATGGTAACAAAAGAACCTTTATGCTATGAATCAAAAAGAAATTCTTGACATTTCTTGAGCATATAATAAAGAAGGAGTGCCTGGTAAAAATAATCTTCATATTATATAATTTGCGCAATGAAGATGGGAGAAGTCACACATAAGTGTTACAAGGGAGAGGAAGTCTTGGAGAGCCATGATCGCCCATGTCCCGAAGACACTCAGCACATGCACGGAGAAATATCTCAAGATCTCGGGGTTGATCCGAATTATACTCAGTAAACATCAGACTGCAGACTCTATAAACAGAATGAAAAAGTGGATAGAAAATTTAGAAAAATGTTGAAAAAATAAACCTTGACTTGTCAAGAGAAATAATGTTACCGCATTGAGCTTTCTTAATTTTGAATTAATTTCTATAGAATTTTATATTATTTTATATTATGTGGATACCAGATTTCTTATGCTCTTTCATCTTCTTATTTTTCAGAATTTGAGACTCTTAATAAATAGTCGGTTGTTACAGCCATATTGAAACCCCTGGTCACGAAGCAGGTAGGGAGCGGCTAGGTACTATAAGATTACTTGATATGTTGATGTGTTTCTGGGATCACATGTCTTCTTTATATGCCGTGTCCCCTCATGACCTATGGCATTATGTCTCCCCACAATTTCCTTTTAGCTCTTAATAAACTTATTTTATGTAAATGAATAATTAAACATATACATAACATCATGAAAAGTCAGTTGATATTTGTGTGTCATACAATGAAGAAAGAGGGCATAGAAAATCTGATACTCACAGGACAGACTAAGGAAAAATAGAACGAGTGAAACTGCGCATGACATGTGAGTTACTAGATGACAGAAGAGAAACAGAAAAACAGACGAGATATATTAAGAGCTACAATAGACAGGAAGTTGTAGAGAGTCATGATCGCGTAAGTCATGTGGGAAGATGGCAAATAAAGAAAAAAATTTTTATTTTAGTTAAATTATTGTATCTCATCTGAAAGTTATTTATTTTTTAATAAAATTCAATACTTTTAATAAATCAAACCTGGTAACTTTTAAGAAAATTAAATTTACATTTTGATACAAGATTTATTAGTCTATCTGATATAAAAAAATCATTTTATAGGATTGGAGATATTATTTATTAATCGGCTCTCAGGATTACGAGTGGAAATAGTTTTACCTAAATTGGATATTATTTTCTGAACTAAAGCTTCTTTTATATTTTATAGGATTCGAGACATTACTTAACAAATAACCTATTAAATGTTCAGGAGAAATACACTTGTCATATTTAAGTTACACACTACTCAGAATTGAGTCAAGTTTGTGATTCTCTCTAAAAATGCCACAAATCATTTCTACATATTTGCGTATAAATATATATATATATATATATATATATATATATATATATATATAAATATATATATAAAAAATTTTTTCGCCTCGAAACGACATCTAAAATTTTACCATACCTCGTTTACTTTCAAATTGCATATTTTTTTAAATACTTTTTCGTTTTAGTAATTTTTCGTTATTTTGAACGATTTTTATGAAAAATAGATTTTTCATAATTATTGATTTTAGTGCTTGACATGCAGCAGAATTTAACCAAATTTACGCGAAAGTGGCATAAATCTAATTTACACTTAATCCGAAATATTGTTCTTTTTTATATTTCAATCATTTTTAAGAAATCAGATTTAAGATTTGTCGAAGAGAAAAAAATTTGTTTCATTCCAAGATGAAATGTACAGAGTTTAACCTTTACATCGGAAATGCACATGAATCCATAATGGATAGTCCAATACGTTCTCTTTCTCTCTCTCGCTCGCTCTCATTCTCTCATTCTATCTATACACATACAAACATACACAGACAATAAATAATGCATGCATTTATAAATGTTTGGTTTTAAATAATTTTCGTTTGAGATTATCAACTTTATTAAACAAATAATGTACAATTATATTTTATAAAATCATATATTTACCATTAATTTCAATGATTTGTCGTTTCTTACAGGGCAACTCTACGATAACCTTTGCGTAAAATTTCAAAGATTTTGAGGTCAAAATGGTATCGACGAATCGGTTAATATTAACGAAAGCGTTTCTGAGAACTCGGTAATAAGCGGTTAGTGAATATTTCGAGCGTATTATTTGGAATCGCGTTTTTTGGTATTCGTTTTTAACCGAACATTTCTCTTTCTACAGAATTTTGTTAGAAAATGGAAATAGAAATACTCGGTTATAAACAAAAAAACTTGTGTTTGGTGAACGTATTTGGCATATTAACACATTAATTCATATATAAAAATAAAATAGTAACACACATTCAGTATTCTATTAACAGTGCAACACGTATCGCGTCTAACAGCTGATATATTAAGTGGGAAAAACGACCTAAGCGCCGTTTATCTCAGGCGTCCAATAAGACACATACGCTACCGTATAAGCCTTACTCAGAATTTTGAGCTAAAAATCTAGAGGTTGGCTTGTACGATAGCTCGACTTGTACGCCACAATTTTCGGAACATTTAAAATTAAACAAAGTCATAAGATTTTAATTAGTATTGTTTTGACGAATAAAAAGCAGGTCTAGGTGTGTGTGAGAGTAAGTGCAAAATAATGATGGGCTGCTTTTGATAATTATGCCCTTCTACTAACGAGACCAGCTAATCCCTGTTGCAGATGACTTCTCATGCATATTTCTTCAAACCATCAATCAAGTTTGGTTTATTCTGCAACTATGCTGAGGATTGATTAGTTAGAAATTCGGGGAGGAAACGCATAAAATGACATGACAAGCCGGTGAATAAATTCAGTTTGTTTAAATATTCCGTGACTACGTATATATAAAACTTCTACCGATTCTGAAGTCTTTGTTGCTGACAAGACGTGGTATGATTTTCATTCACTATAACAACCATGTCGAAAACTGGAACTATATCCTTATATTGATATTATCAATAATGTTCCTCGATAAACGAATCATGAAATTTCTAACCTGGATCTCATTGTCAAAACGCTGACATTTTAATCGATATATTCGATATATATATATATATATATATATATATATATATATTGATACATGTTTCATTAAATAATATAGAAAAGTGTTGTCTATTTATTTTATTTGAATTCTTCTTTTCATATCGTCTGATAAGCTTATCATTAAACGAAAAAAGAAAATCACAATATTGATACATATTTTTTAAAATCCAATCTAAGCTTTCATCTTACATAAGCCATTATCAAAGATGACAATTACAATACAATATATTAAGCAATACACGGACAAGACAGTGATGATAGTCTGTTTCTGTTTACGTGGGAGATTTCCAAGCAAGGTCAAACCCTTGCATATAAAGACGCTGGAAGCGAAAATCGCACCGCAGCTCACGATGTCACACATGACCAAGCGGGAAGTATTAAGTATTTTTGAAAATACAACTATACTTAAACATGAAAACAATAAAGAAAAACTAAAAATTCTTGAAGCTATATACATAAAACAGTTGAAACCTAACCTGAACAAAATAAACTGTGAATTCTCCACAAATATTCTTAAATGTCTATAATTGCTAACAGAAACCATTTTTTTACCGGCTTCCCATTCTTACCAACGGCTTCTCATACTTAATACTTCTCGCGTAATCATGTGACGTCATGAGCTGCAGTGCGATTTTCGCTTCCAGCGTCTTTATATGAATCATATATCAATGAAAAAATACTGCCTAAATACATACGCACACACACACACACACACACACACACACACACACACACACACACACACATATATATATATATATATATAATCAAAAGGCAAGACTATACAGCCATTAAGACACACGTGGAAACTGAGTAAATGTTGGTGAGGAGAAAGCACAATAAAAGAAAATGTTAGAAAGCTACAAAAAATGACGATTGACGTTGTATTTGAATCTCTGAAACTCTTACTTGACAAGAAAGCAAGAAACCGGGTGTCAGTTCTGCAGCTGTGAAAACTGCGAATGACGAAATCCATTATAATATAACTTACGCTAACATTAGAAGTTCCAATAGTCAAATTTTAAGACCTACTTGCCAATCTAGTACTGCGCTTGCATTCATGAATTTGAGGCGCCAAAGAAAAGAGTTCATAAGAACAATTGGCATGAAAATACTTCAAGAATCGCACGAGGAAACTACGCTACAATAAACGCTGATTTATTCATCTTGTAAAACTAAACCTGCTCATTAGAATTTGATTGATGGATTTCTTTGTTGTTTTGATGGGCTTATCAACACTTTTAGGGTCATCTAAAGCCTGAAACATACTTTATATTGTAGAAGTTTGTTGTTGATCTCAGGCGCCCCCTTCTAAAAAAAGAACCGGTTCGAAACTGCTTAAATGTTGTGATGTCTTTTAGAGTAACACTGCTTCGACTATTGTATCCCACCAACATCGCCAGATTCAAATTCTTTTCGGCAACATCCTCTGTATTTCTTAGATAACCATTTGTTATTTTTTTACAAGTGTATATTTGTTTTTGTTAGGCATAAGTTAATTATTTTGAGTCAACACATTCTTGTGACGCAGTTTGGATAAATCAGTATAAAACTTATAATTCATCATCTAAGTCATTTAGTATAGAAACACCGAGATAAAAAAATGAAGACATTTAGAGAGACCGCTTCAAAGGAAAGCATGGATATCAGGCCATCTAACATTCTATTATAGAGGCGTAGATCTGAAACTGATTGCACGCTGCTTAATGTCAGAAATTCCGTCATCTGCAGAAGTGCAAGAAGGATAGCGGACAAAAGAAGACGTATTAACGAACCGAATTAGGTAAAGGTTTTTGGGTATGTTTATATTTGTCATATGAGTAAAATATTTGAGCGATTCAAATTATAAGAGATATCATTATTCAAAATATTGATGATAAATTCTACTGTAGATATATGGCTTCGTTTTGAATTCAAACGAACTCAACTTATTATTTTTTTTTTATTTTAAACCTAAAAAAGATGTAGGTCCCATACCATATATTTGATTAACATAATATTTTATATACATAAATTTCAGTGAATAAATCATTATTTTAATATTTTACATATTTTTGTCGAGTTCTTGAAGACTGGCGTATCGGGAAAATCGATGTTCAATAAGCATCAAGCGATTTCATTATTTTTATACAATAAATATTATTTTGCACATCTGTATGGATTCCTAGCCATTTTACTGGGTGCAATATATAAATTATGGTCTACATCATGCAAAAATTAAAATAACACTTGATATCTCATTCTAAAAGATATATTTATCAAAATTACACATTATTATCTTGAAATACAAAAGAGTAAATTTGTTCAATAAAATCACCACTGGTTTCAATCACGACCTTAATGATAATTTAGAAGGAAGAGCAGCTGTAGCAACTGTGATTGTTCTGATACAACTGTGATTGTTCTGATAAAAAAAGAACTCTCGAATTTGTTGGTGAGGACCTCAGACTCAACACGGAAGCCTACATCAAGTTCTTTGAGCGGGTAGTGCTGTCCTGAGTCAAAAGTTCGGCTACTGGAAGACCCTATGTCTAACAACAGGACGCTGCACTCTGTCACACAAGCAGGAGATCCTAGCCCCGGTTGTTAGACTACATCACCTCTTATATTTGGCCACCTAATTCCCCAGGCTACAACCACCTTGATTATTACGAGTGGGGATGTATTTCAGCTAGAGACCAGTAAAGGTCCTTGTAACACCAAAGTTAAACTGAAGGCAAGGATTATGACAGAAATCCTCCACTAAAAAAATAAGACCGTCCAGAAGAGATGCAAGAGATTCCGAAGTCGCCTGGCGGCCGTGGTTGAAGCCAATGTGGATTTTACTCAATAAAATTTACTCTTTAGTATTTCAAGTCATTTTTGTGTTATATTTTCGCTTTAATGAGTCAGATTTTGATAATCAGTAGGAAAGATTATGCTTGAATGCCTCGATTTTCTTTCTTAAACCACGGCATAGCAACAAGTAGATGGTACGTTGCAGTGGGAATCTGTTTTATTCGAACCAGCAGAAAAATATCCACCCAATCTCAGCATCATGGGTCGAATTCTTTCTTACTGCAATCTTATGAAATGCAAATCCATGACACCGATGAGGATAAAACAAATACCAAACGGCCTGTCAGTCGGTACGCGAAACTAAAAAGATAGAGGAAAAATAAATAATTTCTCGAGAAGGAAAAAGGTGTAGCCCTACTTGTATAAGCAACATTCTTCAAATAGAAATTGTCATGTCGATACTTGACCAGATAATGGGTAAAGTAGAAGTGAAATTAATCGGTCAATCGTCTGAGGTACAAAGTATAAAAACAATAATTAAATAAGCCTATTTGGAATAATTGGAGTTGACAGTTGTGGTAGTTTTGAACTGTTACGAATTTAGGACACCTTGTAGCAATTCATGTTTTCCCTTAACTTTGGTTGCTCTGTAAATAGAAACAACCATCTGAAAATATTATATTTGATATCGATCATAGCTACGCCATTTAGTCAAAGATTTAATTTAGAGCGACCATAAGTGTATGATATTATTTAGCTAAAATAAGGCGAATATTTTCATCGCAGTTTTCGCAACACAGTAAGAATTACAGACAGCTCACTTGACGTCAATCGACTAGCAAATTTTGCAAGGCGTTCCGAAGAGAGTGAAAAAAATCTCCTTCAGATCTTCAAGTACAAACGTGGGTGAAAAAATGGTATCAAGCCATTTCATCGAACTCCGATTACACATCGACAACGTACAGCGTTGATGGTTTCACACAGCTATCTATACTATGACGATTTTCTAAGGGTAGCTTTGATGGGGACTAAGGCAGAAAGTACGCGGCACCCAGTGAGGTCTGAATTCACTACTCAGTAGTATTTGTAATGACTTCCTAAACATAAATTAGATGTGGCAAAGGCCGAATGTGTGTTGATCGAACTCACCACTCAGTAATAACTTTTCTCGCAAGTAATTTGCTAGTCATTACATTACGTTACCATACCCAGGCTGGCTATAATATGTGAAGGTTGGTTCAGATGATTGTATTACAACATTTCTAATGTCAAGTCGTGAGATATATTATCTTGAATATCTATTAAACAGAAAAACACTTTCATAAAAATTTCTTTCTAAGTTTTAAAGTTATCTAATTCCTGAAACGAACCATTTGAAGTGAGGGGAGCAAGAACCGTCCTTCTTCACGTCAGCGAATGTTGGGCGATTTCCTCAAAGATGAAGAAGAGACTCGAGACGGCGGAGAGGTGGTTCTACAGACGGATACTGAGGATATCACGGACCAAGTGTGTGAACAACTATGAGATCTTAGCGAGGTTTCAAACAAGGAGGAGGCTTATACTTAACATCAGGAAGAGGCAGCTGAAGTTTCGAGGACACGTAATGAGGAAGGAAGGCCTGGAGAATTTGATACTCACGGGTTGAACAGAGGGAAAGATAGACAAGGGGAAACAACGTGTGACATACCTGGTTGGATTAAGCAAGTGGATGACAGAACGTGGTCTGAGGGAGGAAGCAGAGAGAAGGAACTTCTAGAGAGTTGCAAGTGATAGAGGGGGTGGAGAGCCATGATCGCCTACGTCCTGAAAGGACATGGCACATACATATAAAAGAGTTCCCGAAACATGAATTTAAATTGCACATATGAATAAAGAGACGTAATATTGTGAAACATGTTTTTTAAACTGTGTCAGTATCTATCAGGAAAAATAAGTTTTCAAATTGTAAATTTGCTAGGCTTGTGCTCAAAATGTTTTGAATTTCGAGATTGGTTGCCCAAGAAAATAAGAGAGACAAATGTGTCTAGCTATTCATCCCTTGGTGCAAGAGAGACTTGATGGAGTCACACATTTGTAAGGGTATTTGCTCGAAAGATTACACAAGACTCTAGAGTCAAATTTAAACCAGGCCAATCACAATTTTCGTCTTTGACGTTCGCAATATTACGTCCATATCCAGGATAAATTGAAAGGTTTATATTTGCAGAAGATTGCAGAAGATTATCCCTAATGGGTGATTAAATATGCATCCATCTTTGTTCACTGTAATTTTTGAAAAACTTGTATGCATATTTATAAGGGGCGTAATTGTAATTGTATTGAACACTATACGGTTATCTTTTGCAGTGTTAAGCAAAAAACATTTAATATGCCATAACATTTTCATTTCTCATTACAGGGTTCAAAATAGGACGAAACGGCCGTCCAGTGCTTTCTGCATTCTGTTGAGGAATCTTCTAGACTCGATGAATTAGTATGATAATTTGTCTAAATCCCTCAAATTCTATTACCTGTTTATCCTTGCTTGACCCAGTTAATGCTCTGCGATTGACCTATTCGCGGGAAAGGAAAGTCGTGGCTCTTGGGGCACAATCCGTTGGGTTATGAATACTTGGATGAGTATCACCACGGAATCCGTGAGTAGCGGCGCTATATCGAGTCTATTCAGTTTCTTCTTCGTCATCGGGGCCCGATGGTAGAGTTGATATGACGCTTGTATGGAAATGGACCGTGTTTAAATCTCGGTAGTGGATGAGAAATTGCTGCCTATATATATATATATATATATATGTAGGCAGCTATTTTTCATTGATGCATGTTTCATTAAGTAATGTAGAAAAGTATTAAGTATGGAAACCCATTGGTATAAACATGAAAACAATAAACAAAAACTAAAAATTCTTGAAGCTATACAGATGAAACAGTTGAAACCTAACCTGAACAAAATAAACTACGAAATCTCCACAAATATTGTTAAATGCCTATGATTGATAACAGAAGCCATTGGTTTATAACAACGTCTTCCCATGCTTAATAATTCTCGTTTTCACTCTCGCGTGGTCATGTGTGGCGTCACGAGCTGCGATGCGATTTTCGCTCCCGCCTCTCGTATACACGAGTTTGTCGTTGCTTTGAAATTTTTCATGCAACAAAAACAGACTATAATTATTGTTTCGTTCGTGTATTGTTTGATATATTGAAATGTAATTGTCATCTTTGATAATGGATTATGTAAGCCGAAAGCTTAGAGCGGATTTAAACATGTATCGATAGGGTGATTTCCTTTCGTCTTTCAATAATAATGTTATTAAACTTATCAGACAATATGAAAGGAACTTACTTAAAAAGAAATAGACACAACTTGTCTATATTATTTAATGAAACAGTATCAATATATATATATATATATATATATATATATATATATATATATATATATATATATATATATATATATATATATATACATGAATTATTCTAAAACTAATGCAAAAATGTTAATCCATCTCTGAAACAATTTAAATGGCAAAAACCTCCAGGTCCGTTACAATTCAATTGTTTTCACAAAATCTCCAGATCCGTTAAATCATTAACCTTGCATTAGTTTTCGTGAATAATTCATGTATTTGTAAATTGATTGCACGTTTATTGTAATTTAAATATCTGATCCATGTGCGAATTTTGGTTAATAAGTGCGACATTACTGTAATTATTGAACAATATAGTTCATGCCACTTTTGACAGTAAAATTTACCAGTAAAATAATTTGTTCATTGCCATATTTGGTATAAACGCAAACACTTTAAAATTTAAAATCAAACTCAGCGTTGCTTTGGCGCGTTCAAAACCAATAACTCATTTTCAATAGCATTTCGGATACAATACACATATATTTTCGATGTCCTCTTATTACTAAGAGAAAAAAACAAGAACAACATCTATTATATACCTGAAGATGTCTGTAGGAACAGACGAAAGCTTGTAGTAAAAATAACAACTAATACGGCAGAAATTTATTGGATCAATTCATTCATAACGGATCTGGAGGTTTTTGTGTACTATTTGAATTGTTTGCGAGATGGATGTCTCGCCATTTAAATCATTAACCTTTGCACGTTTATTGTAATATATATATATATATATATATATATATATATATATATGGAAGACGTTATAGTTGTTCCAACGAAAGATAGGTGCATATTTTAAAAAGAAGATAGACTGCAAACTTTTGGGGTTGAAATGTGCGTTTTTTCTTATTTTAAAATACATATTATTCTCTATTTTCCAGAATTTTGCTACACGGGTTTCTGGTTTCGCGACGTTCTACAATCAAGGAGTAGATATTTCCACATATTATAAAAATGATATTTTTCGGGGTACTCGTTCAATTTTCTTTCTTGGACTGGTGATAAGAGTTTATATATATTGTATATTGTTTTTTTGTTTGTTAATAATTCGTTTTTTCGCGTGGTACGACATCATAAATTTGTATTAGGAATTTACGATAGGCGTTTGATATTTCGCGACCGTCATGATTGCACAGCAATCTTTTACGTCAGCATAACAGAAACGACTACTGTATCCGGTCAATATGAGTGGATGCTGTGTTTTTTTTTTATGAAGTTTTTTCTTGAAAAAAAGTTTGCGGCTTATCTTCTTTTAATATATATATATATATATATATATATATATATATATATATATATATTCTAGTCGCATGAAGATCACGAGGAGTTGACGTTGTGAAGTGTTTTTTCACTGTTTAAGCTACCTGGGCGATAAATACTTTACTGAGTGTTTACCCCTTGGACATTCTTTATTTTTTATTTCATTGTTCGGGATTTTTTTATCCTTTATGGTGTTATGTCTGCCAATACGTTTTCTGTTATATATATATATATATATATATATATATATATATATATATATATATATATATAAGCGTGTCCAAATGTGCTACTGAATTAAATTAGCTGCGTTTTGAAAAATTGTTCTCATAAATTCGACTAGGACCATCAGCTGATCTTTCGATGTATATTTGCCAATTTTATCTTATTCTGCATCTATAAGTTATTTACTAATTACATTTAATGATTTCATTAGTTTTACTTTCCTTCGAAAATTATATTTCTCAATTATCCTCCATTTCCTCATAACCTCCAGCAACGAAGGCTTTGCGACGGAATTTCACTTCCGCAAATTTCTCATATATTCGTACGATTTGAACGGAATTATTTACTTAAAGATTTATTCATTTTCTGATATCTTCTGCTTCATAGGAGCAGAAGTTTCATAACTTTTAATCATATGGAAACAGAGAAAAACGAATTGAATTGAATCTAGTTTAAGAATATAACTTTTTTTTATTCTAATGTTCACACAATGCAGGCCTATTATCCGCTACAGTTAAATATATAGAATGAGGTTGCTGGGAAGTGTAATGGTTAACGTCACGGAATGGGAATATATTTATTTTGTGAAAAAATACAAAATTGTGACACCAGGCCGAAGGTGAAGTAGGGAGAAGGCTGGTCTTTCCCTAGCTATCCTATTCATAGTTAACCACAATCATGCCCCATTCATTCATTACAATTACACATTCACTACAAGAACTCATCCATCTCCTTTCAATCATGCAAATACCACAATACGACATATTCACAAGGGTCCTACATAACACCCCATGAATTAAAAATTTGTAATGTTCGTATATATATAGATATATATATATATATATATATACATATATATATATATGAGTTAAATTCCCAGATGAATTCTGTGGACAAGACAGATTGGTATTAAATGACAATTGGAAAATAATCTTACATTTGGCCGACGCGTTTCGTCTTCCGACTTTTTCAAGGCAAAAATAATAATAATAATAATAATAATAATAATAATAATAATAATAATAATCACTTATTATAAAATTAATTTACATTAACCAGAAATAAAGGCTTAGACAGAAGCGTCAATCTTTTTAAATTTGGATTTTTAATGTAACTATAACAACAAAAACTTTTCGATTTCATTTTTGCCATGAAAAAGTCGGAAGACGAAACGCGTCGGCAAAATGTAAGATTTTTTTACGTTCACTTACACGCCCATACTCTTGGGAAGCTTATGAATCCATTTCTTCTCTCCAGCAACTATGGGTTGAATCTCAGTACAGACTGGTTGTCTTGGGTAGCAAACAGCTTACAGCAGAAATAAACGGCAATATACTATGGGAAAATCTTCCGCCAAGTCAGTCATCAATCGAAAGAGACATGATGTATCGTGTATGGCACAACTGACTAGCGTAGGATGAAGAAATAAAGACTTTATACTTCACATACTGAGGATATGTAAAATAGATAACCTTTGACCCTCTACCTGACGAGATTATCGTCGTAATGATCGTGGAAAAGAAATCGCACGTATAGGACAAGTTTTGGAGAATAATGTGCCCAAATAAATCTTCATTCTTGCAAAGGCAATAGGAAATGATGATGATATTTTGATCTTACACACAAGGAATAACGGGTTTTACCTGTAAATATTTAAATAGGTTGGAAAGTAAGGGAAGTATCTCGTCAGATCATTTTACAAAAATATAGCGGTACAGTAGCAAATGGCTACTAAAATTTCGTCTATGGGAAAAGGGGATGGAGGATGAAAAATAATTAATTGTCCCCAAGTCAGCGTAAACACGATTGAACTCGGTCAGGAATATAGTGTAGCTCCAGACCAGATATAGAAGTAATACTCCATTTTGGCTCTGGTCTGACTCTTGTAAAGAGAATGCGGTCGGTCGACTCAGGGACTTTCTGGATTAGTCTAATCATCGTTTTCCTTTCGACACTATTATTCCCCTAATACAAGACTTAGGAAATGAGGTGCTTATAAGAGCGTAAAATAAGAGAGAATTACGTGCAGATTATGAGGATATGTAGCGAAGATAACGGTTGCCATTAGACTTAAAGAGGAAATGTTTTTAGATAAAGCTATCTTAGATAATCTTCATCTTTCCGAATGGACTAAGAAGGGAAAGTGAGTGTATCACCTCTGTGTATATTACAAGGAGAGTCTTAACTATGAACGGGTGACACTAAGGAATAGAGCTCGTCTAGGAATTTGCTATGAAAATAACGATTGAGTAGCCAACGGCTGACAAATTTTGACATGTTCGAAAGGGGTTCTTTTGAAAGGCATGTTCACATCTGTTTAGAAATATAAGTGATAACTCTTAATTATTAATATCATATGACTCAGCAGTATATATTGTTTAAATTGGGGATACAAACTTCATATATATATATATATATATATATATATATATATATATATATATATATATAATGTGTATGTATATAAATATATCTATATATGCAATTTATATATATATATATATATATATATATATATTTATATATATATATTATATATGCGCGATACTTGTAGGAATAAGCTCCGTATCCGTGATACAGCTAATATATTTATTTGGATTGATGGGACTTTGTGACCCTGGGTTTTAAGCTTTCTGTCGATCGTAGCGTGAAAACCAGGGTCACAAACTCGCATCAATCTAACTAACTAACTAACTAACTATATATATATATATATATATATATATATATATATATATATATATATATATATGTATGTATCAAGCATTTCAAAACAAGCATGGTGGGAGTGCCACTAGCGCGCAATGGGGTACAGAGATTAAGTGTAAAGAGCGGTGTTTTAGGAAAGATTAAAGAGAAGGAAGGAAATCAAGATCAAATCATCAGAACATGTCGATTGACATTACCTTTGAATATTTGAAGATTAAAGCTACCAGGGAAGCAAGTAAAAAAGGCAGTGGGTAGCCACATCAGGTCTGTGAGAAAGTGACTGTAGTCGAGATGCCAGGTCAGAACCTATCACATTGCATATACGTCTTTGGATTTTGTCGGGAACCTCGAACAAGAAAAAAAAACTGTCGCGACACAGAGAGCCAAATTTTCTTACGGTAGATGAAGCTATTGATTCAATAAGCTAGTTCCACCTCAGGTCAGCGGAAAACGTGAGACCAAGAAGCGTAGATTTGAGCATCAGCCATGCTGATAGGGTGAAGGGAGATTTATATATATATATATATATATATATATTTCATATATATATATATATATATATATATATATATATTATATATATATATATATATATATATATTATATATATATATATATATATATATATATATATATATATATACACTGTGTGGTCCATAAGGTCTACTTTACATAATATAATTTTCTATTTCAGATGGCTGACAAGAGCTCCTACAGTTTGGAGGAGAGTGTGCTTGCAAGCGTATGGACACATGATCGTGTGCATTCTGGCAAAGCATGAAGGATGTGCTACATGACTTCGGTGCAACATTCGATAAGCCAGCTCTTCGGAAGAGGCCGATCCAGGTAGGGGGTGAAAAGACTCCCGAATCAAATTGAGTAAGAATAGACGGTTTCATACATTTCGCAAGTTTATTTCAGCGTAAGATAATTTAACGATTTAGATGGAGAGATGCCATAGGCTATTCCACTTTTGAGGCCGCCTCCAAATCCACCAGGATTAGAGGGAAATGGAAGAGGTTTAAATTTTTTAAAAATTGAGTAAAACCGAGGATGATGCCAGGGATTTCAAATTCCCCAGTTGATAATTCCTCCTCTAAAGGACATAAAATGTCATTGTTAAATGCAGTATTCAATTGAAGAAAAAAAAACCTAAATGCTAAAATTCGAAAAATCTAAAATCCGAATTATTCTGAAATGGAAGAATTGTTTAGAGTCGACAATACGTTATGACAGAATATGTAAATAAGCCGTACGAGAGTGTCAAAGATAGTATATACCTTGGATGGAGGACCCCTAAATTTTGAGGCATAGGCTTCAGCTTGCTAAACCTTTTAATAAATCCGTCATTGAACTTGAGTTATAATCGAACTCGTATCATCGATTTGTTATCATGAGCTGCGATCCATCGCACACCTGATATATTTAATTAGCTTTTCCAGTTATATATATATATATATATATATATATATTATGAAATGGACGAAATCCGACATTTGAAGACATTTGTTATGTTCATACGCTTTTTATAGATAAAAATATTTAAGTAAATATAAAGAGTACTAACGACATTTACCGGCCTGAATATCCGAGAAATTTTCATCGAAAATATGCATTCTCTGACAGGAAACGAACCTGTATCCCATACTGAACCGTCAAATACCCTGAAGTGCTTTACCGATTTAGGGGGACGCATATTTTCAATGAAAATTGCTCGGATATTCAGGCCTGTAAATGTCGTTAATATTGTTTATTATAAACAGAGCATTTACTTAAATATTTGTATCTATAAAAAGAACGTATAAACATAAAACATGTCTTAAGATAATATATATATATATATATATATATATATATATATATATATATATATATATATATATATATATATATATTGCGTTACTTTTGAGAAGATGTAGAAGTTGTCGATTTTAGAGAAATAAATTTATATCTTTGGATTGTAGTTGTCTATCAGCAAATCCGTAGTAATAACCCAATGCTGCATCAAGAGATCGAATCAGTGACAAAAACTTCATTTTGCTTTATTCTGGGGAGGACGTAGAAGTTGTTGATTCTTACAGAGAGAGACAGTGAGAGAGATATCGAGGGAGATATCAACAGCTTTGAATCTTCCAAAGTAATCTCGGAGAGAAAGAGCTCGGGCGAGAATGAGAGCTCTAGGCCTCAATATTGACCGCCAACTTATTGCTTGCTTTCGTGTCTGTTTTATGTTTTCCTTTTAAACAATTTACTCCAAGCTAGGCGGGAGTGCCAGTAGTACGCAAGGAACTGCAAAGAGTGTAAGTAAGGGAAATCCTGGGTATACGGGGTGGGGTGAAGAAAGCCTAAAAAAGACAGGGGAAGATTAAAAAAAATGACGGGGATCAAGGAGTCGATTGACATTCCACTTAAATTTTTGAAGATTAAAGTTATTAGGGAAGCAAGTAAGAGGGAGGGAGTTTCACTGTCAGGAAGCGCGAGAATATATATATATATATATATATATATATATATATATATATATATATATATATATATATATAAAGAAAGTACAGTAAGATTTATAATCCAGTGTTCTTATAGATATTTTTATTTTTACAAAATAGTGCTCAATGTAAATTTACAGAGCATTAATATTATAAATTAATTGATTTAAAATAAGGTTTTTTCCGCTACATAGATCTAACAATGTTTCAAAATGGAAGCTTTTTTGAAACATGGTTAGAACTGTAATAGCGGAAAAAAACATTTTAAATCAATTAATTTATAATATATATATATATATATATATATATATATATATATATATATATATATATATATATATATATGATCTAAAACTTATAATTTCGATTTTGATTCTGTGAAGATTTTAAAATATTTTCATAATAAAAATCTTAGGCGGATTTATGAAGCAGGCATAATATCTCTCTCAGGCACGGTGAACACTAGACCTGGCTTCTTTAATATTTCCCCTTTTCTAGCAAGATTAATGCTCGACAAACGTACATATAAGTTTTAGATCAAAATAAAATTATTTTCGTTTTTCATTCAAAATACTCAAATTTTAGGAATACGTTTTCACAACATCGCCCACGTGACGACGACGTGATCATATTTAAACGGAACGCTGATCTTATAAAAGATTTCAGTTATCTGTTTGGATTGGTCTTGCTTTTAGCTCCATCGCCTTTTTCATTTTGAATTGAATATGGTCTATGTTAATTATGTATTATGAATATATCCTGAAGATGCTCTATTAGACCGAAACGTCCGAGGTTAACATTATATTAACATTAAAACAGCATAATTGCATATTAGGATTTTTGTTTGTTATTTTTCCGTATATTTTTCTTCATATATATATATATATATATAATGAAATGAATTAAGTCCAAAAATTATTTAATATGTTGTAATTATTTTAATATATATTTGACATACAATATCCATTTCATAATACATTGTCATTTTTACGTTTAGATTTGTTTCATGAGCAGAAATGATCGAAGACGTGTGTTTATAAACAGTAATTCGGACATTGCTAAACAGACGCTTCTCTGTGGATGAATGGTTTACAGCACCTCAGACCAAATGACGGTGTCCATAAGAGTTTCGATTTCTGTCAGAGACGTGCATATTTCTACGAAATTTCTCGAACATTCAGACTGGTAAATGTAATTAATGGTGTTTAATTAAAATAACGTATACAGAGAACACACACACACACACACACACACACACACATATATATATATATATATATATATATATATATATATATATATGAAGAGATATAATTTTAAGTCGTGCTATGTTTATGGGATAAAGTGCACAATATCAGAAATAAAGCGTATGTAAATATAAATGCAAAAGTGAAAATTGAAGTCAAAACACAGTCGCCTCTGAGTATTGACATCAATGTTCACTTTTTATATATATATATATATATTATATATATATATATATATATATATATATATATATATATTCCTTTTTCCTTTTTCTTTTCTCCCTTCTCCCCTCCCATTAACAGTCTAAATAGGTCATGGTCTGGTCACTCCTCCTCCCCCAATACAAAGTATATTTGAGAGAGATATGAAATTAATCCCCCTAAACTCTACCATGTATCTTTAACTACTCCTTTTACACTCTCTGTGTTAAATTACAAAACTTACACTACCAATCAATTTTAATTTCATTTTTCGTTAAATTTCATTTTTGGAAGTGCAATCTGATGATCCGGCGTCCTTTAAAAGGGCTCTGGTGAAATAAATTATTATAATGGAACCTTGAAGTGGTCTGTTTGTTTTATATATATATATATATATATATATATATATATATATATATATATATATATATATATTTGATACTAGATATAATTCTTCGTTTGATGCATTTCCTACTTTAACTTTTTTAAAAATAAACGTTTTGGGTATAAAATTTAGCTGCTCTCATTTAGATAGTTTTTTTGTTATTTTGTTTATATTTCTATCTTTTTCCTTTTAAAATATCCCACATTATGGTAATAAATCTGCCGATAATAGAGAAAATCACTAAGAACCATGACGCAAATTTACTATGGATGATATAGTGATTAAAACAGTTTTTTTTTGTTTTTTTAAATATTTCCGTCTTATTAAATTATCTCTTCCAATTAGAGGTTGCTATGTATTTCTTTTGGTATTTATTGCAGCTGATTGAGGAAATTGCTCCTTTGAATTTTAGATTATTATTTTGTTTTATATTAATTAATATTTTTATTACTTTAGACGTAGTTGTAACAAATTTTACATTGAGTTGAGATAAATTCTTTCCCATTGAAACTCTGATGGATTTGGTAATTAGAACAATATATTTTGATCCTTTGGACTTGTTAGGAAGGGTCACTTTTGATTCGCAAGGAATATGAAATAATTATATTATTGGAGGAGGTTAAAAGTATTTTGCTGTTCATGTAAATAATTACGTTAAAAGACTTTCCTTCGTGAGAATGTATGGTCGCATCAACCTAAATATATACTTAATCCGATGAAGTTGTGACGTCGTCCCCCAGTCGCAGCGCCAACTGTGACGTTCTATCCTGATCTACCACGGCGCCAGTTGTGACGTGGCCATTCCAGGGTCCTATCCCGGTCACGACACCAGTTGTGACGTCCCCAAATAGCACCAATTGTGACGTCTTCGCCGCGGCGCCAGCTGTTCGCTCCTCGCTGCTCCGTCCGGGTGTCGCTGCTCCAAACGTGACGTCCGCCTGTCGCGTCAGTCGTGTTGTCTCATCCTGTGACGACCAACAGGCTTGGTATCGGTCGCAGCACCCAAATGTGACGTTCTAACCTTTTGGTGATTCGGGTAGGAATCTGGTTAGATTTGATATCAGCCTCGCCGTTCCCAACTCGCTTCCAACGCCTGGTTACCAAGGTAACTGCACTGATCTCCAGTCTGCCTACCCACGTTGTGAATTGATCTTAGACAGTCGAGAACAAACAGGGGTTGAGGCCGTGATGCAAATTGAGTTCAACAGGGGTGATAACACACAAATATGCATAAAAGAAATGAAAACTCAAAAATTTCAAAGTATCAAAGAAAAAAGTAACAAACGTTGTCTAGTTGTTCGATACATAGGACTGCATCTATCTCCCGACCCGTTCTGTGGATTGTGGCACGTCGCCTTCGCTAGGCAAGTTTTAACGCTTCAAGTAGTCTGCTCTCTAAGAAATTTGTGTTTCGGTGTGTCTTTGGACGAAAGTCAAAAAAATTATTTCTGTGGTCTGGTTCTAAGTCGCTCTTCAAAATAATTGTTCTTGGTTGAAGAGGAGTCCACAATTTTGCGTGAATCTTGGTCAGCTATCTTGATCTATCATCTCTGCCGTCCAGGACTGAACTAACTGTCTTCTGCCCGCCAGGGTCGAACGAACTCTTCTCTGCCCGCCTGGGTCAGACTGAACTCTGCCCGCCAGGGTCTGAACTACTGGGCACTCATCTATGCCGTCCGGGACTGAACTGATTTCTGTCTGTTGGGGCTTCGTTTTTATTGACGCCGACCAAAACTGGGGTGGGTCTGTTGGCGTCGGGGGTTTCTCGATAATTCTAAATACATATCCACCTCTTTTATTTCTGGTTAGGGATTTTCCACTCTTTTCCATTTTTGGTAACTTTTTTTCTCACTCCCACTTTCTCACCATGCTTCTGAGGGGCGTGAACTGCCCTCCCCACTTCTTCGTAGCGGCTTCTCATACTTATACTCTGGATGGGGGCGTCGACAGTTTTCTTCGTGCGTCACGTGACCACTCTCGGCCAATGAGGTCTTGGTCGGGTATCTTTCCTCCTCCTTCGTGCGTCATGTGATCACCACTTGCCCAATGACATCTTAGTCGGGCGTGAACAACCCGCGGCTTTGTTTTGGAAAAGAAATATACCTTGCTTAACTAAAAAAAAAATTAATGATCTCTCCTCTTCCTTTTTTTTTCTTTCTTTCAAATCGCCGTTATCATGAACGGATAATGTGACAACTCTTTGTTCAACACGTGGCGTTTGTCAAGCAGTTTATCGGTAATGCATCAGACGGCTGGATTTTCCGACATGGTCTAAGAAAGGAATTTTCTCCAATTTCTCAGCCAGTCTGACGTCCCGAGGCAGCGATAAAAACATTTCATTTTCCTTCGGTTCATGTGTCTGATAACAAAATTTTATTATCGCAGGGCAAAAGTCTGTTTTGTCGAAAAAAAAAGCTTAACTAGTGAAACTACTTGTGTGGGATTTTAATTTTCCATACCCAGCTAAGGCTCCAAGCTACACCTGTGTTTTGTCAATTATCAAAATCTAACGTTTTCAAGTGGACTTCTTTGGTGAACATTTCTTGATAACACAATTCCATTCGCGCGGACAAGTGGGGAAATCGGTCAATGCTTGTTCGCAGGTGGCCTTTTAATTTTGATAGTAAGATGTTTTCTCGTACCAGTAGTTTAGATAACACTTCCCTACCCAATCAATCTCATTGTCATTGTAATGACACTCTTTTCGCCATTTGACACTTATCCAAAATAACCCTTTTCTTTTCTTTTTTTTTTTTAAGCCGTGTGTGTGTGTTCGCCTATGATCCGTCTCGCATTACTTTTTTCTTTTCCCTTCTTTTAAATCGCCTGGATGCATGGTACCACAACGTCCTTAAGGACGAAACGCGTCTTAAGATACATTTGACACTTCCTCATACCTCTCTATCCGCTAAAATTCTTAGATAAATAATTATATATATATATATATATATATATATATATATATATATATATATAAAAATTATTTATTTAAAAATTTTATTCCAACACGCTACACAAGAGTTCTCATGTTTCAAAACAAGAGCCGAAAACTTCAATATAATTATTTGAATTAAATTAAAATAAATTACTAAGCTCTGTTCCATCTTCAAACAAATTTTTTGGGGGAATAATTTATTTCTGAAATTTATGTGTTTTATAAGCATATTCATTATTAAAATCAAAATTTCTATGGTAACGGCTAGAGCAATTGTTTAAAGCAAAAGGGGCGTAAGGTGTAAATAATTTGTGTCAATATCTCAGTTACATACACAGATGTCAAGCTAGGGTAAGGTTGGGGTGTCTAAATTTAAAGCGGAAGAAGGCATCGCCTAGTCTTGTTAAGCGTCTATGGAGATTTATTTATTTTCTTATTTTATTTTTTATTTTTTTCTGAAAGGGTTTTCTGTATATAAAAACAGTCGTAAATCGCTAACATTTGTTTTTTGACGACTTCATAAAGGGTTATCTATTTTGGTAGGGCATTTAAACTATTTATCAGAACTATGGATTTTAAAATATTATTTTATTGTGTGTTTGTTTTCATGCTAATTATTCAATGCAAAAATTTGATGATGTCGGCAGAAAACCGTTAACTCATGTCTATTGTTTAATAGATTTTTATTATTTAGAAGCTTAATAATGTGTAGTTTTTCATGTAGGCATAAAGGGCATGGGTCATCCCAAGTTTTACAAGTTCTAGTTTTGTTTATAATTTTCCATTTTACTTTCATTTCCTTCAAATGCCAAAAATATTTAGACAAAGATGTCTGATTTCTTTTATTTATATTGTTGAAAGAGCACTTATGCTGCCTCCATCTGGCTTTAAATTCATTCTTCGTAGACCCAATGTATATCATATTAGGACTCTCAATGGATGAGATAATACATTGGTATATTCACAGATTATATATATATAATACTTTATTTTAGGATATTGCATCAAAAACATGTGAAAAACTCTACACAAATGCAATGATATTTCGATGTGCATTAACACTTCTCATCTATTTTTACTAACGCCTGATGAGATTTGTTAATGCACATCGAAACATGATTGCATTTGTGTTGCGTTTTTCACAAACATTTGATGTAATATCCTAAAGTAAAGATACCCAGAGCCAATAGGACAGGAGAAAATATCCGACTGATGCCAAATCAGTCGTGTTCCGGTTCCTGGGTTGAGGCAATCGGATGTCTAGTCACACGGATGAGCTGTGATACAGCGAAATAGTCTATCGATGGATAACAATACATATATATATATATATATATATATATATATATATATATATGTGTGTGTGTGTGTGTGTGTGTGTGTGTGTGTGTGTGCATATGTGTAAATCAGATAAAGTAAGAGACGTGATTTCAACAGGCAAAGAAATATATATGCGTAGTGAATCATAAATTAATTGTTTGTATTTGATTGTATTTACACTTATATGAACACACCCTTAGGGCTCCCTTGCGCGCACATATACAAAACAGACGTATAGATATAATTTACAAAAGAAATATTAATATGAGTATATCAAATAATAACTTAAATATACGTAAGGGCACTTTTAAGCACCTCACACACACACACACACATATATATATATATATATATATATATATATATATATATATATATATATATTAATTTACAAAGAAGTAGCAATGGAAACATTTTCACTAGTGCAAATTTATACTCGATAATTGATATCATTATATCGCTTGCTCAGACAAAATAGTGATTATGTGATTCAATGAGAGACTTTCATAATATTTTAATGGTAGATGTCTACGCTTTTGTTGATTTCTTTCTTTTGAGTTTTCTTTCCCATTTTCTGAAATAATGACTGTACTCTTTTTCAAGTCGAATATATTCCACCTCAAAGCCTTTTTGCTATACAAACAACATTAGCAATATTCATCAGAATATTCTGCGGGGAGTTTACTCTTGCCACTTTGTTTATTATAACACATATTCAACGTATTTTAAATGTTTGCTTTTCAACTTTAATCACCAAGATTAGATATTTCCATCTTATTCAATTATCTCTTCTAAATTTATGTTGCTATGTATTTCTTTTGGTATTTATTGCAGCTGATAGAGTAAATTGCTCCTTTGAATTTTAGATTATTATTTTTTTTTATTTTAATTAATACTTTTTTTTGCTAAATTAGACAAAATAAAAAAAATATTTCTTTATTCCAAAAAATAAGCAGATATTGCCAATTCCCATTAGGGCGTTTATATATATATATATATATATATATATATATATATATATATATATATATATATAGAGAGAGAGAGAGAGAGAGAGAGAGAGAGAGAGAGAAAGATTTAACAAAACCAAAGTATTTTCAATCAAACAACAATATTTTTAAAACAGAGGGCTAACAATTATTTTCAATATATAAAATTAATTAAATATTTCATTTTATTTTATTTCGTCTTTCGATTGTAATTGTCTATCTGCAAGTCCTCAGTAAATAACTCAACGCTGCATCAACAGACCGAATCAATGACAGAAAGTTTTTTTTGCTTTATTTTTGGGAGAAGGTAGAATTTGTCGATTCTTAGAAATATAGAGAATGAGAGAGATAGAAAGGGGAATATAAACAGCTTTGAATTTTCCTCGGGTTGTGATTCCTATTTAAGTATTCCTTTTGAAACGACCGATAGACAGAATAATCTAGGAGAGAACGGGCTCAGATGACTATGAGAGCTCTTGGCCTCACTACTGTCGCCACCGTATTGCCTGCTTTCGTATACTTTTTTCGTTCTTTTTAAGCAATTCACCCTAAGCCAGGCGGCAGTGCCCCTATGTAAGGAAAGGAAAATATTGGGTATAGAGGGTTGAGGAAAGGATAAAAAGAAGAAAAAAAAAAAGGATAAAGAGAAGAACAGTAATAAAGGCAACAGTAGATGTCGATTGATATTACACTTAAATTTTTGATGATTATAGTTATCAGGGAAGCAAGTAAGAGGAAGTGAATTCCACTGTCGAAAAGCGCGAGAGAAGAAACTCTTCGAGTAGAAGAGGCGGTTGCATTTAGCTATTTCGAAACTAAAAGGGTGAAATTGAGATGCCAACCTAGGACCACGCTTAAATTCTTGCCATCAGGGCTCTAGTGAAAATAGCTCATCAGAACAGATGCCATGAAAATATTTGTAGAAACGACAGAGGGAAGCCACATTAAATCTGTGAGAACGTGGCTGGAGTCAAGATACCAGATCAGGACCTATCACATTGGATATACATCTTTGGATTTTATCGAGAATCTTGTGATTAACATCGGGAGAACCAGACCATATATACAAATTTAGACAAAGAACATCAGACTGAGTCTCACTTCTACACTCACAGCCGTCACTTCCACCAGCTGAGGTTGGATCATTTCAGATCAGAGTTCTTAACAGTAGAGTATGTTCTGGAATTTTATTCACTATGATCCACACACATCCTTAGTGCACATCAGAATGTGTTTTTGTTTAGAAACAAAAATGTATCTAGGATTTTCATTTTATCCTGTCTAGCAGACAATTCTAGGAGAAATTCAACTCTGACTCAGAAAATACCTTTTGATATTGCATTCTGAAGTTAAAACACATTTTGCAGAAACGCTTTCCGTGTAGCATTTTAATATCAGCTAAGACAAGTTTGTTACATTTCCACTTTTTGTTATAGAACTAGATAAATATACACTCAGTTTCTTCGGTCAGATAAATGAATACAGTGTTTTATTAGATAATATATGTGTTTTACATGTTTGGTTACACGACTATATAACATCATAACTTTTCCATGAATTTTGGCTATTCTTAACATAACCAGATTTTCTCACGCCTCAGATGATAAATGAACGATATAACCTCTGCCATGGAAAAAAAAGATTGCTACATTGTCACTTCTGCAAACTGATTAATGACAATCGCTAGTTCCGTCACTTAAGCTAATTATCAATATTTTTATTAAATGACGATGTTTTCTTTTTAGAAACGCCAAAATGACAGGATATTTAAAAGTTTGTTCTTTTCACGTACAGTAAGGTAACGATATAATTAGATGCACGATGAAATAATAAATATATATTTAGCTTTAACCGATGAGGATATAAATATGTTAGCTTTTCCTCGGATTAAAGATAATTATATTATAAATTTATGTTACATGAAGAATAACTTTTGTTTGTCAATAACCTAAACTCACTACTGAGCCCTGAAAGACTGTTAGGCCTCAAACTAACATCTGGTCTCAAGCAGTACATACGATCTATTTTTCAGGATGCAGGTAAAATGGTAGACTCTCTGTTCTGCTTTACTTAATACCTGTCTCCTCTTGCTATCCTCTATCTTTACAAGAGTCAGATCAGGCCAGAAATAGAGTACTGTTGTCATATTGGGTTGGGGGCTGCCCTGACTTCACTCTCCAGCTTTGATAGTATTCAAAAGCGTTTCCGAGTTCTAATGGTTAGCGATTTATTCTCCACCCTTCAATCACTCTCCCACGGGATGTGGCAAGACTCTCTCTGCTCTACTGCGACTTCTACTGAAGATGCTCGGACTGTCTGCATTCCTTGGTCCCGCTAAGCAAACTTTCACAGCAAAAAATACGCCATGATACTTACATCGTAGCAAACAACCCTCATTCCCTCCGTGAGAAGTAAGTTCCACACGAGCAGTTTCATCCCGGGAACCACTGCCCTGTGGAATCGACACCCAGGAAAATGTTTCCTCGATCACTACAATCTTACCCTCTTGAAGTGTAGGGTTAACCATTATTTTCCACTCCTATACGCACACAAATGGCCTCTAAACGTAACATGCTACCCCGAGTAAGAAAAAACAAGAATCTAATTTGTCGAAAGTTCTTATAGCTATACTTCTTTATCAATATAAAAATATAGCCAGTTAAATTATACAAGAATATTTTATATTATATATTTTTCAGATGATGGGATGAAACGTAAATTATTGTCTGGAATGATTTAACTTTATTAGAATATAAAAAAACTGCAGCGACAGATTTATCAGATTATGTGACATATTTATTTTTCTTTTGTCAGATGATTAGATAAAGATTCCTGAAGTTTCGTAATATGTTATAGCTTTTATAGTATTTGTTTTTTTCATAGGTAAATTTACCGTCTCGCTTTTAGATGATAGAATTAACAGTATATTCTTTTCTGTCACATGATATGAAACTGTTATGGTTCTTAAATGACAACGTATCTAGATTTACTGTTTTGCAAGGTCAGTATACTGCCACATCATCTGTTTTGTTAGATTATTTGGGAGAATTATCTTCAGATCTCTCAGAAGAAAACTCTTTTATAATCATGCCTGATGTTATTTTTAGGTGGTTACTCCTAGCACCAACCCTTTTTTATCTATATAAATAGATAAATAGATATGCACAAAAGATTTGTAAATATCTATGCCGACGTTACGACTGTATACAACGGCAGATCTAAAATTCTCGATGGCTAGAGATTGGCGACTGACCTTTTTTTCCGATTCTGTACAAACTACCCAAAGTGGTAAAAATTGGATGATTACATTCAATGCCTCGAAGACCAACCTAGTTATGTTCCATGATCACCGATCTGACCTCGAATTTCCACCACAGAGGTGCTCTCGAGGAAACATCTTGCCTTGAAAGACTGTTGGGCCTCAAACTTACACCCGGCCTCAAGGGGAACACGTACATATGATCCGTTGGAGTAAGTACCTGACTATTACTGAAATCCTTTAACTTTATCTACATGTCAAAAGGCTCGTTAGCCATTTGAATGAAATAAATCCTCGATGATATGTTTTGAGTCCGACAATTCAATATTGACATAGACATGCTTGGAATTTGGGACCGATGTTACGACTATATAAGGGCGCCTCTGTGAAACTCTCGATTGGCGATTGATCTCGCATCCGATCTAGCACAAACTACCAATGGAATAAAAACTGTCTGTTTACATTCAATGTCTCGAAGTTCAAGCAAGTTACATTCCATCATGGCCGATCTGACCCTAAACTACCACTAATCAGGATGAACGGATGACTTCTCGAGGAAGCACCTTGCCTTGAAAAACTGTTGTATCTCAAACTTAAACCCGACCTCAAGTGGAACTCGTACATACGACCCGTTGCTAAGGATGCAGGTAAAATGGTTGACTCCCTATACGGCTCCAGTAAGTATTCCACCCCTACTGCTATCCTCTACCTTCACAAGAGCCAGATCATGACAAAAATAATAAAATATATTAAATATAATTAATTATATATATATATATATATATATATATATGTGAAGAAAAATTTGGAAAAAACAAACAAAAATCCTTAAATGCAATTATGTTGTTTAAAATGAATGAAATGTCGACGTCTGACGTTTCAGTTTAATAAACCTTCTTCAGGACAATATTCATTAAAATACAATTCAGTTCAATTTGACAAAGACGATGGACATAAAAAACAAGTCTTATCCAAAACAGATAACTGAAAATTTTTAAAATGATCAGCTTTCCGTTTAGCATGGTCACGTTGTCGTCACATGGCCGACGCTTTCAAAACGTATTCCTTTGTTTGTTTTTTCCAAATTTTTCTTCATTCTGTCGGATCTATATCCATTTACATTTGCTTACATATATATATATATATATAAAGATCCAATGCCTCGAAGACCAAGCTAGTTACATTCCATTATGACCGATCTGACACTAAACTATCATCAATCAGAATGAACGGATGTCAACTCGTGGAAGCACTGTGCCTTGAAAGACTGTTAGGCCTCAAGCTCACACCCGTTCTGAAGTGGAACTCGTACATACGATCCGTTGCTAAGGATGCAGCTAAAAGGTCTGCTCTCTGTAGCGCTCTAGTCTCGGCTTCCGATTCCGCCCTGCTATACGGCAACCAATTGTTTCCTTCAAGTCCTTCTCGGTCAACTAAAAGTCCAACATCCAGGCTGATCAATGAGATGGTCGCTTCGATCTAGACCTTGCTTTATACCACTTTGTGATTATATTTGATCATAAGGCCGACAAATTTCAAATCATCATCGGATATCTTCGTACTGGGCTGGTGTAAGAGGAATGAACCCACAAGAAAAAGCAAAATACTTGAATAAAAAAATAAGCCTGTCTATATTTCTGAGATGAGGTATTATGTACATTATTTACATTATCCGGACTATTGCCCTCATCTTTGTCGCCATATTTATCACAACGTTTCGGCCGTTGTACGCTCCGGCCTTCTTCAGGTGGTTGAAATTTCGAACTGAACCCTTTATTTCGCTCACTGGGGTAGACTGTTCTAATTCCACGTGCCACGTTTGATGGATGTCAGTTATCTGTCATCGCCTGCTAATTTCCCTCTGAAAGTTCTCCACTGCCTTAACCGCGTATAGAACTCACACTCTTCGGGTCCTGTCACTGGATCTAACCAACGCCTTTATCCACTGTGCCACGTGTCCTTGGTATGAATTTCTGGGTATTATAAACCTAATGTCTTCAGTAACCATTTTTCCCAGTGCTCATATTGCAATTCCAACCACCTGAAGAAGGCCGGAGCGTACAACGGCCGAAACGTTGTGATACATGTGGCGACAAAGATGAGGACAATAGTCAGAATAATGTAAATAATGAAAAAAATAAGTGTTATTATATATGTACCTTCGTACAACCCTTGGTTAATTTCGTCGATAAAATCTAGCAGTTCGCACGCGGACAGTTATCGACCCAATCCATTTCTTAAGTTAGATGTGACACTTTGGCTGGCTTTGTTATATTTGGCACACGGCTGATGCTGGAGGCTCTCTTCAGGCCGATAGTTATATGAGGTCTTTTTCGTCCGGTGTCTGGAACAATTTTCGACTCTCGTATATATTGGCATTCACGAAAAACCAGCGTTGGACATGACGCTGTTGGGGAATCCGGTATTTCCCTTCTGTCCAACAAGAACTTATTTCTGTTGCCTGAGTTCTGAAAATTAATTACATTCCCAATCTGGGATATTCCCCTTTCCCATGTGTAGCGGTCGCAGTTATCGATCCGCCCCTATAACATCTTCATTTTCTTATTGATATCTCACACCAATACATTCCACTGATTGTGGGCAATTGCTCCACCTCCTTCGATATTTCATCCGCACCGGCCACCTTAGCAATTCTTCGACTAATGTCTCTCGACAGCTTGGCGTCGCTTAACTTTAAGGCCGTAAATCAAAAGGATTATCATTTCAAATTTTGCCCACGTAAAATTTCGCATATAAGCTTTTTGTTTTGTTCAGAATTAGACACTGACCATATGGCTTCTTTCTCAGCCCTGTCAGGATTATTGCATAAAACTTTATCTTCGAAATTTGGTTTTAAATAAAATATCACCCGTTCCACTTATGTCTTGTCTCTATAGCCAACACTTCAATCGTCAAAAGATTGCCACATGGCCTCTTGTGATAATATCGTTTTAAGTGACAGTTCTGATTCCTGGGAATTAGGCTTTCTTTTGAAAAGAGAAATCTCTAATCTTTCACTCGGTATATCCATCGTTCTATTCACCAAAACTTCTCTTCATTTATCAGCGCTAAATAGTGTCATGATGTAAGTAAGAGACTACTGCTATCCTCCACCTTTACAAGAACCAGATCAAGACAAAAATGGAGTACTGTTGTCATATTTAGACAAGACTTCGTTCTCAAGCCTTGATAGAGTAAAAATGTCCACAAGCCCTTGTGGGTGATGAATTATTCTCCAGTCTTCAATCCCTCTCCAGTAGGCTGGATGTGGCAAGATTCTTGCTGCTCTACCGCTAATTCCATCAAAAGTGCTGAACGAATTACATTCCTTGGTACCGCCAATGCAAAACTTCACGGCAAGAACACACCAGCACATTTACATACTAGGAAACCACCCACTTTCCCTCCATCGGTGAGAAGTAAATTCCACTAGAACAGCTTCTTCCCGTGAAAAACTACCGTGTGGTATCGACTCCCAAGTTGATGCTTTCCCAATTACTAAAATCTTAACCTATATATCTCTGACCTACACAAAAAAATGGCCTCCTAACGTAACACTCTATGTCGAGTGGACCCCGGACCTTGTAAATTGTGACCCTTCACCGTAATATATATATATATATATATATATATATATATATATATATATATATATATGAAAAAAATATACGGAAGAAAAAACAAAAATCCTAATATGCAATTATGCTGTTTTAATGTTAATATAATTTCAACGTCGGACGTTTCGGTCTAGTAGACCATCTTCAGGACATGTTCATAAAACATAATTAACATTAGACTGTATTTAATTCAACATGAAAAAGAGGTTGGGCATAAGAGTAAGACTGATCAAAACAGATAACTGAATTTTTTCAAGATAAGAGTTCCGTTTCAATATGATCACGTCGGCGTCACGTGGGCGATGTTGTGAAAACGTATTCCTAAAATATAGTATTTTGAATGAAAAATGAAAAGAATTTTATTTTAATCTAAAACTTATATGTACGTTTATCGAGCATTAATCTTGCTAGAAAAGGGGAAATATTAAAGAAGCCGGGTCTAGTATTCACCGTGCGTGAGATAGATATTATAATAATATTAAAACAGCATAATTGCATATTTGGATTTTTTTTGTTTTTTACCGGATATTTTTCTTCATACTGTCGGATCTATATTCATATATATATATATATATATATATATATATATATATATATATATATATATATATATATATTTTCTTTCGCAGACAGTACTGTTTCGCAGCTCCTCAGTGCGACTTGACATCCGAATGCCTCAATCATTGAAACCCAACTGATTTGGTGATAAGTCTCTACCAGGGAGCTATCTTCATTCCACTCTCCAATTGTATTCAACGTATGAGGGTGAAGCAGCTCGGTCCCTAGTAACCGACAGCCCAACACCAGCACATGTGATTTGATTATAATCGTGAAGGTTTTGTGCCGAACCAACCACACTTTTTGAGGGACCGAACACAGATCAGATACCGGGTGCACGAAGTGCCACAAAACCACTAAACGACCCTCCGCAGGTGTTGAATTCAGAGTTGTCCTTATAAATATAAAACGTGATCAGAAGTCTAAATATGAATATGCGAATGGTAGATTTATATCCGCGCAAGAAGGATTCGGATGTGAGGAACTGTTTTGAGCGACACCTAGAAATATAATCAATCCAGTTCATGCTTGTGACAAACGTGAAACGAAGAAGCTGCAAAGTGTTGCTCTTCTGGAGATTAGCATCATAATATGCTGGTAGAAGCCATAAATAGTATCTAAAGATTAATCAAATAGTAGTATTGTCGTTTTAGAGACTTTCAAATTCGCAAGTCATTACTTTTCCAATTTAACAGAGGTTTAGATGTCATATTCTACAACAATTAAGAATTTTACATTATCGGACTGACGATAAAAACTGGTGTAAATAGTTACCTTGTTCTAATGAGGCTTTATCCTCGGTAACTCAAACGGATACTAGATTAGCAACTAAATCTCAGTTTTATTGTTCAAATAAGTAAATGTAACGGTAAGTTCTACTCTAATATTTTATTTTATCCTACTTCTCGAATATTCTTCTAGTTTCTTGACTCCCTGTCACCTACAATTTTAAAAATATAGTTACAAACTTGATCGACTTCAGTCTGCATTATTCAGTCAGTCAGTTAAGTGCTATGCGTGATACACGCTTAGGCGTTCATGTATATTTCGATACATGACTGTCGATAGATATTTTTTCCGAAGTAGGTTGCCATTTCTTTCTGCGGTAGAACAGTTGCCATCCAAGGCTATAGATTCCGGTCTACCCTATGATTTACTCATAGCTGGGGGAGAAGAAATAGGTTCATAATTTTCCCTGCTAAACGCTAAATGCCTCGCTGTTTAGGTTGCATAAGTCACTTCAGAAGACACATCCTTGTCTTACACCCCTTTCTATTTTTGTATATCTGCCGAATTCACTTTCTAGAGGTATGCAGGCCGTTTCCTGGCGGTATAGCTAGTTGATTATTCTAATATATTTCACAAATATATTAAGGTTGCTGAGCAGTTCTAATATGTTTTTGTGACGTAATTATTCGAACGCCTTTGCGTAATCTATAAAAGACAGGAAAACCTCCTTCTGCATTTCTCCTTTTGTATTGATCAACTGAGAGTGAAAGAAAATGAGAAGACGCTAGTCTGAAGAATGAACACTAAAAGAAGATTAACGAAGGAGGAATAATGGAGTAATGGATAGCGGCTTGGATTGAGGAATCGGAGAGCTGAGTTCGAATTCCAGTCGAATCCATTACTTTCACTTACGTGCTAATACCCTTCCTATGATCTCTGCATTCATTCACAGCACATCCATGATAAATATTTTAAGAGTAACCCCTACCTTAAGCGGCTCTCGAGCCTTGTATTTGGTTAACATTAGTAGAAAAATATCAGCAAATATAAGTCGAAGATGACAAATGCTGGTTACGGAAACGATTTAGTAATTTATAGAAAATTAGCTTCAAGAAGCAATCATTTTTGACAGGGAATGGAAATTCCTCCTCTCCTTGAAGTCTAAATTTGGTTAGGGACACGAATTAGTAATTTATAGGAAATCAGCTTCAAGAAGCAATCCTTTTTGACAGGAAATGGAAATTCCTCCTCTCCTTGAAGCCTAAATTTTAGTCTTTTCCATACTCCTGTGGAATCCGTTCTTGTCGATGGCTCACTCACCTGAACTCTGCCATCATCATTGGAGAAAACGCTAAATAGTGTTTGCACGAAAATGCTACGGGCTGCTCGTAAGAAATCATGGTGACCACACCTGTCAAAAAAAAGGAAGTCTATGGCAAAATATTTTCCATCTCAGCGCCCATATGGAAGCAAATCTAAAGATTTGTAGGACACTGTTGGCACCAAAAAGAGCTGCCCTTGATATACTGCAGCTGCAACCAACTCTGGGCAACAATAGAAGAGTTTAGTAAGATGCATATTTCCTAGTATTGCCTGTGGTAAAGCCTTCGTCAAAAACTACAAGAGGGAAAATTAAGAGACACGGATCAGGATGAGCAAAATGGTGTAGTGTCGGCACGTCTCTATAAATGCCAAGCAAATTCGATAGAAGTTGTCATATTAGTAGGGGAGAGAGATGGAGAACCCTTTCACTGTCGAAACTGTTAAATGTAGCCGTCTCTTCTACTCCAGTAGCTTCATGTTTCCCTGATAGCTATAATCTCCAACTGTTCAAATGTAATGTCAATCGACGTCTCCAGATGTCTTGATCTATCCTCTATTCTTCTCTTCATCCTTTCCCTATCACTCGTATTTGTCTCGTTCTAACTCTCTGTAACCCCTTGCGTGTTAGTGGATTCCCGCCTTGCTTGGGGTGAAACGCTTAAAAAAAGTGATGGGTTCATTCATTTGAAAGTGTTTGTGTGAAAGCGAAAATAACAGCTTCGTGAAAAAACTAGAAATATTAAAAACACATTTATACTACTCCAAAAGTATTTGTTGATGTGAAAGCGAATACAACGGCTCCAAAAGAAATTAGAACTCAACATATCAGTCGTATATTTCATAAAAATATCACTTACATTCACACACATCCAGATGATGTTAATATTACCTACGTTGGATATCAGTTCTCAGATTTGAGAACATAATGTCTCCAATATCTTTATATATATATAAGTACGATTCTATTAACTATTAAGAATATTTCAGATGAAAAAATTACAAAGATATAATTCAGAATTCATTAAGTAAAGTAACTAGCTCCCCAATAGAAGAATTCCATACCAAAGGGGAGTAATTTTAGCCAGGTGTGGAAATGAGGTAGAATTTCAATCATATGCATAATAGTGAAAATTTCTGAAACACAATTCGAAACTTCGGCAAAACGAATGAATGGTATCGATAATTCGAGAAAGATTGTTTCGCTCCAATATTTTAAAACGGAAAGTCAGAGCATGTAGAAATTTTAACATTTAAAATTTGAGCTTTTAAAAAGGGACGAACATTTACCACAGCCCTTACCAGGAAATATGCATCTAAATAATCCCCAAACTAGACCGATTTAAAGCATAATACAACACATCATTCACTTGCCCTAGGCCATTGGCTAAAACCCTGTGTTTGGTTATTAAATAAATGCAGGTAAGAAAAGAATTAAATAAATATATAATAATAAAACAATATATAGTAAGAAAATGTCGGCAACAAACGTCAGAAGGAAACAAGTCAGCGTCTGAATTTTTTCCCCAATTATTTTGTGCATTCATTTCAATGAATTATAGTTCAGGGATGAGGTTAATGCGCAAGTTTCTATATCTAAAACCTGACTTGAAGATACTTTCTAGCATGTAAGGGAATATATATATATATATATATAAAATTATATGAGAACGAACAGTAAGATTACAGCGTTCAAAACATTAATTTAAAAATTGTGCTCAATACACAAAGTAGAGCCGTAAATATTTATTTGTCTTATGCAGTGTTACATT
This sequence comes from Acanthosepion pharaonis, assembly GCA_903632075.3. NCBI lineage: Eukaryota > Metazoa > Mollusca > Cephalopoda > Sepiida > Sepiidae > Acanthosepion > Acanthosepion pharaonis. The sequence continues at coordinate 5,887 of CAHIKZ030001100.1, read as the reverse complement.
AGAACATGCACATATCCACTACAAAACTGTACATTTTCCTTTCAAAGTCAAAAAAGGGAAACCTTTTTTAGACGTCTCATCAGGTGGGATTTTATTGTGTTACTATAGGCCATAGGCTAAAACCATTGGAATTATGGAGTAACACGACAGTAATACGCAAGGTTGTGGAAGAATTAGAATCAGAAACATTACTAACAATGTGCAGGAACAAAAATGAGTAATCAGGTGGACAGTAGATAGCGACTGATATTGCATTTAAATCTTTGAAGATTAAATTTGGCTGGAAAGCGTGGAAACGGAACAGCTTTCCACAAGCGCGAAGTGCGAGAAAAGACACTTTTAACACAGAACTTACGGTTACATCTAGCCAACTCAACTGTAAATTGAAGATATCTCGACTCCAGTCAAGTATTTTGTTAAATTCAAAAAGTCTAGATAACATAGCGAAGAATTCCTCATAACAGTTACCATGAAAATGTTTATAGAAAACACAGACAGAAGCAATCTTTCGGCGGGGGCAAAGCAACTGAAGCCGAGCGGCTAGATCGTCGCCGATAATATTGCTGATTCTTGTTTGGATTTTATACTTCCGTAAATAAATTTCGCCACTGGGTGTTGACCTCAATGTCAACTTTTACCTATTCCTGATAATGAGTACTTTCATCCATGAATATAGCATACGTTAAAATTATATTTTATCATATAATATATATATATATATATATATATATATATATATATATATATATATATGCAGATATGTAAAAAGATAGGAAAGAACACGTTACGTAAATAATCCGGAGTTCTTTAACATTTTTGTTTTTATTTTCAAAACACAGTGCTCCACACAGAAGTAGAGCTTAAATTATAATTATTTTTAATAAATATGATTCCAAAATTAACCAACTGTAACCTTAAAATTAAGTTACAGTTGCACTGAAAATCTAGAAAGAATCATAAAAAAAAACATAATAATAAAATCCTGGAAAAACACGCATGCCAAAACAGTATAAATAAAAATTCTAAACTAAATTTAGACAAAAATAATGAAAAATTATGTGCTTGTATAAACTCTGAAGACTGACCGTTGGAAAATAAATGCCGCACAAAATCTGTGGCATACCAATGCACTATCTCATCCATTGATAGTCCTAACACTGATAGGATATACATTGGTTCAACGAAGAATGAATTTAAAATTAGATGGAGACAACACAAAAGCTCCTTTAATAATATTAGAAATAGAAATCAGATATCTCTATCCAAATACTTTTGGCATTTAAAAGAAATGATTAAAACACGAAAAGTAAAATGGTAAATAATAAGTAGAACAAGGACTTTGAAAACCTGGGATGACACATGCCCTTTTTGCCTTCATGAAAAACTACACATTGTTAATTTTCTAAATAATGAAAATTTATTAAACCATAGACATGAGTTACCGGTTTCTGCCGCCATCAACAAATTTTCGCATTAAATAATTAGTATAAAAAAATTCATAGTCTAATAAAAGGTTTAAAAGCTTCACCCAATCATAAGATAGAAAAACCCTTTATGAAGTCGTAAAAAAATGGTAGTTTAGTGCGACGCCGTTACATACGAAGCAGCCCTTTAGAAAAAAATAAAAAAGATAAAATAAAAAAAAATTCCCTAGACACTTAACGACATATTATGGTGGCAAAAGCCATCTTTCGCTATGACTGACGAGACGATGTGCGCGCATGAATGCCATCATTCGCTTTGAAATGGATACCCCGACCCTAACTCGGCTTGACCACTTTCTGAAGGTGAATTATATGGGGATAAAAATTAACTCTTCGGCCCGTTATCAAAACTGTCGCCCCAGCCATTTCCATAGAAATTAATTTTGCGAATGAACATGCTTAAAACGATGCGTAAATTTCAAGTTTGGTTATTTCTAAATTTTCACTAGAGGATGAAACAGGGCTTGATACGTTAACTCAATTTAATTTTAATAATCATATTGAGGTTCGAGGCTCTCGTTTTTGAAACATGAGAACTATTATGTAGCGAAGGAATCATATTTTCGGCTCTCGTTTTTGAAACATGAGAACTCTTATGTAGCGAAGGAATCATTTTTTAAAAAAAATAATTATATAGACAAACAGATAGATAGATAGATAGATAGATACTGCAGGTATTTCCTTTCGTAATGGGTTTTATTTATGAATACACATCGCAACACAGTGCTCTGCCAATAGGTTGTGTGATCAAATCAGTTTTCACTGCAATTGTGGCAGCTATTTACAATCTATTTCTCAGAATTCTCTACATAAAACTTTGCATACAAATAGGTGCACACGCGTTCACATGTCAAAAGTTATGCTGATATAAACCTGTCGGAATTATATTAATCTTTGATGAAAATCACAAGACACCAGCTGTTCTGACTTGTCAGCGAAAATAATTCAGAATGATTAATATTCTTTTTTTATTAAAATCTACGAAACATCTTAAATTTCTCCATCGATAGAGGAAGAAGGAATGTAATTTAGATTCATTGGAGGCGCCAGTCATGTTAAAATGGCAGACATTCATTTCTTCGAATAAATAATGTCATTTCCTTCTGAAACCTCAGTCTAGCGATCTCAGTTTAACATCTCAACTTGAGACGTTAGAATGTCGTTCGGTGCCTGGAAAGAATACGAGTAGGAATTCTGTGTGTATTCCGGATTGTCTACAGGGTGATTTAAAAGTAACCCCCTATTTTATATATGATGGACAGCCCTGTCTAACTATATTTTTTACAAGACGGGAGAGTCTATCATATGTAAAACAGGGAGTTCATTTTCAATCACCCTGTACATTTGAAACATAATGGTAAAGTTTATATTAATGGTTTCTTCATAAGTAATCATTGGGCATTTATTTAAGCGAAAAGGCAGTGTTGCTTTCAGTTAAAATTTATAATATACTTCTCTTAAACTAATTCTTTAAGAAAGTCAGCTTCTCAATTCCACTAACATGTATAGCTCTTTCCTGTATTGACGAAGGTTGTCTTACCTCAGCTTTTTGTTTGAATTCGTCAACAGCTGAATCATGTTATTAATTTCTTTTGTAATTATAGGTGCTATCAATTTTGGTTCTTGGAGTTGTTGAAAGTCCTCGGGTGATGTGGTTCCTGTTATCTGGTGCAGTTCTCCGCTTGTGTAGCGCCGATTATGTAGCGCCATTCCACGATATTCAAAGGTGTATGGTCTTCGCCAAGATCCACAGGCTTCACACACTCAAAGCCAGTCTTAAAACACTGATGTTAGAAAGCGGTTGTCTACAGCTGATATTTTAGATATTTCTGGACGCGCCTCCATTTTTGTCGCGATCTTACGAGGCTATTTAAGAACAAGACCCCAGTTTATAGGTTAATGTTTTGGTTTTGTAGAAACTTGCTGCATTGGACAAAATTACCTCTAATTCCATTTTAAATTTCCTTATCTCCTATACTAAATTTTTTATAACCTATCTATACAACGATGTATTCGTTATATACTAATTTCATATCCTAATGGAGTCGGAATTTAAATGAAGAATGGTTGAGAGTTAAAACGAAGGATACTTATTTCTCAGGGTTATATCTGATAGATATTTTGAATTCTAGCAGAGAGTGTCAGGAAAAAGAGCAAATCAGCAAAATTATTTCCTTCCTAAGAACATTCAGCAAATGCTAATAACTGATACAAAAAAATAACTATTGCTATTCTAATTTTCTGTTGAAACATAATTTTTAATTTTAGAACGTAATAAACGCCTTGCGAGTTACCCGAGGGTGTAAGTTAGCAGTTACTTCATCTCCGATTTCTCGATTCCGACTTCTTGCTCTCTAGTCAAAATTAACCTTCAATATTTTAAATGCATTATCATTTGTTATTTTCTGTGTTCTTAATTCTAGTTCTTCAATTATTCTATATCTTTAATAATGTTGTTCTTTTTTCTCGTATCCTTTCACACTCAGTAACGCATTTTACCTTAGTGGCTTTGTTGCCGTGCTTGGGCTAAAATTAAAGGGATATAAGAGATCTTCTTTAGAAAGGTGGTTAATCATCATTTGAAACAAGTGTGTAAATTGATCAAACGCGGACATTGCTTGTATGTTTTGATCACTTTCTCGATTACTTTTAATTAAATGACGGACTAAAATTGGATATGAAATATTCAATTTCGCAATAATGAACTAAAACATAGAGCGAGAGTTAAATATTTATCATATAATTATGTGGCTGAGTCAAAGAAAACAAAATTTCAATAAAAACACACGCAGGCACAAATCCATACTGACTCCTGCGTGCACACATACGAACACACACGCAGGCACACACACACACACACGCACACACACACAAACCGTTTTAATAGCGTGTATTTCTTTGGTAACAAGATAACAAATAAAGGGCTACTATTCTATTTAGAAAGCTCCAATCAGTAAAAATTGATTTCCATGACCAGCTAGCAATACATTACATTAAATAAGTGATTATATATATATATATATATATATATATATATATATATATAGTATTAAGTTGTAAGAGTTTTTAGGTGACAAAATTGCTGGTTCTTTTCCCGTATTTTCTAGTAGGAAAGCATTTTAGGCAGGCAGTGCTCGATATCGAAAGGTAAGGAACATATATTAAGTGAAAAATCACACACCCATACAAAGATATCAAATTACACCAAACCATACATAAATATGACAAAATTGAGAAGTAGCAACAGCCCCGAAGAGTGTAGGCATTCCTGCAATGCACTGACTTCGAAGTCTCATGACTGAACCAATACCATTCAGTTAAGTGATGTCTCTTCATGTTAATTCTAATAATTTTCTATCTATCTATATATTTAAGTAATTCATTGAGTCTGAAAGAAACCTCAACAGAATGAAGAAAGCACTGTACGGCCGTTTTGTCCTATATTTGAGACTCATCAGCAGTGCGCATCCGCTACCGAGAATTGAAACCTGGACAGTTGCGTTATCAAGCAAACATCACACCAACTGTTCCAACGGGCCTCGGTGACGAAGAGATTGCAAGATTACAAAACAGTTCCGTGGTGGAACTCTTACTGAATTCCCTCTAAAATTACTTAAATATAATTATCAAATCCGCCTAATAATTTATATCCATCTATCTATCTATATATATATATATATATATATATATATATATATATATATATATATATATATATACAAGTTTCATTAAATAATATAGACAAGTGTTGTCTATTTATTTTATGTAAAATTTTTTCGTATCTTCTGATAAGTTTGGTAACATTATCATTAACCGAAAAAAAAATCACAATATTTATCCATTATTTTTAATAAAATCTAAGCTTTCGGCTTACTCAAGACATTATCAAAGATGTAAACACAAACATATCAAACAATATACGGACACGACAGTGATGATATAGTCTGTCATTGTTTTGTTTACATAGTGGATCACTACAACGATGAACACGCGCATATAAGACGCCAGAAGAAAAATCGCACCGCATCTCATGACGTCACACATGACTACACGAGAGTGAATTGAGAATGAAATAAGGAAAGCCGTTGGTATAACCAATGGCTTCTGTTACCAATTATTGAAATTATAGACATTTAAGAATATTTGTAGAGATTCCATAGTTGATTTTGTTTAGGTTTTAACTGTTTGATGTATAATGCTTCAAGTATTTTTAGTTTTAGAATGCCCATATTACTACAAAATAGCAATTATAAAGAATCTAATACATCGTGCAGAAACTAATTCATCCACCAAACAGATTTTTTACAGTGAACTAAAGAATATAAAACAGACACTTATTAATAATAGCTTCAAACTATATAGTTGATGAACAAATAAGATGCTTTCTTAGAAATCTCAATAAT